>CM042430.1:27669436-28256936 GCA_023631565.1 Gymnocephalus cernua
TTGTATTCTAAGTAATGTGGAGAAGGCTTTAAGACATGCTAGGAAATGAAATTTATAGAGAGTTTAATTCAACAGTTGTTTGAATAAATAAAATATGAAAAACCCAGATAATTAAAAGAGGTTGTCTTTTTGGCTTTTTGTTCAACTTAAAGTAAGGGTCATTGCAGGATATGGATTGGGGGACTCATGACCTCAGTATATCAGTTATAACATTCTGGCTATGGCTTTGCAAGAAACATGTAACATACTGTTTACTAAAATTGAAAATGAAAACAGATGATTCAAGAAATAAAGACCTGCCTTTCTCAAATAAGTTTAATCAGTGAGTTTCTACTGTAAATGCCTGCATGTACATTCATTCATTCAATATACCTCCACAAACTACACTAAACTACACCATATCTGTTCTGAATGTTTATTATTATTATTATTATATATTATTATAAAGCTCAGAGATATACTGGTAGGCCTACACCTCAGTGTATCTCACAGGAACAAGTTCACACCTTGGGGTGTGTGTATCAGTGTGAGTTTGAGAGTGAGAGGAGGAGGGGGGGGGGGGGGGGGGTTAAAAAGAGTGAGTAGTGTTTGTGTGTGAAAATGAATAGATACATTTCCCCTCTTGATGATGCACAATAGGACCCTGAAATGGCCTAATTACTGCAAGTGTGTGTGTGTGTGTGTGTGTGTGTGTGTGTGTGTGTGTGCACATGTCTATGTTTTATTTTTATTTTTTTACAGTCGATCTCTAGAGGACATTTGATAGTCCAATTGAGCTTGTTTGTATGCCTCCACACACGGGTTGGGAAAGTCCTCAGGTGGTTTTGAGCGAGGGAACCATAATCAATCAAACGTCGATCAAAGATTACAAACTGCGGTTTTTGGAAGCAAATTCCACAAAGGGCATTAATCAACAATCTACCAAGCCTTTGCTCGGGTAGGTGTCAAGGGGATACAGCCTTGGCAGTCCTCTGGGCAGATCATCTGGCAGCTGTCCGGTTGCTACGGCGCTGATCACACACAGGAAGAGCAATGCATGCTGAAAAATGGGACCTTCCATTTAATTGTTGTGTTTGTTGCTGCTGTTTCCCCGGCTTAATCTATTCCCTGGCTGCTGTATGAAGCATATTATCTACTCAGATGTCTTCGTCTCTTGTCTTGACTGATGCATTTCCCTAATTATCCTCTGTACAAGGAGTCTGAGACACTCCATTTCAGCTATCGAACATAATCCCCTTTACTATTGTCACACCTGTCACCCGGGCGAGCTGTACCAGATGTGCAACTTGATTCACTGTGATGTATGTTTGTCAGGCTTTTACGTTGCTTCCTTGTTATGTCTGTGTCCTTGTCTGTCTACAGAGTTTTATCTTTGCTGCCATGCAAGAATCCCATAAATCTCCTGGCTATTTTTTTTTTACCTTGAATTGAAAGTTTATGTTTTATGTTGGGAATGTTTACTGGTCCACGGAAATATAAAAAAAACCTTTTCAAACATGAACTCATTAGAGAAATGAGGTAATCAATACAGACAAGCCTGTAAAGCTGCCTAATGAGACAAATGAAAGGTAACAAATCAGTAGCTGACCCAAATGCTTTGAAGCTTGAACCGTAATCTGCGTCCAAATCAGTATTTGAATGTTTCGTTTATTTTATTTTTTTTTAAAGTTATTACATATGCATTACCCCCAAAATCACCCATGCAATAATGTATAGGCAGAGTAATCCAACATCATTCATTGTGCCTTAACATTAATTATTATTAGATTATAATCGGACAGCACTGTTTGTTGTGTGTGCATGATTAGGTGCGCCACTGTTTCACTACAGCGCGGGCAGGTGTTACAGTTTCTGTTATTACTGTAATGCAATGAAAATACATCTTTTGTTTCACAGAAAACATAGTGGCTATATCTTTAAAGGGCTATGTATGTTTCTAATAGGAGTGATTTGACTTTCTGGGAAATACTTTTATTTATTTTCTTGCTGCAAGTTGGGTGTGACGAGCGATAATGCTCTCATGTCTGTTTGCTAAGTTTGAAGTTGGAGCCAGAAAATGGTTAGCTAGTCAATCAGTTGGTTAGCTCACTAACAGGTGGCTCAAGATGAAACAGAACACGTTACATCAATATATTCTGGGATGATGACTACTTTAGCTCTGTTTACTAATCTGAAAGTGAAGAGTAAACTGTCTCTGGCTGAAACTGGAGAGAAACACTAGTTTAGTAGACTGTATATAGAGCTCAACAGTCCCGCCCACAGCGGGTTCCGGAAGTAAAAATCCAATGCAGTTTCTCCATTGACAATTTCAGTATAAGCCATAAAATCGTAACCATCGATGTTAGACTTAAAACCAGCTACGACATGACTAAGCTATTGTATATGCTCATATAGACGCCAAAAGTTTGTGGGGCACAAACCTTGTTTTGAGATAAATGTCTTTTATTCGCGATGTCTTGGATAAGTACTTACCCACAATCCCATAGTGATGCCTCTGATTGGTGGAACTCATGCTGGGGAGGAGGGGGAGCCGCCAAGGAGGCAAGCCTGCCTCCTCAGAGCGAAGCCGCGATGGCGCCATTTTAATGCTACGAAGCACGCACCCCCCGTTAGCATTCCATTGACTGCCATTCATTTTGGCATCACTTTGACAGCCAATAACTTTACATCTGAAGCGTTTGAAGACTTCGTTTGTCCATCGTTTATTTCTAAAGAAACACGACAATGTATAAAAGGCTCCATTACCTTGTACCTCACATTATGGCTCCGTAGTAGACGTTTTTATAAAAATAGGCTATAACGATTGTGTCATAACCACGCGACTCACTTTCGCATAGTAGATGAATTACCGTATAGTACAGGAGAAGCTCGCAGGCAGTTTGGACTTACATTAGCTGTTTAAGTTTAATTACTAATGTTAACTAGCATTTTAGTTAGCAATAATTAGCCTGTGCCTATGTTATCTCCTTACATATACCTACGCTCTCCGTCTCTGCAAGATTGGGAATGATTGAGATTTCTCTTGGCACAGCTCCCAGAAGACTTACAACGTTCAGACACGTTGCTCACGTCACATCTACGTCGGCAAGCTCAGTTTGCAGCTGCGCAGTAACGCTCAGCACTCACCGGAAAAGTGCTTAATAGACTACACTTGTCTCCATCAAAAACGGAAAGCTAACGTTAGTTTAGCTAACAGCTAATTAACCGCTAGCTAACAGCTTGATACAGTCTAAAATAACGTTAACTCAAAGGAAATACTGGGAACGCAGGCTGCAGCTGATGTAACAGCTGTTACATATTTTAACGGTTCTTTTCAGGTTTTATTTTGAGGGTCTTTTAAAGTTATTACATGCTGTCTCAGCTAACGGTTAGCCGAATTAGCTGTTAGTTAAACTAACGCTAGCTTCCTTTATTCAGTGGTGCGCGGTGGTTTGTGGGATTGTAGTTCCTTTGCTCGATATTGAAAATATGTACACAGTCTTGTACCTTTGACTTTTTGGGGATTTTCTGTTCGTTTTTTCACTCGAAATGACACGTTGTATGCTTATGAGTCACGTCGTAGCTGGTTAGCCTAAGGCATGGTCTAAAACTCTTACTATACGGATTCTTCCAGACGTCAATGGGAAAAATGAATGGGAAATTTACTTCCGGAACCCAAGGTCTCTCGGAGTGTGGGCAGGACTGTTGAGCTCTATTTGTGAGAATGGAATGGTGGGAGGAATACAAATAGAGTAAATAAAGTAAGTAAATTGGAGAAAAGATGTGTCGCAACAGGATAATAGCAGGCAACGAACAAGAAATGCAGTGTGAAAATGTGTCATGTATTTCCCTGTGTGTCTGTGCACAAAAGAGAGCATGCAAAATTTGTTAAAATTATAATTTTTTCATGTGGTGTCATTTAATCTCCTTTCATTATGTGAAGTTACATTTCAATTCCAATGTCCTTGGCAACTGCACAGCAGGCGATAAGCCTGTCTGAATTGAGATTTCACACAGAGGGATTGTGTGTGTGTGTGTGTGTGTGTGTGTGTGTGTGTGTGTGTGTGTGTGTGTGTGTGTGTGTGAGTGTGTGTGTGTGTGTGTGTGTGTGAGAGACTTGTTGGGTAGGCATGCGTGTGCCTAGAAATGAAATCATAAAATCAAGCGTAGATAGAACAAGGTCAGAGAGATTAATATAAAATGATTAACAAGGCAGAAACAAGGGCAGGGAGAGGTAGAGGGAGCCATACAGTAGAGGAAGAGGAGGAGGCAGTCCATGTACCGACTCCAGCCAATCAAACGGAGGAGGGCGGGGCTCAGCAGTCAGAAAGGAGGGAGCAGAGCTGCAGCACACAGAGACGGTGAAGAAACAGAGTATGTTAGAGAACCATGGAGAGCTGGTAAAGTGGAGGTAGGTAGACCGAGAGATGCAGTGCTACAGTATGTGTGTCTGTGAGGCTGTCAGCAGCGCAACTCGTCATCCTCTCTTCAGGGACCATGATGTGTTATGGACCTATGATTTACAGATTCACTGCAGAAGCGGGGGATGCAGATAGAAGTTCACCTTGAGCTGGAGTCCAATAGTGCCACACTGGACCTCTGGGATTACAATAAATGCTTATAGATCCCAACATCAACAGAGATTTAATCGGATCTGACAACCTGCCAAACCAAGAGTGTCTTCAGTAGGCTATCTTTAACTTTTGGATTGCTGGTCTAGACTTATGCAGACCGTCTGACAGAGAGGCTCTAAACTGACAATCTTGGGCCAGAAATCAAACAGGTACTTGCTTTGGCAGAAACTTGCCGGCTGTCTCAAAACCAGACAGCATAAAGAACCAAGATTGTGACACCCACAGCTCACACTGGAACCCCGCAAAGCCACGACCAAGCAGGTCCTGCAGCCCAGGGATCCTGGAGCTGGCCTGACCTTGGACCGCCGGTCACCTGAACCCCTCCTGGCACCGGCAGAGACGTCCAGCATGTCTCAGACCGGAGGACGGTTCCACAACAAAAAGGCTGGCATTCGGGCCGCTGTGATCCTGATCGGACTCCTACACAAGTCTCGCAAAGCCAAGGAGAAGGAGAGAGAGAAAGAGGAGAGCGAAGGGTGGGTGAAGTTTGTAACCTTATGTCGTCTGTTGAGGCGGGCATGCTGGGTAGATAATGTATGGCTTAGGGACACTTTATAGCTTGTAATGTCTTTGTTATTCCAGAGGCATGGGACACTTTGTTTGTCTTTACGGTTCAGTGAGTTTGCATCTGCAGTCTTATAATAGCCTAGGTCCTTTTTATTAGAGCGCAGGTGTATGTTTTAGTGTGTGTGTCTTGTGTCAATCTCGGTCAGTGGAAATGACAGATGGGAACGAGAGAGAAAGGTATTGAGGATTGTAGATGAATAGAGGTGTTCTGAGTGCTTTTGAGAGCAAACGAGGGGGACTGAGAGGACGAGCAAAGCTGTGGTGGGGAAAAAGAAAGATTGAATGAAAAGTGTTTAAAGAGAGAGATGCATCAAATAAAAAGTAAAAGGTGCAGAGCAAAGGTCATCCACTCATCCATTTGTGTCTTTGTATAGCTTGTTCTTTACAGTTTTTGCTGTATACACAAGCATCAATGGACACTTGTTGATGCCTGTCATGCTGATGAAACTTTTGTATTTCTTTTGCCAAGGACACTGTAAACACAGGATTGTAGGTTGGTGTACTGGCTGCAAACTACAGTAGAGAAAAGAATACAGTAATTTTGTGTCCACAACCCTGCTGTAAAAAGCAGCTGTAAATATGGGATTTAAGCTGGCTTTTAATAAATGTATTATCAACTATGAAAGCTACAAATAAAGAAACAAAGCTGTGTTTTACAATCTCATGAGGACCTTCAGGCACATTTGTATAAGGAAAGGAATACTAGATGCTGCCTTCAAGATGACTGTTGATGCCTCACTTCTTCAGAAAATTGCCACGCCAAATGCAACTATAAGGGGATTTTCATTGCATGCTGTGTTGTTGCGTCCAGATCGTCTTACTGCTAATACTACCTGAGATGAGTGCAGTCAATATAACCCCTGGGAATATCCCACCTGGTAACAAACAGTGTAAGAGGTTGGCAGGGTCGAGACTACCAACACTTTCCCCCACTAAGCCTCCCTCTGGAAGACCTGTTTTGGCCGAGCTAACATTAGCAGCAATGCAAGTATAGTTAAATTGGAATCTTGAGCAGAAGGTTGCAGACTGAGTTTGATTGTTTAGTGTTATTGTGGTGAAGGATGTATACAGTGTGGTCTGGGTTACATGTATGTATGTGAATATCTGCTATGCAGCATGCACTTTGCTACTCTGTTTTAATAGCCTGGACCAAAATAGGCTACATCGAAATAGACTGTAACTCACTTTGCAAATGCTGATAAGTTTATCTGACCTCTGTGTGTGTGTGTGTGTGTGTGTGTGTGTGTGTGTGTGTGTGTGAGTATGTGTATGTGTATGTGTATGAGTGTGTGTGTGTGTGTGTGTGTGTGTGTGTGTGTGTGTGTGTGTGTGTGTGTGTGTGTGTGTGTGTGTGTGTGTGTGTGTGTGTAATTTAGTTTCATATATTGGAAAATAACCCCCTGAAAGCATGGCTGGATTAGGAACCATGCCAATCAGGAAACTGCCCCAGACCTCCTGGGCCCCCTAAAAGCTGCAGGTTCATTATGCGACAGATGGTTTGTGGTGATTTGATTAATTGTAATTTAGTTCAGATATACTGTATGCAACACTAAAACAACAACTAACAACTAAAATAATGAAGATCTGTAATATTACCTAGTCCTGAAGTCTTGGTTTGATCATACACTTACATTGTGTATATTAATATATTTCAAAATAAATGTGTTTTTATTAATTGACATACAGCAAACCTGCAGCTAGGTGAATTTGCAGCTTTCAATACGTGGTTGGTTTCTGGGCAAAATATGTGCTCAGTGGGGCCCCAACACTTGATTTTTGCCCCAGGGCCCTAGTGGATTAATCCAGCCGCTTGGAGGCTATGCTTGTCTGTGATGCAACAATACTGCATTGCCACACAGATACACAAACATACACTATTTTGCATGTTTTTCACTTGCTTGCTATGTGATCTATGATTTTGAATCTGCATGTTATTGCATTGTGTTAAATGACAATGTTAATCATGTCTGGACAGCAGACATTATGATACAACAATATTTGCTGTTGTCATTTCTATTGCTGTTGCTGTGTTATATAATGATCAATGCACAATTGCAGACTTCTTTTCTTTTTTACTATCCATTAAAGCATGTCTGCCTTATTGGAAAGTGATAGCTTGGAGAGAGACAGGAATGGCAGGGGAAAGAGAGAAAGGGGATGACATGCAGCAAAGGGGCCGGGCTAGAAGAACCCTGGCTGCTGTGGTAAGGACTGAGCCTTGATAAACGGTGCGCAAGCTCTACCAGGTGAGCTACCGGGTACTGTCGGCGATTCATTGTTGCTAGATAGTTTGTGCCCCAAAAAACAGATTTATTCTAACAATGAATTCAAGGAAATATAAATTAGAAACTGACAACAACATACTAATCAACGCTTTGCATAGACGGCTAGAAAAAAAGTGTTTTATTGACTTTGCAGCAGAGAATTTGTGAAAATGGGTTTTTCACTTTTTGTCCACATTTCACTGCTTTCCTACCAACACAACACACATAAGAACACATGCAACCATACAGGCAATCTTTCTCCTTGCCTGTTTCTTCTGTGTGTTCCTCTCACTCTGTCTCTGCACAGATAGAGCCATAATGTATCGTACTGTATGTATTTGCCCTGAGTTCTTCTGCTGCTTGTATGTGAATGTTTATATTACCCTCCACGCATTAATGTCCTCCACAGCGCATTTATCTCCAGCTGCAGACCTGCTTTGTCTGTGTGTGCTTGCATATGAGATGTTTGTCCCATAGAGTGTGTAGCTTTGTATGCATGAGTTGTGTTTAGGCAGTTCTTACACAGGTGCCCCAGTGGTTATGGTTGCATTTCTGTCGATTTGTGGTAATGTTGTGCAGTCGGTGGGTAAGGAAGTGTTCGTGTGTGTGTGTGTGTGTGTGTGTGTGTGTGTGTGTGTGTGTGTGTGTGTGTGTGTGTGTGTGTGTGTGTGTGTGTGTGTGTGTGTGTGTGTGTGTGTGTGTGTGTGTGTGATGCTAGAGTGTTTTTGAGACCTAATCTATAATCACAGCATGGGGCTTCCTGTTCACACACCTTGTTGTCCCCCTTTCAGATTAAAAGCTTTTACACAATCTTGGAATTATGTTACCTTAATGACAATACGAACTGCTACACATACTGTAATAGATGGCATGCTAGGTTACATGTGTTTTGGTAAAGGCATGAAGCATTATATAGTTTCAATACAATGCCAAAGTCATTTTGAGACAAAACATGCATCTGTTTTGCAAATTACAGTATCAAATTAGCATTTTCTAATTTCTATGACCATACTGGCCCGGTGGGAAACTACCTCCTGTTGATTGCAGGGAGTTGAGCAGTTATGGCAGAGGAAAAGGCATGACCTTCACTGTTACAGTTTGTTTTCGGTTGCTTAAGCACTATTTTGAAAACAGGGACCGTTTTTTTAACACTACACACAATTAGCACAACCACACACCCAATTAGCAGAACACCTCAGACTCTTTGCAAAATGAAACACTCTTGCAAAATTTATACACTAATTTATAAAAAAAAACATATTTTGTTACCATATGAAACACACGTTTCATATGACTTAATTCTGTTTGAACCAGTTACACACTGCTGTTGCTAACCTAAAACAATTTTAGCAATTCTACTTCTCAGTGATTAGAGTACTATAAATGAAGTACACAGAGAAAGCGCAAATATACAATAAATTCACCAAACACTACACAAGACCAATGCTGCAGACTGAGGAAAAGATAATTGATTTCTCTCCATATACCCAAATCAGTCAACATGTCAACATGGAGAATCATAGCAAAACGTTTCCCAGTTTGCATGCCACTACAGTAGTGTGCATAACACTGTTTTCTCAGTAAACAACAGACAAACATAATATACTGTATCCAGTACAGCTTCCAATTACAGTAATAAAATAAAAAACAAACAAAAAAAGATCTGAAATTTACTGAAAATACAGTACAGAAAATACTAGACTTACCTGCTGGATTTTTATAGTGCTTAAACTTAAATGGTGTGTCTACAATTAAGCAATCATGTGTGTGTGCACCCGATGGCTGTGTTTCACAGATTGGCTCACAGGTGTGGTAATTTGACAGCCAGTGCTTTGGAATTGCAAGGAAGTGACATCATGACTTCTGTGTCTAGTGTATACAAGTGTGTTTAGTGTTTTGAAAATCACTGTGTGTATTGTTTTGCAAAAAGTGTGAGGCTGACATTGTGCTTATAGTGGTGCACATCTGGGCCAATGTATTGCTCCTTGAGTGTAAGGTTTTGATAATTGTGTAATACTTTTGATTTCAGTGTGTAAGCAATCGGCAACAACTGTAATTAAAGGTTTGAGGCTCAAATAAACTGCGTTAAGAGGTTAACTGTATAAGACTGATTTACTGACAGAGGGAGAAATGTGCTAGTGACTATAACTACAGAGGCTGAGCAGATGCTTCATAATAAATACCCAAATCAATTTTATTTGCTCAAAAGGCTTTACAGGAAGAGGTTGTTGCAGGTGCATTACGTAACAGCATATGGATGTAAATTGGTACTGCAGTAATACATTTATAAGGATACATATAATGTTATGGTCATGTTCTTGTCTGCTTTCCTAGTGCCTTAACAGTGGGGTTGTAGAATTTTCTTTTCCCATCTACAATTGAAATCTTTCAAGGGTGTTGGTGAATTGTGGATACCCCCTTTGAATGATTGAAACAATCCCCTAGCCTGACTCATCACAGTCAACTTTAGCATTCCATCTACTTGTCAGGGTCATTTGGGTTTTATCTTTCAGCTGTGAAAGACTCAAGGCAACCCTTTTAAAAGAAAATACCTCTGAATTACAGTTCAGTATTGAAAAACGAGAAAAAGTAAAGATCCGGCCCTCCAAATCTTTCACACAGCTGCTTGCATAATACTTACACCAGCAACATATTTATATGAAGAACCTTCATTTTAACATAACAGATGGACTTTAGATACATGTATTCAATTCAAAGTTAGAGTCAGACTAGACAGACATCACTCTCATATGTGACCAGTAATCATGAGGCTAGTCATCAGCCTGTTAGCTATAGCACAGAGACTGAAAACAGCTCGGCTGATTCACTATTTGTAAAGATTAAACAATCAAGATGTCACATATTACTGTAATTAGTGAGCTTTAGAGGTGCTGTAGACATAATTGGGTTACCAAGCTAGACCTGTTTCCAGTCTTTATGCTAACCTAAGCTAACTATCTGCTGGCTCTACCTTCATATTTAATAAACAGACATGAGAGTGGTATCAATCCTTAAACTTAACTCTCAGCACTAAAGCAAATAAGCGTATTTGTCAAACAAAGGCTGATCTTATCTTAGGCCCTAAGATAAGAGGTGTGGTCAATCATCCAATGCACAAAAGGTGAAAATCAATTAATAATTCAATAACTACACAATAAAATCTCTATCAAAAATAAATCAATGTCAGTAGCATTACATATTTCTTTTACCAACAGATCTTAGTGACTGTAAACCCCTTAAATTAAATCCCATTTCAGATCCCCACCAGGTCTTCCTCACCTGCTATGTATTATTAATAACACCTATCAAAGTAAAAATGAGAACAGACACATAACAAAATGTGCTAATGATTTGGTTGTTAGTCAGGCTCCACGAATGGAGTGGAATAGGATCACCAGCCTGTGGAGGAGGACTTTGTGTCATGGCGTGACAAGTCCTTCATCCTGCTAAATGTAGCAAAAACTAAGGACACGACTATTGATTTTAGAGCGTCATCCTCTGCTGCTAAAGCGACTGTTATTATTAAGGGAGAGGAAATTGAGCTGGTGGAATACAACCAATATTTGGGCACCGTTCTTGACAAGAAACTGTTTAAAATCAATTGAATTTCTCAAATAGTGAAGCAGCATGTTTTCATCCTGAGTAAAACCTCTTTAAAAAGTTTTTTTTTTCTGCTTTGAGGACTGTTTCATAGAAGCATCTTATCTTATCTTTATTTACTGTTGTCTGACATGGAAATCGTTACACAGACGGAAAAAAGAGGCTTGTTAATGTGACAAGAGACAGTAGGAGAGTCAGACCCTGCTCAAGGATATTTACTGGAAGCAGAACCATAGATTGTCCTGCACAGAGAGTTTGAGCTTCTGCCTTCATGTCACTGCTATAAAGAGAATAATCCTGAATGTTGTCTTTGTATGGATGACTATTGATGTTCTGAACATGGGAAACTGTATAAGTATTAGTAGCTGACGTCTTGGCCTCTTTTTTCACTGAAATATTGCATGTTCCACATATGTATTTGTACTTTAATTAAATTAAATCTGATATTATCTGAGTTTTTTTCTCTCTCAAAGTTGTTTGTAATCATTTGTTATGGTCTCCCAGTTTTGTGTGATTATCCCAGTTGTCTGATTTGTTTTGTTTTGGTGTTTTAACTCTGCATGCTTATCATATTTCCCTTTGGAGTGATATATTGAATTGATTTGACAGTACATCCAAGTATCTCAACAGCTGTGGTCCCTAAAGAGAAAATCTCATCAAACATTATATATCTGTGTGAGGGTCCTTAATATGAAGATGTTGTGGAGGGAATTCTGCAGAAATTGAAATGAAGAGCATGGTACGCTTAGAAAATGTCTACTTTTCAAACAAGCATGCACACTAATGGTGAAGTTCTCTTTTTTTAAATTGACCAGCTCGTGATTAGAGCCTCTCATCCATTTGGGTTTTAGAGTATGTGCAACTGTTTCCTGCAGTAGCCATGTGTTTGTTGAAATGTTTGGCTCTGAACAACTGACAGAATAAATTACGCTAGCAGCTGGTCGCAGCCTAAACCCATTCCTCTGACACACAGTCAGCCGCTATACTGCAGCCAGCCAGCCAGTAGTCCAGAAGAGGGAAATGACACACACTTATGCACACAATCCAGAGCATCTCTGTAGATTTAACTTCTGTTGTGTGACTGCACATTGATTCAGTCTAATTAGATAACAAATAGGCACGCTAAAATTGGAACAAATGAAGGCTGGTGGC
Source organism: Gymnocephalus cernua (assembly GCA_023631565.1). NCBI lineage: Eukaryota > Metazoa > Chordata > Actinopteri > Perciformes > Percidae > Gymnocephalus > Gymnocephalus cernua. Next base: position 27,681,633 of record CM042430.1, read on the forward strand.
ATTATAGCTGTAATTGACCATTGGCTTACTTGCTACCCCTATCAAGCTTTCTGTTCTCGCACGGTGGCAGGTTTACCATTCAAAATTGTAGTCATTTTTGTAAGAATTGTTGGTAACATTTTATAATAAGTGTACATGAATTATCATGAATTCATGCATGACTTAATGCATGAAAAAGCATAAATTCATTAATCAGTAATGACCAAGGATTAATAGTATCTCATGCATGACTTAATGCAGAAATAATCAATTAACAATCAATTAAGGTCATTCAATCATCTTCTGATTTATTAATGATGTTCACATCGTCAAAAAACTGATGAATTGTAGTGTTGCAATTATGATTAACTAAACATTACTTCTTCATGTTTGTGGCCCTTTAAATAAAGTGCTGACCTGGTCCATCTTTAACATTGATAAATAAGATATGATTAATGGTGGCATACAATTAAATGTATTAAAAATTAAAGAAGTGGGTTGGCAAAATGATACTGAAGTAACTAAATTTACACAAAATACAGAATACTGCAGATGCATTTTTAAAGTTATTTTACAACATGAGGCAAATGGTAATGCCTGAGAACAATGTTCACCCAAGTAGGATATTGATATGAATTTTACTTTTTACTTTTTCCTCTTCTCCAGGTTAAATTGAAGGCTGTTTTAGTGGGATTTTTCCAGAGTATTTGACCGGAGAAGAGGAGGGAGAAACGGAAGACCTCTATCCGCTCATGGAGCTCCTTCCTCGGGTTAAATGGAAGGGTGTCGTGGTGGGATTTTTCCCGAGTATTTGACCAGAGAAGTAGAGGGAGAAACGGCAGATTTCTATCCGCTTATGGAGCCCCATTCCCCGGTTTAAATGGAAGGTTGTCTTAGGCAAAAAAAAAAAATCCATAAAAAAAACATCTCGAGAAAACAAAAAAAAATCTCGGGAAAACAAACTTTGTTATATCGAGATAACAAATTAATAAGTGGCTTCCGTACCATAGAGCAGGCACACTACAGATACTTATTTTGGCCAAACTACTTCCGGTGTAGCCCTCTATCTGATATACATGGGGATAAAATGATTTAATCATGCAGCTCTTCTAGACTTTTGAATGTTATTGGATCCAATTCTGATAGTGAAATGAGTCATTTCGCAGGGGTTGTGATGCTCAAAAAAATGTATCCACTGATTTGTAGACATAACTTTCCCCATGTAAGTCTATGGGAAAAAGCCTTTTTGGTCCAGAGAACATCACGTGACGGACCTTGAAGTTGCAGTTTCTCTGTTTGGCCACTACAGAGCCCTGCACACATCCTGGCGGCCTGAGATAAACACACAGTGTAATGTGTTTCAGACTTTGCTCTTATGGTTTTAGTTTTGGAAAGGTAAATAAAAATATACTCTAAAACTATTTATATTGCTAAGTATCACTCTCACTAGCGCCAGGTTTAGGCGAACACACAATTAGCACGTGAATTATGTAAGATAAGACTCTCCCCCCTGCATTTCACAATCACATTTACATAGTGCCAGGGCTTTTTATTTTAATAGAATCAAGATTTATTTTCTTTCAACTGAGTTTATGTTATTATTCTGCAGAAATTAAAACAATTAAAAGGTCCTCTCTGCATGTAATAATTGTTCCCAAATGTTGATGTAATATTCTGAACATTTGCTCTTAGAGAGAAAACCTTGTTAGGCAGAGCTGATGTTTTAAACTGCAGTCTTTCATGCTTTTTTGGTCCACTTACACAGTTTTTCCTTGTCCTGTCATTTCCCTCCAAACGCTGTTGAACCCTCCTTCTCCGGCTGTTTAACACAACTGCTTTTTCTCCACTGACTCACTCGTATTTCCATTCCACCTTCTCTCTGTTTTTCCTCTCTACCCTCAATTACTCCCTTTTTAAACTCCCATTGTGTGTTTCACTCCTTTTGTGATTGGCAGCTGCGGGGGGACCACTATAATCTCTCACACTTACATGCACACACAAACATGCACACATTTGATTGCACTTGAACTCACATGTCTCTTTGCTGTCAATTTGTACAAATATGTGTGTGTGCATGTGTGTGACAGTCAGCTTTGTCTTTGGGTGTAATGGATGAGATGTTGTCTCTAACAAGTGTCCAGAGACCCACCCAAAGCAGACCTATTTACCTGCTCTGCACAAGGGATTCAGAGTGCTATTTTTAGTCTGCAGAGATTCATTTATTCTCTCTCTCTCTCCATACCTAGCTCTGTGGCCTTTTCTCTTTGAGGGATCTGTCTGACAGTCATTCATTCTGCGCCTTTCCCTCTCTGTCTTCATATCTCTCTCCTTTTCTTCAGGACCTTTCTGCTCTGCTGTGGTTATCAGCTAGTCTGAAGTGGTGGAGTTGGTTGACAAGAGCAGTATTCAATGTCATCTGACAGATGCTTAACTCTATTTTGTATTCTTTTGGCTCAAGTCAGTGAGACTGGGAGATTGGGCAATGATAAAGAGGAAGTGGGTCCCAGTAAATGAAAAGGATTAGATAGGATGGATGGCATTTTACTATGATATGACAGATATGTTTGTTCACTGCAATGCTGTAATGTGCCAAACCACAAAAAAACTCTACTGGTCTAAAGATGAAGAGAAGATGCACTCATTTTTTGTCAAACACTACAAGTGTGCAGAGCATTTGCAAATGACAAACAAGTAAGAGAGTTGTGCATCTTCCCATGGAACACCTTAGAATTATATCCAGGGGATGTTAATTTGCGGACTATATTCTAAAATAGAAATACATTTCAAAAGAGAAATGAAATAACATCTTTTCATCTGATGAACCAAAACAGAATGACATTTCTTTTAATGAGGTGTTTTTACTACATTTTGTTATTCAGATTGGGCTGCTACTCAGGTGCTGACTGGATGTTTATGCACCTACTAATGTATTATAGTCACCTAACAGTACATTGACTATCAGTCCTGCCAAGCTACCCATTGAAGTGTGATTAACTGTATAGAGCACAACCCTAGACAAAGAAACAAACATGATTCAACCTGTGGCCTTTATCAGTGTCTCCCTGCTTTTGGGATGTAAGTATAGGTACATGTCTATCAGAGGTCTCTTAGCACCATTTGTGCGAGGGCAAAAAACAACAATGACATTTGAAAGGTAAGACAAAGGCTGCAGTACGCAACCTTTTACTAGCTTATAGTGTTTTCCTTTGAGTGTTTAGAATGTAAATCCAGTGTCAAATATACAGTGTGTGGTCATTTAGTCTGTTTGTGAACTGTGTTTAAATCAATACATTGGTTGCAGTACTTGTTATGTTAAATGTTACAGTGAACCATCAAGGGTATCATCCAGGGTAACCAACTTACTGCAGTATAATTACTGTCACTTTTTCTTTGGGAGGAACAAAATACACACACAGTTTCCTTGAGTTGGAGTGTGTGTGCTTGGAGAGGGTAAGACCTTCACTGGTGTCGGTTTAGTCTAAGACTTGGATTAATTACAGAAATTATTGAGAGAGTACAGGAGAGGAGAACAGTGGCGTGTCTTTTTGGGCCAGGCTGGCCCAAGTGGGGCACCGACTTATGCAGGGGTGGCGTGAAGTATGTGCATGCACACCATGACTCATATTTTCTTTACTTACTAACATTACAGTATCTTACAGTTCATCAATGTGAGGTCAAATTAAACAATCGCTGAAAAATTACCAAAGCCAGTCTGCAAATAAAATTAACTGAAAGTTACGTAAACTGAAAACCTATTGAAATGAAAAAAAAAAAAAACTAAATACTACTGACTGTCAGTGAAAACTGTATTAGCAATGGATATGAGTCAGTCACAAAAGCACACACTGCTCATGATCATGTGTGTATTGGAGTTGCACTGATGGCACACAAGCCTCTGGAAGGTGATGTGGTGTGGTGTGGTGTGGTGTGGTGTGTGTGTGCTTATGCTGGAAGTTTAGCATGCATGTTAAAATGGACAAATGACCACAAAAGCACAAGGGAGGTGCAGGAGAAAAAGAAGAAGAAGTTGTGATGGTGATAATGACCAAGGCTGTGTGCTATTTTTCTTAAAACTTTGCATATGTAAAATAGGGTCTGAATTGTGTTTTGTACCTGCAACAAAGCGCACATTCAGACACACACACACACACACACACACACACACACACACACACACACACACACACACACACACACACACACACACACACACACACACACACACACACACACACACACACACACTCAAAATGAATTTCCTCTCTTCTACTTTATCAGCAGGAAAGCTTCTTTCTGCTTGCCAGCTCTGTAGTTGGAGGACTTATTTTTTGTACAAATGTGTATTTTGTTTTTTATAAAAGTAGTGATGTTTCTCCTAAAGACATGCTGCTCCCCTCCTCCTCATCACAAACCTCACTACCCGTCTGTCTGTTCCTCTTCCTCTCATTGATAATGAGAGTGTTTTAGGTTGTCCGGCTGGACAGTCTTATCTCCTGTCTGCTGTCATCTTTGTATTTATTCATATCACAGTAAGAGAGACAGGGCGAGGCCTAGCGTTCCCACAGGAAACAGCCGGTGATTTAAAGTACAGTTGCCTCCTAATTATTTCTCCCCTGACCTCTCTGCATATCTGCACATATCTGAGATGCCTGTACTCCTGTTGGGCAGCTGACTGACTCATACATTCTTACCTCTATGTGGAGCACAATGATAGATAGTTGATCGTACAGGGGGAAGTAAAGTGAGGACAAGAAGACAAAGTGATACTAATTTAAATTGCTGCCTGGCATCAAGAGACGTGACAGCACTGTGATGTACTTTACAATATAACAGAATATTATTATTATTATTATAAGGCTGTCGGAAAATCATTCCCTTGTTCACTCATTCACTACCCGCTATAATAGACCCTCAATAGTTTACTCTTTAGTGAGCAATAATTTAAGACTTTAAGAATGTTGTTTAGATATTTGCAATTGTTTATTAATGTATTCAACATCAATTCCACATGTAGTTTTTTTTTATTTGTGTAGCATTATTTCTCGAGCCAGTTCACTCAAACTGTGAATCTCATGGTTGGTGCTCAAAAAAAGTCAACACTCTCTCCCAAATCCAAGAACTAGAGTGCTAAAACTCAAATTTGTGATCTCATCAAGTAAATATAAGTTTGAACCTGCTCCATACATTGGAAAAGATTCTTTAGTTATAGATGTTATAGATAGTAGAAGTTATAGATGACACTGAGAGCGCCGAGGGGAATGTTCTGAGTATACACTGCAATAAAAAAAAGCTCATTTGGGCATTAAAAAGAAAACAAACATTCTGTGTAAGGGTGCTCCGATTGATCGGACACCGATCGGTATCGGCCGGTAATGGCTTTAAATAGTTTGATCGGCCGTCTCCATAAAGGCCGATCTGATAGGCCGATCTGATGACCCACTACTCGTAAGAACATTTTCTACATGGAGCTAAAATGGCGGCCTCCCTACATTCACCGGTCTGGCAGTTCTGCAAGGTGTCTGAACGGCGGCAGAACAGCGATTGGGCCGCAGGCCGGCCGCGGAACGAAGGCGGTAGGAAGGCGGCTACTGCTTTTAAAAAGCGGCTGCCACCGGTGGTGCGCCGTAAACGTGTTTGCGATTACGCCATTCTGACGCTTCTACTGCCTCTGGAGCACCGCCGGTGGTCCACTGACTCATTGCTATCTGGGAAAAAGACAATAGCGATTGCATATTAGCAACGTGTGTGCCAAGGAAATACCCCGAGGCGGAAAGCTCCAAAGACATTTCAACACATGAAACGCATCAGACATTTGAAGGTTAGTCACGGAAAGGAGTATGAGGAGTTTTCAAAGTTAGCTAACGCTAAGGCAGAGCGGTGTTGCAGCTCCGGCGGCACTCACTCAGCTGTTTTGCCGTGTGTGTCTGTGTGTGTGTGTCGGCCTGTGTGTGTGTGTGTGTGTGTGTGTGTGTGTGTGTGTGTGTGTGCTGAAGAAATATCTGCAGTGATTGAAAGGACATTTTTTTTATTTTGAGCTAGGACAAAAAGCGAAGTAATTACTGATGTACATTCTCTAAACATGTGTGACTTTTACGTGAAGGCGTAATTTTCAGTTCATAAAAGTGATCGGTGATCGGAGATCGGTGATCGGTGATCGGTATCGGTATCGGCCGATACGTCTTCCAGCAATCGGTGATCGGCCCCAAAAATCCTGATTGGAGCACCCTTAATTCTGTGGATCCATAAAATCAGTCTCCCATTCATTGTCTATAGTTCAGCTTCAGAGTTTATACTTGATGACATCACAAGTTTGAGAGTTACTTCTCTGGTTTCTGGCTGTGAGAGAAAGTAGCTCATGTTCACAAATATTGATTGAACTTTCCTAAACCATGGAAATAGCATATTGGAATTATTAATGTAGGTGGCATTCCCCCATGTACTTCTTATATCTTCTGTAAGATGCGTTCACACTCTGGTAACTTAATTTAACTTAATTAAAGCTAAAGTGCGTAGTTTCTGTTGCCCCCATGAGGAATTCTAAGTAATGACAACAAAACTGTTGGCGCGTCCACGTGATACAGCCTTCCGTGATCGCCCCCCCGCCCCCACATCTCCTCCACGCAGTTGCTAGTAGCCAAGGAGGACACGGATGATTAAAAAAACATTGGTGGACTCTTCAGAAGAGGTCATTATCTTCACTCGAGCTTCTGCACGCGAAAGTCGCCCGACAAAACACAATCTTCTGAACATAGCCATACTGAGAAGTACAGACAGAGTTGTGTGGAGCTGATAGTCTTAATTAGCTTTGTAGCAACTCATTTGGTAATGGCTTTAATTTTAACGGCCGTTCATTAATATCAAAAAATTACACACTAAAGCTTTTAACTTTGCTTATATTAAGCAACAGGCATCACCTTTCCCACATGCCTCCTGTAACATCAGCCCCTTAAAGTGCTTATCAGAGTTGTGACTGTCATGTCTAATATGTAATGTTGCAGAGGATTTTGCTGTACGAAGTGATTCTTTATTCTCAGTCTACCTTAATGCACATCAGGGTTGATGGATCCTACCCTCCATAGCAGGCTGTCTTATGTTCCCTGCCCTCCATGGTCTCCTTCTCTACACAACACTCATCTTTCTTCTTTTCTCTGTCTCCAATTACTGTTCTATTAATTCCATTACTGAAAACATCAGTTGTGTAATTGGCATATTGGCATGAGGATCAGTCTCCTTATCAAGTTTCATAACAAATATTAAGCCCAACTGGAAACAGGAGTGCACAGTAAGCTTCATATCCGAGACCTGCAGTTTACCCTGTCCTTGATCGTACTGTCTCTGTCCTTCGTTCTTAATTTTTATCCTCTCTGCACCCTCCATCACCCTGATTTCCTGTTTTTATCCTCCCCCCATCTCCTCTTCCTGTGATCAGTCCACCATGTGGGGAGGTGTTGTACCCTTTTTTCTTTGTTCCCACACACTCATCCCCTCACTGTATCCTGGCTTGTGCCTAATGTCCTGCTGTCCTAATCTTATCTCAAGGGTCTAATCAATACATGAAATAATAGAGATGTATTACCATCTCTCTCTCTCTCTCACTCACACACACACACACACACACACACACACACACACACACACACACACACACACACACACACACACACACACACACACACACACACACACACATTACCGGCATCATTAGATAAACATGATGACTGTGTAGACATAATTACTGTTGAATTAACACTTTTCAGCAGCCAAATCCAAGCAGGAGTATAGACATGTTGGTGCACAAGAAATGTACATCTTGTACTAGTTTGATAATGTGGAGCATGATCTGCCCTATTTTTGCCCAGCAGATTTACAAGCACTTAATCTTAGCTTGAGGTGACAGAGGCTTGGGTTAACTTTCCTTTAAAGAGCATGTTTATTGTTGTGGATGAAGGTATTTTTTTCAGAGGTGACTTTACTGTTCTTGGCAGAGCGCCCGGCCAGAGAGTTACACAAACCAACACAGCTGCCGTAAGTTCCCTGCAGCCAGTATTTACTGTGTATTAAAATAATGTAATTGTGTGGCAAACGCTGCACTTTGTCTGGGAAATTTCTGCCATGCATTGTTTGCATCAGTTCAGAGCCTGAGGTTTAAAGTGCTCATATTATGCTTTTTGGCTTTTTCCCTTTCCTTTATTGTGTTATATATATTTTTTGTTCATGTAATAGGTTTACAAAGTGAAAAAGCCCACCCCTAAGGTACTTACTATCTTCTAGAGAAAACTCTGTTCACAAACTGCTTTAGTCAAGTCTTTATTTTATTTTTGCCAAAGCGACGCAAATCACCTGGAATTTATTTTGGTGATTTGGCTCACACAGGACAATACAAGACAGTATAGGACAAGGATGACAACACATCAGACTAAAAAAACAGCTAAAAAACGTGCGTCACTTTGTAACACGTTATGATCGCCTAGCTGCTAGCGTGGCACGCACTCATACTCCGCAACTGACCAGCTAGCAGTGCTAACCTAGTTACAGCACATGTTCGACTCACAACAAAGATGGTACAGAAGTGCGATGCCTCACTCAGTAGCTAAAACAGAGAGCTCAACACACAGGGTGAAAAGAGGAGTGCATTGTGCATTACATCCAAAATATAGTGTTTTTTGGAAATTAAACCACATAAACCTCTTCTGGTACAATCGCTAAATACAATTATGAACCTGAAAATTAGCATAACATGAGCACTTTAAATGGAATTTTACAGCCCAGTTGTTTATTTCTTCAAAGTCAACATTGAAGCTATCAACAGAACAGAACTAATAAAAATCTCTAACCAAAAAGTCACCCATTTCTCCTTTAAATCAGAGCTCCCTCAGAGCACCCTCTTGCAGCAAGATACCCTACCTCTGTGTTACCATACTTTGTATCTATCTCTTATTGCTGTGCTCCCATTGGTCCCACTTTTAGTCACCCTTTGTATCCTGTGTCGTTTGGCCTGTCTCTTGGCCTTTACTTGAATTTATTTTGAAATTACTCTTGAATTTCCCCTTGGGGATCAATAAAGTATCGATCTATCGATCGATCTATCGATCTATCAATCGATAGATCTCCTAAAAGTCTGATGTGCTACACTCCCATCCACCACACCCTAACATTTAATCTTTTACAGTAAAGGGCAAACTACTTCTTGCATTGGCAGTCAATATTGGTATTGGACACACATTACAGGTGCCGAATTGTACAATGTAAATAGTTCCTAAGGATACTGGGCTGTCATTTGGTAAGTCAAGTCAACTTTATTGTCAATTCTGCAATATGTGCCAGACATACAAAGGAATCGAAAATACGTTTCTCTCTGACCCAAGGTGCAATAAGTACAGGCACAACAAGTAAATATAAAAGATAATATATACAATAAAGAAAGATAACTATAGATACAATACAAAAAATAAATTATAAATAGTGCAAAAGTAAGGCAAAACCAAACAGTATAGAAGTATAGATGCTTTGCCGGTGAGTCGGGTTCCGTAGATGTCCAGGAGTGAGGGGAGTGGGAGTGGGACACCAATGATCCATCCAGCAGGGTCTTGCAGTTTGAGGCGGTGCAGCTACCATACCACACAGTAATGCCGCTGGTTAGGATGCTCTTGATGGTGACCTGGTAGAAGGAGCACATGATGGATGGCGGGGCTCCTCCTCTTTTTGATGATGCGATGCTATGCAAAGAACCTTTTTTAAAGTGCCTTGACTGCACATCTAACTATTTTTCACAGTCCCCTCTTCTGACTCACTTTCTCCATGACCTCTTCTTCCAATATTGTTTCTTGGCTCCCTCCCTCCATCTGTCCCAGTATGTGCACTCCCTCCCTCCTTCCCTCCCTTCCTAGGTGGGATTCAATAGTGACGTAGCTGTTGTTTCATCGCCACAGAGACAGTCCAGGCTGGAAGGAAAGCAGCTCCTCGTCTTTCCCTCTTTCTCTCATGGACAATGCAATTTCCCTCTGCAAACAGCATCTCTCTGTGTGCAATTGTGTTTTTTTACAGACAAAATGTGTCAGTAGGTTACGCTTGTTGTTAGTTTCTTCAGGGGATTTTTTTGATTGATATCTTATATATATATATATATATATTTATATATATTGGGTTATTCTTAATTTGTTTTTATCAAAGTTTCCTTAGATCCTTGTGTCTAAGTTACTCCCAGTGCGTGCATGTGACACAAGACATGTGACACAGGGGAAATTAACTTCTTGAAAATGAGACGTCCTTTGCAGTTAAGCTAATGGCGAGTGCACAACATGCCATGAATATGTTGCAAGGGTAATCAGAGGGGAAATCATTGTCTAAGATGTCCTTTATCCACACACTTAAATAAGGGAAAGGCAGTGCGTTATCCCAGTCAAATTACTATGAAAATAAAGCCTGGTGACCTTTTTTAAAATTTAGAACATTTTGGTGGTTATCAACATCAATCAATCTTGTTTACTCCTCATTTTGTCCTCTTCTCTCCAGGAAACAGGAGCTGCTGAACATTTCCACCGTCCCTCTAGGAGAATGTCCCCCCTCACCGCCTCGCACTGCACCGCCGAACATGAAGGTAGGACACACACTCATTCATGTTCGCATGCACACATATAGTGGGACATACATGTGTACACACACACCTAGATATTGATTTACAGAGTTTTTCATTGACATATTTCGCCCTTGAGACCTTCAGGCCTATTAGAAAATCTATTGATTCTGATTATTGTAAATAAATCATTTTAGTAAGCAAAGCAGTTCAGAGACAGTGACAGTGAGTTTCTAATAATCGGAATCGGCTCTATTTTCTTGTCTGTGCTCTTACTTGCTGTATATTCTTTTGGCATATTAATAAATAAAAATTAGTTAAATACAAACTCTACAGCTCGGACACCCTGCATGATTTTTTGGTTTTGTGCTATTTTGTATCGGCATATTATAATCTCAAGGGAATCCAAATTCAAGTTAGGACAGCCTCTGTTCAAGTAAGATTCTTCATAATTTATTTCAAATATTGTATTTATAAATATCTGTTAAATTGCCTCTGGAGGCAGGGGGGAATACGAGCCGGATCATGATCTAACTTTTATTTTTTTATTTGCCCTCATTAGACTACTTTTATTTGCAGTTCTGGTATGACTCTTAGTCTTTGGGTTGGATTTACTTGCCAATAAAAGGTTGCGTTATGAAAAACGAATTGCAATTGAAGTAAGAACAGGTTGGAAGCTTTATTCTCAGTGGTTATCCTGACCACAAATTGTGAAGTTCAATCAACCGGTGTCATCAAAGGAAACTTTTGCTGTGACTCAGCAAATTGAAAAACAAATATTTTTTTAGAATGCAAATTAAATCCATCCGACTGTAGAGGATCATCTTTCTCAGGTGTGTCACACTGATTCATGCAGTGACATATTATAGTGCTGCACATATAGAGAAAGCATTTTACTATTTATATGAGATTGTAAGGTGTTGATGTTTTCAGACATTCATTACTCACACTGCGTTGCACTTGTTCCACAGCTGACAATTTATCATTTTCCTCCAGCATGATAAAAGAGAGGATACATTTTGCAGGGAGGCAGATAAGCAGGCTGATATATAGGAAATAGATGACGGCTCCTGCAAGAGGGAGCCACTTTCTGCAGTATGTCACCTTGAACTAAGCCATCATTATTGAATCTGAAGACGTCACAGAGGGAGAGAGGAGGGCAACGGAAAGGCAAAGTTTGCTCATGGTGAGAAAGACTTACTGAAAGTATGGTCAGGCCAAGACAGGAAGAAACATTATAATATATAAGAGAACATTTATGAGAGGTATTACTCAAGCCATCGAGCCGCCAAAGTTAACGCTTCTGACTTGGACCAATCCACCTCACAAACCTGAAAACCTGAAAGAAAGAGTCAATGATCCCGAGTAGACATGATATTGATATCCTAGGCACATCATTCTATTAGACACAAATGCATAGGGAAATTGGCCATGGTTGAGAAAAACCAATATGCCCCTTTAAATTAGGGTTAGGTAATAAATGGGCTTAAGGACATTCCTCACAGGTGTGTGTGTGTGTGTGTGTGTGTGTGTGTGTGTGTGTGTGTGTGTGTGTGTGTGTGTGTGTGTGTGTGTGTGTGTGTGTGTGTGTGTGTGTGTGTGTGTGTGTGTGTGTGCCATACTTTGTAGTGACTCGCACTATGCTTAATATTAACTGTCAACCGCTGCTGACACAGCTAAACAAAACGTAGACAGCCCCACATGGTGACCTAGTGTGTGTGTGCGTGTGTATGTGTTTTGTGTCGACACTTGAATAACCTGTTCTGTTTTCACATACAATTCAGTTTGCTGCGTGACTTGACTTACCTGTTCAGGCTTTAGGCGTTAAAAGTCAAAATATACATTAAAAGCGAGTGACAGGGAAGTCCCTTTCCAAATGTAGAAGGGTAGTAAAAAGAAGAAGCAGGCAGAGACATCAGAGGGCTCAGATGTTTTACCAGCTAGGGTAAAGTTTTATTGTTAAGGTAAGTCTGCATTTTGACTTAAAAAACAACCAGACTGTCACTGTCTGTCAGACAGTCTGTTACTGAGAACAATTTATTATTTAATGTTTTCAGATCAAAGTGTGTGGTTTAGTTTGGAAGTTCACCTGCATATCAATTCTCCATTGACTTCAGGTAGCAGCTCACTCAAAATTGTTTTTAAATTATTTCTGGAAATGCTTTCCATTCATCACTTCACTGCTCAGCGGCAGCATGCTTATTATCTTGTAAATACATCATCAGGCCTACTTTGTAGAGAACTTAACAGTAATGTGCTTAGTTTGAAATCTCTACAGTTTAATGCCATATTTATAGCAGATTTCATACATTTTACTCCCACATACAACAATATTTCGTAACCCAGGGACCAGATGCCAGGCTGTGTTCCAGAGAAATGGAGGCCACTGTCCCTGTCTGTGACTTATCATCATTGTTGTCAATGTGCGGATGATTGTGTCCATGACTGTACATGAATATGTGGGAATTCTAGCAGCCAATGAGGCTGCTGGTCAGGTGAGCAGCCATGGGAGAAGAGATGCAGATGTTGCTAAGCTAGAGAGGAGACACTTTGAGGCAAAAAACGTGCAAAGAGGTAGGAAAGGAGAAGAAAGGGGTAAGAAATCAAAAACATAAATGGGAAAGAAAAGATAATAGAGCGTTACGAGAGGAGAGAGGACACATTAGGGCTGTGATACACTTAAAGGGACAGAACAAAGTGCAAGGACAGAAAATACAGACATCCGGGTCCCGATTTGATTGACAGGGAGGCAGAAAGACAGATAGGTCTTGCTTGTCCTTGCTCTTGTCTGGTCACTGCAGGGGATGTAGATGATGATTAAACACGCTGTCAGCACTACAGCATCCCACTCAAATAGTGCCAGGACAAGCTGCATCATTGCGTCTTTAAAACTGCCATGGTCAACAGTGTGTTGACAGTGCACTCACATCTCAATAGATTCAAAGAAGAAAGAAAAGCTCAGGCTGCAAAAACTGCCTTTTAGGAATACACCTCCTCTAGTTGGCCTCAAATAATCCCAGTAAAGCATGACACCACACACACAGGGGCAGAGACACACACACCTCATGATAACATGTGCATTTGGCTGAGAGCACAAGCTGACTGCCAACGTTGCTATCTAGCTAGATATAGACAGCTGTGCTTATTGTTGGTCTGGCTGTCAGGTGGTGACTCTGCAGGTCCAGCTCACAGCGCTGTATCGGCTTAGAGCGCCTTGAACTGGTTAATATTAACTCCTTGATAAGCTCTGTATGTGTGTGTGGTTCTGTATGCAGTGGTAATGATAAGTGCAGGTAACCAGCGTAGAGTAATAAGCGTATTTTTTATTACAGTAGTGCTGTCAAAATGTAGTTATTTATAGTTTATTACCGCTAAAATACAGTCATTTAAAGGGCTGTAAAAACTTTGACGGACTTTCCTGGTTAAGGAGCTACAGTTCATTGGTAAGGCATTTATTTCCCGGTTCCTCTTCCTTTGTATTTTATGACGCTACTGAATGTGTAGCACCCATACTGGTGCATTTATAAATGTTATATTGGATAGTTCATGTTAGTATGAGGTATTGGCTGTCAAAGTCCTTTCAAATAGGTTATAGTTGATATTTTTATCAAGAAAAGTGGGTCTTTTTTAATTTTTTCATTAGTAACATCATGATTCAACAGCAGTGTACTGTGTAGCCATCTAAAGAGGAAGAATAGTACTGCTGTCGTAGATTCTTTTCCATGAATGCTTTCATGAATTTCTTCCTCTAACAGGAAGTTAAGTTACTACGTACTGTTCATGTGCACGCGCACACATTGCGTTTCCACATTATACATGTGCCGAATTCTGAGCACAAAGACACAAAGCATGTTCACCCTCACAGCTTGTTTATGTGTCAAGGTAAATGCCCCGGAGACAGAGACATGTGAATGTACTTGAGGATTCATGTGTTTTTGTGAGCGTGTTACTTTCTGAGGATATGGTTGCTTATCAGTTGTGCGTGCATGTGGTTGTGAAAGGCTGGAAGTCTCTCCGCTGCCCTGCCCTCTTGGTTTTGCTTTGAGCTTCGAAACACTTGCTTAAAGTGTAAATTGGAGTCAAGTAAAGGGCAATGACTCTGCTGTTGTACATTTACTAAATATGTATTTGGTGTTAGTCTATTTTGGTGCTCTGAAAGTCAAAGTTTAGCAGTGTTACAGCCTGTTTTATATGTATTGTAATCTCTCTCTGTCTGTTTCAGTCTGCAGAGTTCTTCGATATGCTGGAGAGGATGCAGGTATGAAATTCTTATTCATTATTTCCTTTACTGTAAATCCAGTTTCTTTCCTTGTGTCTCTTCCTTATTTCACAACCTCTATTACCTATGTTATTTCGCTCTCCCTCTCTTTGACTAAGCTTGTACCAGGGCTGGACTGGCAGCCTACACCCACCGTGATTGGGCAGACACATTCCCTGCAGACAGTCCTCTTAAAATATGCGTGCATTCTATAATATGAGTTGCCTAGTGTTCTGTGTTCATGTGATAGTTTTGGATCCTTTAAGAGGGGTATCAAGACTTATCTGTTGATTTTACACTTAAATAATTCATTCTTAGAGTTATGATTTGTGTATATATATGGTATTTTCTTTTATTATTGATATTTTATATTGTATTGCCATTATTGTTATTATTACTATTTTGCTTCATAATGGCTTAGCAACTTTTAAAAACTGTTTACTGTTAATTTTAACTATTATAAGATTCAAATATAGTATAGGGTCAGCAAAGAGTTACAGTGTTAGCATTCATGCTTACTCCACTGATCAACAGTCAACAGTCACGTGAAACAAGGACAGAATAGGTTAACTAAATACTACAATAGTTAAAATGGTACTGGCATTCCCCAAAGCAACTTTGGCTTTGCAATGCTACTGAATAACATTAGCTAATTAAGCAATTCAAGGAACACTGATGCTTGTATCAACACTGATTTTATAGATCACACAGACTTTTCAGCTACCCAACAGGCCAACTGCTAACATTCAATGTAAGCTTAAGCAGTTAGGTTACCTGACAGCCACTAACTTAACCACACACACACACACACACACACACACACACACACACACACACACACACACACACACACACACACACACACACACACACACACACACACACACAGCCTTCCTCCCTTCCTTTCCCTGTTAATTTGCCTACTCCTTACCACGTCGTCAACTACTCTCTCTTCCTCATTTCCTCACTCGCTCCCATGGCCCTGTCATGGTCACGCTCCTCCTCCTCCTCCTCGGCTTCTTCCCTGTCGTGATGTTGTTTCTGCTTCTCTGTATAGCCAACCACCTCTCCTCTTTCCTCTATTTCCGGTAATGCTGATGTTAAAGTAGCTACTACAGCCCCAAACATGTCAGAAATGTTGGCACATTTTGAGGCATCCGCCTTTAGATTCTTAATCCTTTTCTCCCGTAATTTCTCTGCACCTCCCTTGCGCTTTGGTGGTTGTTTGTCCATTTTAACGTGGATGCTAAACTTCCAGCATAAGCATAACTATTACAGCTCGTGTCTCAGTGCCGGGAGTGGGGAAGGGGGCTTCTGGATTTGATTGGCTCAGGCCAGTGTCAATAAAGAAAATTAACTGCCAGTTCTTTATGGGCCAGCGCGGCCCAAAAAAAGACAGATGGCTAGTCCAGCCCTGGCTTGTACCATTGGGCAAAAGTTGTATATGTGCAGTGCAGCATGTTTGTGCCAGGTAGAAGTCAAACTTTGAACATACTAGGAAATAGAGTTTGTCCTCTCATTTTCCCTGACCACAGCTAGATTTAACCTATACAAGGATAAGACAGACATTCATAATTCAGTCAGTGTTGGTCAGCCAGCTGGCTTCAGTCTGTTGCTCAGATTGTATAATGAGCATGCTGGGGGCAGAGAAGAATAGCACTGAAACGATCTGGACTGGCATTACTATTCTCTCCTTCTCCATATAAAATGTATTCAATTTATTGATTATTTTAAAAAGTCTCTCTCTCTGTAACACTTTTTTGTGAATAGAATGACGGTTACTTTTATGCAGCATGGTTGGAATCCAGTAGACACTGAAAGGAATGAGTTAGAGAAAGTTAGTTTTTGTTCAGCAATGTATAAATGCAGCACATTAAACTACCCAAAAAAGAAATGGCAAAAAAAAAAACACAATGACACAACGGCAAATCTCACAACAGGACAGCAATTCACCACAACACGACAGCATTGGTGAGACTGAAATGAAAAAAGAAGGTACATATTGGACACTGATCCTTGGTTGTGTGGCACATAGTATATTTTGGGGTATTTGAAACTGTTATTTTAAATTTTATGTATTATTAAATTTTGTATATTTGCAAAAATGACAGATACCCCCTTTAATTTATTCCTTATGTGAGCAGAAAGGCACAAGATCATCCGTTGGTGTAAACTGTTGGTTAGCGCTGCCTTCTTCAGTTGGCTCAACGTCTGAATGAGTGTTTGAGTAAACTTGCCACTGAAGACCAGCCAACTGACTGACTGTTTTTTTTATTATTTCTTTTAGGTGGGTAAATGGCACAGAAGCACCTTTACATGTGTTTTAGTAATGTAATTTATATAATTATTTAAATTAGTAAATATACAAAATTAAATAATACATAAAATCGTGTTGTGGGATTTGCTGTCATGGTTTGCACTTCAGAGCCACCGTAATTTAACCCCGTTTGACTAAAGTTTGCTGAAAAAAACTAAATGGCCCAGTTTTAAAAATAAAACTATATATTTGAGACCCTATTCTTTTCGATTTCCATCTTCAGTATGAAGGAATAAGCTTGAGTGCCACAGACAAGGTACAGTAGGGAAGTTGTGACTAGCAAATTCTTGGTCTTTTTATGTGATTTGTCTCCAGAAATGTAGAATAAGGCCAGCCTTATACTGTCATTTTGAATCATGATTTCTAACACAGAAGGAGAAAGTAAGAAAGATGCTACTCAGAGAGATACAAAAGCACAGGCTGACTGAAGACATCAGTGGAGTTTTTTGGAAAGTGTGACTGGTTGATGACAGTCAGTCAATACAGCCCGGTGATCAAAGAGTCTCTCTCTCTCACACACACACACACACACACACACACACACACACACACACACACACACACACACGGAAACTGTGCGCCTCATCCATCTTTTCTGACTCTCAGCTTGCATCAACCCGCTCTCTTGAACTCTACCACCTCTAACTCCGCATATGGAACTCAGTGCTCAAAGTATGCTTCAATACTGTAATCTGGATGGTGCAGATGAAGGTCACTTTTTTGATCCCAATCTCTTTTTCCCCTCCTTTCTTCTTCCTCTTCAAACGTCACCTCTTTCCACCGCTACCTTTTTTTCCCTCCTTTGTCCACTCTTTGTCTCTCTGTCTATGACTGAAAATGAAATCATCTTCAGAGCGTCTTGGTGATCAGTCTCGTATTGTTGATAATGACTCCCCCATGACAATAACAGCTGCTTCATCAATATGCACTCAGACAGACACACACCACTACAGACCAGACTTGGAAGTGTGTGTGTGTGTGTGTGTCTGTCTGTCTGTCCTTGTACTGTGACAAATACATTTTTGGTATGATTGGTGTCATTAGACATGATGTGAGTGGTGTGTATGTTCAGTACTCTGAATCCCCACACATGTTCATTAAATCACTCCTACATTATGCTCAGTCATGTAGAAAAGCTGTTCCACTGGGCCTGTACCATAATTGGCCAATTTACTCTCTGTAAATTGGCTTTCATATCTGCATATATATATACAAAATACTGCAGCCTCAATCCGTGTCTCATTTCTGCTGTGTCACAAGAAAGGCAACAAAATAAGGAAAGGACAACTTAGCATGTCTGGAAGCTGGATTCAGATAGATAGAATAACTAAGTGTCTGTATTACCTGTGTGTGTGTGTGTGTGTGTGTGTGTGTGTGTGTGTGTGTGTGTGTGTGTGTGTGTGTGTGTGTGTGTGTGTGTGTGTGTGTGTGTGTGTGTGTGTGTGTGTGTGTGTGTGTGTGTGTGTGTGTGTGTGTGTGTGCGTGCGGGAGGGAAAGTTAATTAGCATACATGACTCACTCAGGTGTCATTGGACAAAATGAGGTCTGGGAACGAGCGTGCCATGTTCCAGCACAGTTTTCAAATGCACAAAAATAACAAAACTTGCTTTTTGACCCTTGTGCTTTTCCGTCCTCATGCTGCGTACGGACACTAATTAGGTCCCTAAAGCTGAAGAGACCAAAAGATGGAAGGTGTGACCAGACACCACACACTTGTACACATCTGATCCGTTTGTGTTATGTCTCTGCATGTTTTACTTCATCACTGCTTCATCATGCCTCCTGGTTTGCTCTGTGGTTGGTCTTGTCTCATTTGTCAGCCCATGAGGGATTCTGAACCCCCGCCGTGAACACTTTTCAAATTTTTCTCAAGGCTTTTAAAGTACAAAAAATCAATAGTCTCTTGATCTGATTGATTATAAGTTGAATGAACTCCAACTGACTGTCAATTGATCCTCTCTGGACTGCCAGTATCCTGACTCCTGCTGCTGCAGAATATAAATGACCGGCTGTCCGTAGCGCTGCACCCTTAGCGGTGCAGACGGGCCTCAGCAGTTTTTAGAGGTCATACACCGGAGCTGTGCTACTCTAGAAAACTGCAAATAACTACAGGCTCATAACAGCTCTTAACCCCAGGGGCTACTGAATCAAAACAGCTCTGATATCATGAAGGGGTGACACGCCCATATTGATGTTTGCTGATGACTGTGCATTTCAGGCTGTTGCATTATCACCTAAAAGTCTTTTTGGCATTATAAGTTGTTACCTTTCTGTTCCTGTGTTTTTGACTGTGCTCGCAACTGTATCATTGTTGTGAAAGTCAGTGAAGTTTGCCTATGTTAAAATGACTCCCTTTAACATTGTGTGTGTGTGTGTGTGTCCTCTATTTGACAGGATGACTATATCCCCTACCCACGGATAGAAGATGTGAGTCATTTTTCACTCATACAATACGCTCATAACATTCATTTACACCCCTCTCATGTGTATCCACTAGCTAGGAGTGTTTCGGACAATAGATAATACATTTAAAGTAGAAGTACTTTGCAAGCTTAATTTATGAAGATGCAATTCTGGAGAATATTTCCTTTCCCCAGAGCTATTACATTTAATCATATATTTGGCTTTTATTTACTTCACTGTCTCCCTTTTGCCCTTCTGTCCAAGATACTGGAGAAAGGTGGTCCATACCCCCAGGTAATCCTGCCACAGTTTGGGGGTTACTGGATTGAGGATGTGGAGGCACCAGCAGGGACCCCCTCCTCCTCAGAGTCCAGTTTCTGTGAGGAGGAGGACGGAGGAGAGGGCATGAGCCCTGGTGGGGGACACA
The DNA here is from genome assembly GCA_023631565.1 of Gymnocephalus cernua. NCBI lineage: Eukaryota > Metazoa > Chordata > Actinopteri > Perciformes > Percidae > Gymnocephalus > Gymnocephalus cernua. The sequence goes on from CM042430.1 coordinate 27,701,590, forward strand.
GCTACCGTCTGGAGTGTAATAGCACAGCCCGCGCCTACCGCAAACATTTCCTAGGCAATGTGAGTGTCTGTGTGCTAACATCAGTGTGTATTTAGAAGAGAACGACTGCTATTGTGTTTGACCTAAAATTACTCTCTCTCACACACTCATAACCTCTTTTCTACACTCATCCAGGAACACATGAACTATTACTGCACTGGTAGCAGCATAGGCAACCTCATCATGTCTCTGAAACACGAAGAGGCTGAGGGACAGGAGTTCCTACGCATCATGCTCAGGTACAATGAGGGACGTGCACTGTCAGTATTAGTATCTTAATTTGAAGCATTTTACATGTCAAACTGTAAAGTTTGACACATAAATGTCTTTACAAAATGTTATGGCAAACCATGCAATAGTTGTCAGGACATTACAATCAAAGCCACAAATGTCAATTTCTCACAGAACCACACTGCTAACGTTTCTGACAATTAATAATGAAGCAGGCCTACCTGGACACTGCCTCTCTTTTCCTTAAAACATGTTTGGGTCCTACTCCTCTCTCCTCCCTTCTCTTTTGTTGCAGCTCTGTATGCTCTTTGTCATGATTACCTCTGAATAGATTTGTGGTGCTGTAGGAGACAATTTCCATCACTAGCTGCTGTCTTTTTTTCTCTGTTTCTTTCTCTGTTAAGACTAAACTCATGACCATAGCTTTTTTCTTAATATTGCCTAATTGCATATAAACTAGGTGTACACGTTAAGAAATCTCTTTGATGGAACCAATCTCTGATCAGTCTGACCCAGAGAGCTCCTCTTTTTGTTCTTTTGCAGGTCGAGGATCAAAACAGTCCATGACAGGATCTCGTTAGCGGGCATCAACCAGCTGCCTAGTGTACCCCAGATTGCCAAGGTAAGATATAGTTTACAAGTACACAAGACATAATGGCAGCTAAAGTGCCGGATTCGATATATAGAGGCTGGCTGGCTAACTAATAAAGGAAGCTTGATGGAGAAGGACATCTTTACAAGAGCTTACTGATCTTATAATTAAAGGTGTTTTCACACCTGCCTAGTTTAGTTCGGTTGAATCAAACCCTGAAAAGTTTACCCCCTCGGTGCGGTTTGTTTGGGCAGGTGTGAACACTCCTATCACACTCTTTGGCTGTGGCTCAGATGGTAGAGCGGTTATCTAACAATTGTAATGTCGGTGGTTCAATCTAATGATAAGTCTCCCTGGGCTGAACCCAGAATTACTCCCGATGCTGTGCCAATCGGTGTGAATGTTTATCGGCTCGGCCACCAGTGTATGCGTGGCCACGGGTGCCAAGCGCGTCTGGCGTGGCACCGCTGATTTACTTAAAAGCTGCTGTCCGACGACACCACCTAGTTTTGTGAACTCTTAAAAACAATAAAACACTTTACTTGGTAGAACTAGGTTATTTTGTACAAGGGAGAGCAATGCATGGTAACTCAAAGGAACGACGACAAGGACAGAGAATGTTAGAATGATTTATTCAAACACAGGAGTTTAAAAGTTTAACTTTTAAAAATTACTAAAACTGTTCAAAATGATAACATCCCCTTAAAACTATGTTGTTAAGATGTTAAAAGACTGGCATAAAAACACAATTCAGGAAGACAATATCTTAAAAACAAAGAGATGAAAATCAATATATATTTTTTATTATATATTTGCACCCCACAAAGGAAAATGCCACATAAAATATTAAATGAAGTTAACTGTTCACACAATACAGTAACGTGAACTATTTAAATTAGATGGGTACATGGTAAAATGTAATTTGCTCTTACCAGTGAATATTAGAAATGATATACCATGTGTACATTGTCCATAGCAATCCCCACCAATCAGTCCCAAAATTTCCCAGTTAGATAGTAAATGCCGTAAACATATTCCTTGTAAATCTTTACAATAATTTACTTAGAATTAAGCAGGTCTGCCTTATTGAACGATACAAATTTTCTCCAAAACTTGCAATTTTCAGCATGTGGCTTGTTAGTTTGAAGGCTGTTGTTGTTTCCCGTAGCGAAGGGATTTTGAGAACGGCAACACAAACAGAACGGAGCCGCACGCCGGATGTCAGGCTTTATCCTGGAAATGTACTTCCGTTAATCCAGACTAAGAGAGGTATAACATTCTGTAAGCAAATTTGGTGATAAACCAGATTTTGTGCATAAGCTCAGTTGCATCAAATAACCTTTCCCTTTTGTATCTTACCATGGTATTCTTTCCATACAATATGAGATTTCTCTTATATGATGTCAGTCAAATATATGATTCTCTTTCATCTCTCAGCTTCTGTGTGACGATGCCACAGGGCTGAAGTTCAACCCGGGGCTGTACGCTCGGGTGAGTTTAACCTAAACTCCCACATTGCAACATCATTACCAGTCTGACCTCCGCTCATCTGTTATAAATGTATTCATTCAAGCTGACATTTTTTCAGAGTTACCATTTCCTGTCTCTGCCTCCTCTGCGGGGTGACAAGGGGGCACTGTAGGGTTGAAAGGGCTAATGCTACATTCAATAATATCTGCCACAACTTTATACCTTCATTAGTAACTGTTTTATTTAATATTCTGCACATTCACAAAAATGTGATGCCCTTCACTTATGGCCTGGGGCATTTTTTTTAACATCAACTGATGCAGTGCATCCTTTACTTATTTTTGTCAGCATCACCCAGCTGTTCTTACACCAAGGGCCTTCATTAACATTTCACTTCAACCTCCTTTTCGTGCCCTCTTAACCAGAAACATAACACAACTTTTTCACATTTTACCTTCATAAGCCCCCTACCTCTCTAACATCTGCCCTGTTCAGTAAGTGCATTATTCAAAAATGACAACTTCCTAAAATGGGAGTGTGCCTATGTTCCCACAGCCCTATGTTCCCACAAGATTCTTTTTTCAAAATTAGGCCCTATGTTCCCACAGTTCATAAATTTGTATCAGATGTTATCCCCCTAACCCTAAAAAATGTTGTGGGAGGATAGGGCTTACATTGAAGGTAAATGTAGGAACACACAACCTAATTTTGAAAATGTCCTAGAAATGTGGGAACATAAGGCTGTGGGAACATAGGGCCTAATATTAAGACAAATCTTAGAAATGTAGGAACATAGGGCCTAATTTTCAGTGAAAAACAATCTTAGAAATGTAGGAACATAGGGCTGTGGGACCATTGGGCTGACCTCCCTAAAATGGACACAATAGATCTGTTTCTCCTCCTGTGAGCCAGACGGAGGAGTGTGATGGAGCATGCTTTCAGCCTGAGCCTCAAGAAAGAAAAACCATCTGTCTCAGGCTGCAAGAGGCAGCAACGAGTTCACTGCCTTCGCTGAGGGCCGTGACAGTTCTTTGCATGACAGCCTTACGTAACATGGGCCCAATAAACCTGCCCCGGAGACATGTTGGAGAACAGGAAAACATATTTTCCTAACTGCCACAGCAAGAAGAAAATGTAGAAAGTTGAGTGAATTAAGTAACCATGGGAAGTAATAGCTTTTTTTGTGTATGCCCAGGGATCCCAGTTGATAGTGGCTTATGATGAACACGAGGTGAACAACACCTTCAAATTTGGAGTCATCTACCAGAAGTTTGGACAGGTGAGCGATCGTATTGATCTTGTCAGTGTACTCCAGTTTAACTCACATACACCGTCTGATCCTATACACGGTTTATGTCTTGTATCTTCCACCCTTTTTTCTGTCCTCCATACCATAATCATGTCTCCCCCTCGCAGACATCAGAGGAAGAGTTGTTTGGGAACAATGAGGAGACGCCAGCTTTCAAGGAGTTTCTCAGTACCCTGGGTGACAATATGGAACTTCAAGACTTTAAAGGGTAAGAGTATTTCTAGAATGTGATTTAAAAAAAGTGCTTTAAAACTGAAAAAAGGCAGGAATCAGTAACATCAAAATAAATAGAGCCCAGATAAAAAGGTCCACAAGAATTAAAAAGAAGGATACCATTGAAGTGCATTGCAGTACAGAAAAGAAGCTGGGTTTAATTACTGTAACCCTGGAGCAATTTGTCCTGCTGTTTCGGCCTCAGCGTGCCACCGGGATAAACTGCTTAGCGAAACAGATCTGAGAATCAGAGCTTTGTAAACGGTGTTTATTGCCTTGCAGGCTTTTTTCTACGGTGTTACACTTGTTATTTTTACTGTTAGGGAGGCTTTAAATTGTAGCAGACAAGTTACGGAAAACTGAACAACACTTTTGGGTGGCCTTGGAGCTAGTTAAGCACAGAATGTGATGAAACTGACATTTAAAAGACGTAGATAAAATATGATCTTATCTTATTACTGAAGGCTGGAATCCACACAGAACGTGACATGTGCTTTGATAATGTGACAGGTTCCGCGGTGGGCTGGATGTATCCCACGGACAGACAGGGTCTGAATCTGTCTACACTGTCTTCAGACAGAGAGAGATTATGTTCCATGTGTCAACCAAGCTTCCCTTTACTGAAGGAGACGTCCAGCAGGTACATGACTTTGATAATGGCTTTATTATTGTGACACTGAAGGCACGATGGATTGAGCTGCAAAGTAAGGATCAACCGCACAGATGCGCCTAAATGTTAAAGCAAACGTTTGCAAGTTATTTGATATGAAGCCAATAAAGCCCTCCTTAGAAACAAATAAATCCCTTGTGCATTCAGTGGTTTGTGTGTCATAGAAGACTCATAAATTGTGCTATTGTGTTAAAAGTGCCCTCTGAGCTACACAACCACAAAACCAAATCTGTTTACCAACCTATAATCTGCTTTTTTAGCTCCAGAGGAAAAGACACATAGGAAACGACATCGTGGCCGCAGTCTTCCAGGAAGAGCCCACACCGTTTGTTCCAGACATGATCGCATCCAATTTCCTGCATGCTTACGTGCTGGTGCAGGTCGAGAACCCCTGTACAGAACACACAACATACAAGGTACCAACAAGGCCTGTGTGGTGAAATGACACAGCTCCTACTGGTGCTCTGTAATAACTGTAAATTAGTTTTTGAAACTGCCAGTGGTCCTTGTCAGCTGTGTGATGTGTGCTCACATAAATCACTGCATAAACACAACAAAGTACACAACTAATTAATCATCAATAATTGCCATCTCGCGATGACAAGGTGTTCTCAAGTTTTGCCTCGGATGTTGTTTCATCGTCCCAGCTCGAAACTTGAGCCCTCGTGGAATACGCACTAATACCGTGTTATGTGTTTTATGTCAACAGGTGTCTGTTACAGCGAGGGAGGATGTGCCTCCTTTTGGACCCCCTCTACCGAACCCAGCTGTCTTTAGGAAGGTGAGAAAAAGAGCTGATAAAACTTGTCATTTTAGTATAATTAGTATTTTGTGGAGTATTTTTACATTGATTACGTTTACATGCACATACTATTCCGGTTTTTGGGTTAGACAGTAAACTGGGCGTAAAATGTGGTAAAAACCCTGATTAAGATGCATATTCTGAATGCGCTGTATACATGTCCAAAGAATGCTTCTAATACCCAAATAATACCAGAATATCCCACGTCTTATCGGAAAATGATAAATTCGGAAAAAGGCCTTATTTGGAATATCCAACCGGAACATGCTGTTTACATGACCTGTATCAAATTCGGAATGTTGTCATATTCGGAATAATAGTGGAATATTGGTGTGCATGTAAACGTTCAACGTTGTATCGCTACTTTTATGATCTGAGTACTTCTTCTACCACAGCTTGTAGGTATTTGAAATGTCCTCATTTAAAAACTGTTTAACATGTGGGTGCACATAACAACTGTAACCCTCCTTTTCATATTGCATTTTAAGGTAGCCTTGATGATTCTATCAGATCAGTGTCACAATGTGGGAAACTGCATTGTGAAAGTCTGGCTTCTAGACTCAGTAGAAGATTCAGTTACTTATCGAGACATGATTTGCAGCATGTGGGGAGAAAGGGAATTTGAAGCAGATGAGGATTTAAATCACTAAAGTTGATTCTCTTGATCAGACTCTTGCAATAGTGTCTTCTGTATGGCGCTGATTATAGTTTACCTTTTCCTTTCCTTAACGTTGCCCCTCACCCTTCTGGTTCCTTATCTAACACTACCTCTTTCGTCTCTCTCTCCAGGGTCCTGAGTTTCGAGACTTCCTGCTGACAAAATTGATCAATGCTGAAAATGCCTGCTACAAATCTGACAAATTTGCCAAACTAGAGGTGACACACGTCTGCGGCACAGCCACACTCTAACACCACAGCATGCCTTTATTCACAGCTCAGCTTCGTTCATAATAATGACCATAATCACCTTCTCGATGTGTGTGAATTGATTCCAGGGGCGAACACGAGCTGCGCTACTGGACAACCTCCACGATGAGTTGCATAGACAGAGCCAGGCTACGCTGGGTCTGGGCCAGGCGGGAGAGGAGGACAAGCTGGAAAACGGGGGACACGGGGGTCTGCTAGAGTCCTTCAAGGTGAACATGAACCTGGACAGAAGTGTACACGACAGCATTCATTCTTCCCTCAGCTCTGTGACATTAATTTAATCACTGTCATTACTGCACAAGAGTGTGAGGTTTTCTTGCTCTAGGTCAACTAAATGTCACAGGTCTGCAAGATGACTTAGGTGCTAAACCATCAGTAGCGTTGTTCCTCCTGCTCTTCTCTATATGCTCGAGGATTCTGACCTTATATGCCGAGTATGTGTGTGTGTGGAAATGAATGCAAACACTACTGTGCTTATGTATCTGTAAAACAACATGTTTCCTTTCTCTTAGTGAATCTTACTAAGTTTATTTTTATTTGCCGTCTAACTGGTTCTGTCTCATCCCTCAACGTCTCTTTACAGTCTTTTGTCTCTATCTCAAGGCTAATTGATGTTAATAGGGTATGTGTGTGTGTGTGTGTGTGTGTGTGTGTGTGTGTGTGTGTGTGTGTGTGTGTGTGTGTGTGTGTGTGTGTGTGTGTGTGTGTGTGTGTGTGTGATGGCAGAGTGTCTTTGAGACCTAATCTATAATCACAGCATAAGGACTTCCTGTTCACACACCCAGTTTTGTGTGTGTGTGTGTGTGATGGCAGAGTGTCTTTGAGACCTGATCTATAATCACAGCTTCCTGTTCACACACCCAGTTTTTTTGTGTGTGTGTGTGTGTGTGTGTGTGTGTGTGTGTGTGTGTGTGTGTGTGTGTGTGTGTGTGTGTGTGTGTGTGTGTGTGTGTGTGTGTGTGTGTGTGTGTGTGTCTTTCAGTCCATGCTCTTAAGTTTCTGAAACACTCGTTCTAGGTGAGAAAGATGTTGGTCAAACGTTTCTGAATAGACAATGTCATCCAGATAAATCAATAGGGAATCATTAACCTGCTAGCCGAGACATTGCTGCATCAGCCGCTGGAAGGTGGCTGGCGCATTGCTTAGTCCAAATGGCATCCTCTTGAATTCAAACAGCCCCAATGGTGTAGTGAAAGCAGTCTTCTCTCTGTCCGCTGGATCCATTTCAACCTGCCAGTAGCCACTGGGGGGATTTGGTTTAAAACAGCATTAGTGCGCCCAATCATTCTGAGTAAAAATACACCTCCATTTTGCTCCACCCTCTCCTGTTGTGATTGGGGGAGGTTTTGACAGTGAGGGACCCCACCCGAGCTATCATCTTCAGCGGTCTCTTGGATGGCTCATACAGCCACCTCTATCCCCCCATCTGATCTTTCCTGCAACACAAGGTCATTAGCATTAATTTGTTCAGGGGATATCTGACAGACTTCTGCCAATGGCTGACGCTGTAGTATTTCTAGGCATGCCGGTTACATAGCCGTTTAGGTATTTTATTTCCCTTCACCTCTACTACAGTGTCTAGGACCATTTCACTTTCAGGGGGCACTATCACGGGCTATTGTTTTGTCACTGGTCTGACCTCGGTGGGCCTGGAGGACAGGACCCTTTGGCAGCAGGCGAAAGCCCGTTCCCATTCTTTTTGGGAGGCAGGTGGAACGGTGGATTTAAAGGCTTTGAGCCCTTGATATGTCCCTCCTCCAACAGCCTCCCACACTGGTTAGATAACATTCATGCCCAACAGCCCTTGGTAGGAGCCCATACAGTCATCAGAAACAGTGAGAACTCCCATCTATGGAACATCAATCCCCCCCACTTTAAAATCCAAAATTGTATAGGCAATTGCTGCTTTCAGTTTCAACCATTTCATCCTAGTGCCCATCTCGGCCTCCAAGTCTTTAAAATGAATCTTTAGAAATGTTTCACTAAACAGGGTTACCTGTGAGCCAGTGTCCAGAATACAGGGGGTACATTTGCTGCCAGCCAACAACTCTACAGCTGGGCATTTTCCGAAAAAATTAAAAAAAAATATGTCCAGCTTGTCTACAGTGTAGACAAATGGGCTGCCCCTGGTCATTCCAACGCGGGCGGGTTGGGGGATGCTTATATCTGGGACACTCAGGTAGTTTTTGGCTGACTGCATGGTACTCACAGTCTCCCCTTTCAAGGCTTGCTTCAACTCTGCAACCATGTTGAGCAGCTCTGTGTGGGTTTGATCTTTCCACTTGGCGAGGGGGTTAGCAGGGGGTACAGTGTAGACTTTATGACAGTCCATCTCCATCCTCTGCCCAGCCTTCTCTCTCCAAACTTCCTCCTCCTGCAACAACTCAGAAAACGGTCAAGTTTGGGCTTCTACGCACCTGCCTCTGGAGCTCCTTCAGCAAACCAGACTGCAGGCCGAGTATCATCTGATCCCTCAGTGTGTGTTGCAGATAAGCTGACCCGTCTGGTTCAGCAGTTCCCCATTTTTGGAAGGCTTCTCTTAACCGGAAGCTATATTCTCCCACTGTCGCCCCCATGCTTAGTTTCACATAAAAAAAAGTTAATTCTGAGATTGGCAGTTGCAGTCTGTCCTCCATATAAACCTTGAAGAAAGTCAAATATTTTGTCAGCAGTGTCTCCTTGTTGTCCCTCTAGTAATTGATGCTTTCATGTACTCTCTATGGGCTTCTCCCTTGACTGTACTATATGTGTGTGTGATGAATGTGTGACTAATGTGACATTTTGGCTCTCTTACTCTTCACAGGCATTATGGACAGCTACTTTGCACATTCTGCAGTCGGTACCAGGGGGTGCTGTTCTCATTGCTGTCCTTGCAGTCACTGTGTATTACCTGTCTGCAATACTGTAAATACAACAGAGGATTGCCACATAATTAATAAACATTATTTTATATGATGTTGTTTGTGTTTATGCTTCCAAAGAAACTGTTTTTTTATTTCAATTGTACTGGCTGGAATGTATTATGGAGTCTAGAAGAAATGTTATGAATATTGTTATCAATGAACAAAATGAATATAAAGTCATTAGAATAATAAGGATTGGTACAACACGTTCATTCATTCACTCCAAATCACTTGGCCTCATTAATGGAGAACTGAGTCCCCTGGTGGTCGTATTGTGCAATAGCATCTCTGAACCTAAATGTTAATTCATACATTAAAATAATCCTGCATTTAAGATAAGAACTCACTTTTGTTCTTTACCTGTTCACACCCATTCCCCTCTCTGTCCTTCCATGTATACTTTCCCTGTCACTGACTTTTCCTTTACCCATCTGCTTCTTCCCTTCTCTGTGCTCCATGGTCTCCTCCTCTCCCTCATCCACTCACTCTCCATTTCTTCTCCATACTCCAGAGAGCCATGCGTGTTAGGAGCCACTCCATGGAGACCATGGTGGGGTCCCACCGTCACAGGAGCCCCGGGGTAGGAGGTGGGGTGCCAGCCAGTGTGAGTGGAGGAGGGCTACCGCAAAGCACCAGCGAATGCACAAAGAGCACCTTCACTGTGAGTGAGAGGGTATAAAGGGAAGGGAGAGAGGGAAGGGAAAGATGGATGGTCACTCAGAATGGATGGAGGGATTGATAAAGGAGAACTTGTGCCACTGGGTAAAAAGTGTTTTTTTTACCTTGAAGTACTATAATGGGGGGTTAATAGGGAAAAAAGTACATCTGTGTTGTTATTTTAGGTAATTCAATGACCTATGTCTTACACAATACACACAGAGAGAGAGAGAGAGAGAGAGAGAGAGAGACTATGTCAACCAGTGAATTAGGCCATTTTTAAGGGACAATTCCCTGATTCCAAACAAGAGTTTTTCCCATATCTTAAACCTAATTCTATAATATGTGATCTTCAGCCTCCTGTGTTGTCAGCCAAGTCTCCTCTGAAGAGCCCAGTGAAACGGCGCTCAGGCCTCTTCCCTCGTCTCCACTCCAGCACAGAATCCCCATCGGACAAACACACACGCAGGTTGGTGTTTTGGGGCTCATTGTTTTAAATGTACTGCATTTCCTGTTCGGTATCTTGATTATGTTACACCACAGACACAATGATTGTCTGTGTTGTTTTTATACAGGTAGCGGGAGTCCAGAATTTTGTCTCGTCAATGTTGTCATTAACGTGTTGTATTTTGTCTGCAGTGAACAAAAGCCTGCAGATATCTACCAGCTGTCCCAGGAAGTGAGGTCAGAGACATTATCCAATCCCAGCTCACCTGAGATCTGCCCCAACAAAGAGAGGTAAGACCATAACTAGTTCCTGGAGATCATCAAAGCGCCTCTATATAGAGATCCCTAATAGGCAAACTGGGTAAAGGTGGTCTTTTGTCACTGGTCTGATTTTCTCTCATGTTAAGTTCTCTACATCTCTGTTTTCCTTAACAGGCCGTTCATCAAACTGAAAGAGTGCGGCAGCGGCAGACCAAACATCTCTCGTTCTTCATCCAGCACCAGCAGCTTCAGCAGCACCACGGGAGAAACAGAAGCTCTGGAAGAACTGGAGACAGTAAGTGCAACACTCCCAGTTTGTTTGAACCAAGTAAGCATGCCTTTATAAGAGAAAAAGGAGGAAATTGAGTGTTTGGGTTTAAAACGTGAGCAGAACTGGAAACACATTCTAAGTGAGGTTGTTGGCATCAAAAGCTCTCTGGGTGAAATAGTCTGTAATTACCAAACACTGCCTAGAGAGTGGTGAATGTCAGCGCATTGATTATAATGATTACAGTTCCATTCACGTTATGTGTATTAGATGGCATTGCTTGTCAGTGTCTATGTGAGAAATGCTGTCAAATCGTTCCTACTCTCACCATTTAACTGGATGGGATCCGTGTGCATGGATGCTCAGTGTGGGCTTTCAAAATGCATCAGTCATTATTGAGCAGCAAAGTACACCAGTGATCATCACAAAATTAGATACATTCTTGCTTTTCTCCTCATTAAATTTGGATGGGTTTAAAGGAATATTTCAACACTGAAATCTGCTTGTTCACTTTCTTGCCAAGAGTTAGATGGGGACATCTATATCACTCTGATATCTGTACAGTAAATATGAAGCATCTTAGCTCAGCACAAAGACTAGAAACAGGGGAAACAGCAAGGCTGACTGTCTAGAAAAATCTGCCTACCAGCACCTTTAAAGCTCAATAATTAATATGTTAAATCTTGTTTGTGTAATCCCCACACAAATCCAAGTGTAAAAACAACAAGTTGTGGTTTTACCAGACTATTTCTGGGAAAAGACTCAAGGAATCTATTGCTTCTGGTCAAGAAATAGTCCAGCCCATATCCCCCTGTGAAACAGCAACTTTTGATTTTTACACTTTGGTTTTTGAACGTGTTCAGCGAGCTTTAGAAGTGCTGTTAGGGGGATTTTATTTTTTTATTCTGTACAGAGCCAGGCTAGCTGTTTCCCATTGTTTCAAGTTGTTATGCTAAGGTAAGCCAACCGGCTGCTGGCTGTAGCTTCACAAAAGTGAATACATGCATTTCCAAGGTACTTTATGTTGCTTTAATACTCCACTCCTTATGATAACTTTGCATCATAATGATTTCTGCCAGCGTTAAAACTTTAAACCATATTATGCAAATTACAACAACAACAAAAAGTAAAGGACTTTCTGATAGCTCCTCTCTGCAAAGCATGATTTCCAGTTGTACTTTCTGCCGAACATTCAGTTCCTCTAACTTTGCTGACAGGAATCTTTAAGTCTCCATCTCCTCTTCCATTCTAAAGTCCTTTGTGCTCTCCGTCCCCCAGACCGGCCATCCCTCTATAGCATCCTCTTCTGCCTTTAGTCCTTCCCTCAGTGTCGACAGCCAGGGATCAGGTACCCCTGTCATCATGTGCCGCAGTCCAACAGGTAAACCTACGATTTTAGACACATAGTATTCACATCCAACATTTTAAAAGAAAGACATCCTAGAGATGACAGATTATCTAATGAGAATTTCCTTCCTGTCTTTTCCGTTCCCTTGTTCTATATTTTGCAGATGTGAAAAGTAAGACGTCACCGAGGTCAAATTTGAAGTTCCGCTTTGACAAAATGAGTCACTCATCCACAACTGTAAGTCTTAGGTTAGAACTTGTTAGAGCAGAAACCACAGTATTTAGTGCAGCAGGCTGAACGCAATAAAGAAAAGTCCCCTAGTGTGTTTTTGATGCACTCACTGTCCATTTTACAGTCATCTCATTATCTCCAAATCACTGTAATTTCATTGAAACAGACGAGCTGGTGTTGGGTAATCGGCCTAGATTGAAAGATGCATGCTGTCAGCGAACACTCTCCTCTAACTGGCCTTTCTGTTCACTTTCCTCTCTTTCAGTCCGAGTAGCTTTGTGGAATGGAAATATCAGACTTGCACAACAAAGGGACTGCACAGGTTGACGGAGCTGCAAAAAGAAAAATCACAACAACCACAACCACAAAATAACCATAGAACCACTTCCTGATGCCAAGGATAATCTGACAAGATTACCAAGTGCACCAGAGTCCCCCCCCCACATTGTAACTTAACTGACAATACTGTGAGCGTATATTGAGGTGAAGCAGCTGACATGTTGGCTTTCTTTTTAACCAACCTTAGGCTACAGAAATTAGTCACTACTTTGCCGTTGTTACAAGTTGCCGCATCTCAGTTGTTAAATGTTCACATCACATGAAGTCCTAGCATGGCTGTAATACTGTGAGTGCAGGCTGAGCTAGACTCTGCCTAAGCATTTTCTAAAGCATCTAGTGTATTAGAGAGATACAGTGATCTAGAAGAATGGTAACATGAGACTATGGCCGAACTGTTACTCGTCATCTGTTCGACTGCTGAGTGCTCAGTGGAATTGGAAATGTCAGACACCAGGATGTTCCCTTTTTGCCTTTGACCTTGAATGGTACGTCTGGCAGCAGTTCCTCTTTTGCCTAAAAGAAAAGTACACAGACAAACACAGACATGCACAGAAACATAATGTAGACTTACAGTAGCAGTGTTTTGGAGGTGATAACACGGGGAGTCTCAATTATTTACTGTACGATCTGAGCTTGTTCTTTGCATATAAAAATGCTTTTCTAGGAAACACCTTTGATTTTCGAGATGCTTGCCTTGCTAGCTGCTGCATTGTGTCTACTTCACTATTAACTCGACATTGCTGAAACTCAGTCGAAATACAGTACCTATGACAGCATTTCTGTACCTGTAAGGGTAACTAAAATCCCTGAACTCAAGTGCTTGGTTAATGGAAATTAGCTCATATGGAGCACAGTAGGAGACACTGCCAACACATTCTGCCATGCGCTTATTTTAGCCAAAGCCGCGCCTTACAATCTATCAAAAGCCCTTTTCATCACTGATGTGCTCTCTTTCTCTCTCTCTTTCACTCTCTCTCTCTCTATCTCTCTCTCTCTCTCTCTGTCTGTCTCAGTATGTGAGAGGACAAGAATCTTCTGGATCTGCTTACAGCACAGTTGTGGGTAGCCGATTAACACCCACATTCACTGAAAATAGACGGTGCACCGATGAAAACATTTCACCTTCTGATACCTCCCATTGCAGCTTGCTAGCTCGGTGTATCTATGTCTATGTTTGTTGGAACTTTTGAACAGGAAAGTCTCCTGGGTTTAAAGCTTCCCAGCATGTGCGCTGATAATAATGACTTGAAAAAAAAGATGCTTCAGGTTAAATGAACCTTTGAACCACACATTGAATGTGAACTTGGAGGTTGTTTTTTTTGTATTTTTGATTTGACGCTTTGTTAGTTGTTATTAAAAAGTCTCTTAAAAGTAAATTGCAAAGCCAGGTGCTTACAAGCACAACAGGACAATATGTTTACTAGTCCTCAGCTATATCATAACATTAGCCTGGAGCTGCATAAACTAGAACAGGGGAAGGCGTGAGTGTGCTAATCAAGAAAAAGCTTAAAGACGCCCAGCTGTGTTTCCTGTGACCAAACAACCAAGCATGTAGGTCTTTGAAATAATGCATATGTGCTCTTACTGTGGAGACAACCATTCCTGGATGGCAGGATAGTGTGTGAAGTTCTGTCACATGAATCTCAAATCTTAGAGAGTCAGTTCACCCAAATTACAAACACCTACGTTGTGATTTGGGTGACTTTTTATTTTTGCAAGAAAGCTGTAGAAAAGCTGAAAGGAATTTCTGATAAGTACTTTAAGGAACGGCTTGGTGACTAATACGCAGTGTGCTCAGTTAGTCCAGTGATTACCTTGAACAAGGGAAGCAGGGACAGAAATCACACAAAAACAGGAAGTTCAGATGTACTTGTGTTTGTAGCAGGTATCGCCTAAATGCTCTGCAGCCTTTCCTCTGTTAATATGCTTAATTTATTCAAATGAAAACTTATTTTGCCTTGATGTCATGTACAAATGTAACTGCAGAGTATGCTAATTAATAAGGTAAAATGATTAAAGGAAATATATTAATTTAAAAGATGTCTAAACATGTATATGTATATTTGGTTATGTAACGTGCCATTGAGAATTTATTCTAAAATAAAATGTTGTATTTTGTGTCATTTATGTGGTATCTCATTTTTAAAATGACGACAAGCTTACAGCACAGTACATGGGTGTTTTTGTTCATACTTTAATATTTTATGTACACGGAACCCTTGGTAGATATTATGGACAAAGTTTGTTTCACATTTTATAAACTGCAATACTTTTAAATTGGTCGGGCTGCATTTAATGTTTAGCTTGTCCGCAGTCACATTCACATCAAGATAATTATAGTGGTGCTATCAATGAAATTATGCCACATAGCTGAGTCTTTGCTCTCTGCAGCACCTCAGGGTGGTTCAGCTGGTTGATGCATGCTGCGATATCTCCTCATTATCTGCTCTACTTGCTGTCTTTTATGCTACCTGCACCTGAAGGATTTTTTGCACTTAAAAACACTATACTTCCACATCAGAGTGTAATCAGGACAACCCTTAGACATCGAGAGACAAATATGATATAATTAATTTGTATCTTATTTTTTCCTCTGCTGTGATGATTATCCAAAACACAGGTAAAGTCTTGGGTTTAAGAATGACGTAATAGTGAAATATTCGTCAGGATGTCGTGAAGACATCAAGGATCAACCACAGTCTCACAAAAATAACATCCTCAGCAGACAATTGTTCACCTGCTTCGACAGCAGTCAGGAAAATCTGACGGATGAGTACACAGTGGACTGGTCGGGCTGTCTGGTGGCTCCCTGTTGTCTCAGTGCATCCTGGGAAATGTCTGCATACACCACCTTTAACATTGGGAATAGGAAAAGGGTTATTTAAGCACTAGTGTCGCTTTGCCAGCCCATTTAAGCACACATAGACTGCAGACATTTTCAAGGCCAGTCAGAGGAAACAAAGGATGTTGAGGGCCTTGCAGAGTGCATCCTGTCTTGAAACAGAACGTTTACCCACCTCAATCTTCTGCCTCGACTTGGGGACAGCTGTAAAATGCAAAAAAAAAAAGAAAAGACAATGCAATAAATAGAGCAGTTTTGACAGTGCTACGGTAACTTTGTATCAATGTTACAGGCTACTAAGTAAGATACCTTTGTGAGAGGAAGTGCTACGTTTCTGGGGTATGGGACATCGAGGTGGAGGCTGTGGAGGTGGGTGTGGTTGGTCTCTGTATGCAACTGCAGGAATGGACAGCGTCCTGGGAAGTGGCTGAAGCTTGACTTTTGAACTTAGACAGTGAGCCAATCCCAGAATGATGGGAAGACAAAGAGAAGCACCGGCACAGACCAAAACCCTGTGTAACACACTCCTCTGAAAGGGGACAGCTGGGGGAAGGGCACAGAATAATATACACAAATAATGCAATTAGACTGAGTACACTGTTGTTGTGTTTGTTCACTATTTTGATGGATTTTTGTAGTTCTGCTCTTTGCTTTTTCGAGAACAACTAATTCAGCATTGCACATACAGACACATACACGCTTATAAGCACTGACACACATTTGGCCGCACATACCTGCAGTGACATTCACATACTTGAAATGTCCCTGATCAGTATCACCTTGGCCCCATTTTACACTGCATCCATAAGAACCTTCGTCTGATTGTTTGACACTCAGGAAATTCAAAATGAGTCGAGTTTGATTGGCTGAGAGCGTCACATTGGTCAGGTGGTGCCTCACACTTAGCTTTTCATTTGTTGAATTTGTCCGCATCCAATTTCCCGTCCAGGCGCCTCCACAGTGCTGGACCACACAGGACAAAGAAAGACTGCCCCCTGCTGGTACATACAATGTCTCACGTTCTGCCAGAACACCCTGGCTGCATTCTTCAGCATGGAGACCTGAAAAAAGGGAAGTCTCCTATTATAGCTCATTGTAGTGCAACAACAACCTGCATAGACAGACATTAAGTCATGTTGTGCAGTGGTAACTGTTAGACAGTGTTTTGATAAAGCCATTTACTTATACTTATACTTACAATATGTGACCATAAAGAGTCTGAACATTTGACCGATTAAGACGTTCATACGTTTTTTCTGTCATATAATAAACTAACCCAAACAAATGGTCAGAAGTGCATACATTTGAAGTGTATAGACTTAATAAAACTACAGCATAAACAACTGTGCAGTCGTACAATAGCACATTTTACTATTATACCTTTTTTTTTTTACACATACACTAAAATCTGGAATGAGATTCCATATTACATTAGAGCAATAACCTATATCACACTATGTTTGTACGGCATGTTTTTATGACTAAATAGACAACATAGTTAGTCAGGCCAGTTTAAATGGCCTAGGCACTGAGGTAAGTTTGGCAAGTTTTAATATAACACTTTTAATGTTACTTTTCCAGTATAATAATAAAAACAAATCAAATTATAGGAGACATACAGTTTGACAAACATTTCATATGCAAAATGACACACTGAAACAGGATTGTGATTACCACAGCTTGTCTTTGCAACAACTATATATAATTTGGAGTGAGACTGTACAACATTCAAATATCAACAATAAGTTACAATAACTTATTTTAAAACATCGTACAGACCATGAGTAGCCTTCACCAAAGCTATTGCAATAGGGGTGAATTCAAAGGTAAGATTATCCAGCCAAGTTCCTCAAATGCAATTTAATGTATGAGATATTTCCCTTTGTTTCTAAAAAAACTATTTGAATAAGAACTAACATGTCTTACTTACCAGTATGAAGAAGGCAGAGACAGACGATTGCGCTGAGGAGATAGTAACACATGTCTGACTGTAACAGTGTTGGTCAACGTTCATCCCAAATCGGTTTTATTTCCTGTGCACAGATGAAGTCATGGCTTGAAAACTGATTGTTCAAATTGTTGTCAGTTGCAGGGAGTCCATTAGCTTGCTCTTCATCTCACTTTCTTTTCCTATTCTCAATAATTTAACAGACTTTCCTCTATGCTGCTGCTGCATTTGTCCAGATGGAGGTAAAGGAAGGAAGTGACCAACTAATCAACCCCCCTACACACACACACACACACACACACACACACACACACACACACACACACACACACACACACACACACACACACACACACACACACACACACACACACCACACCCCACAAGGCTCACATACTAAATGACAGGAAAGCAATGACCTCATGAATGGTAATATAAACTTCCCAACAGGAAAGGGGCCAATTTCAAGGAACAGTAAAATATAGAGAGAAAACCGAAGCAATATCAAAACTAACTTTTTTTGTGTATGTAATTTCTTACATACACAAAAACACACCCATACACATACACATTTTTGTAATGTAAAAATGCGTGTCAGATGGTCCACTGGTTGGTTGGTTGGTGTGTGTCCGTGTGTGTGTGTGTGTGTGTGTGTGTGTGTGTGTGTGTGTGTGTGTGTGTGTGTGTGTGTGTGGAATAAAAATATAACATTGCTGCATGCTAAAGCTGAAAAACTCCAGCACTGATGACTTCCTTTTAACTGAGTAGAGCAGTTTAAGGATTTAAGAGGTGTATTATTGTTGCAACATAGGTACATGACTTTCTTTTCTACACCCTGTACATTCCCAGCAACTACAACGATTTTCAGCATAAGGTAACCAGTCAAAATATGAGCTGCTTGTCACTTACAAAGACAGAAAAACATATTAAACAACCTGTTGGTAGGTCTTGGTTGCTGTAATTATTCCTCATGTTCATACCTGAAATCACGAGCCCCCCCCCCCCCCCCCCCCCCCTCATGTGATGTTAGTGATGGAGTCTGGGACTATGAATAAGATAGGCTACTTACAAATAGTTGCAAAGTGTGGTTATATTTTGTAAACATTAACCGGACGTTTAATACGCAATTATTCTGTCAAGTTTGATATTAAAGGTATAATGGAGGATTTCCCGAACTTTAGAAAAGAACCGCCTCTCCACTTTTTGAAAAAATGCACGTCATGCACAACACTCTGCTCCCTAGAGGGAACGCCTATTAAACGTGTGCACCGGAGAGCATGAACACCTAGTTCTCCTCGTGCACGCTCTGTTTATATGTTTCCAAAAGAAGATTTGCACTTTTTCCACTATGTCGGACTCGCCACCGGTAAGTGAAAATCTATTTACGACGAGCATCTCTATAGCTAACTTTAGCATGCTAGGCCAACAAAGAAGCTATATCGTCTAGCATCTAAGTTGTTGTTGTTTTTTATTGCTGGTGCGTTTAGAGCTTTCAAGAAGAGAGTCTTGTGGAATCTGATATTGACTACGAGCCCGTGCCCTGTTCATCCCGACCAAGATCCAGGAGGGGGGGTGTGCGCCTAGAGGCCGAGGGAGACAAGGTCAGGGTGGGGGCGTAAGAGCCAGCACCAGCCGAGAGCGGGGAGAAGGCGGTCGGGCTAGAGCATAGATGTATTAAGAGGGCTAGAGACCGCAGAAAGCGAAAACTACCTAGGGACGAGCATGTACGATGGCCTTACGTAAACATATCAGCAGAATGATTGACAACTAGGAGGACCAATAGTCTTGATGGTCCACCCGGAAAAAGAAAATCCTCCACTATACCTTTAAGCCGTTCTTTTAATACATCCATGCTTTAAGCCATAGACCTATAGCTTTAAGCGCGCTCGTTTTTTTTTTACTCCGTGTCCTCCCACTCACGTGGTTTGTGGGAATAACCGAGCGGAGAGGAAGGAAGACCCGGTGCCCTCTATTAATTCAAAATATGACAGCTGTAAAGTCCATTTAGGCAGCAATAACTCGATCAACGTTTGTCTTTAGTTCAGTGTAGGTAACTTTCACAGCAGGAGGCATCATGAACTTTGGAGAGAGGCTGAAAATGGTCACCAACACCAGAGGATATTTTTAGGATTGTTTGTTTCTTAACTGTTTCAACAAATTTGAGTCTACGGATCACCAGACGCCTCCTTGTTCAACATTATTCATTTGGCATTGATAGCACAAATATAGCTAGTGAATGACGTGTTGGGTGTCATGCAAACACAACACAAATAAAATAAACATGTTTTGTTTAAAACAAATCTCTCTACTATTACGATTTTAATAAGGTAAAATCGTTTAGGTTAATGACCTAAAAAAGATTAAAAAGGCCTAGAATTTGTTAAACCAAAAATGACACGTTCAGGACATGTTTACTTACAGAAAACAATTATATTTTTTTTGTGAAACTTGCGTTGGAAGTGTACACCGAAGTGGTTAAAATAATAGAAACAAAAAAAATAAATGGATGTTTTCAGAGTCCTTTAGTGTAAACACTATATTTATTAAATTCATTTAGCTTTAATTGTTTGCTGGCAGCTCCATTGTGACTTGTCCCCATTGTCCCACCCACAAACTCCGCCCAGCCGCCACGTCAAAGACCGGCCCGCGAGTGCATAAACGGTTGCACAAACGAGCGCACCCTGTAACACACTGACTATCGGTGAATGAGATAAACAAAGAGCCGGTAACTTTTCAGGAAAACAGACAACAACCCTCAAGCTCCACGGAAACATGGAAACTGGTAGGTTATGTGCCACTTTCTCCTGTTTCAGTCCTGGTGATTTGTGTCGCCGGCAGCCTGAGCGCAGTCTGTATTTGACAGCTAGAGGATGACAGCTGAGGGAGCTAACGGGCTAAGTTAGCACTCATTGCGTTAGCATGCCAGCCTGCTAGCATGACTTTGCCGTCGTTTACTCATTTAGGTTTGTCAGATCATGCTGATACATTGTCAGCAAGGTACCGCCATCCAAACTGGAGAAATAAGACAGCTAGCACACCTTAACTCGTGTAAAATCTGGTGCCAGTCCCAGGAGCCCGGAAATGTTAGCTCGTGTAGCTAGCTAACGTTAGTCAAGAAAGGAGTTGGAAATACAAGAAGCTGTCAAAGTCTTTAAAGTGGTAGCGATTCATTTTCGTATAGTTTCGTTTGGAAAAACAGAAGAGGGAACAGTTTCACCTCACTTATATTACGCCTCTTTGTAATAGTTAACATCACTAACGAAAGCTGTAAGTTAATCTTAAGACAGCCAAGTCATTTGAGTTGGATTGTTCTCCATTCAATCACTAACCTCAGGTTTCACTTTTGATGGTAGGAAAAGGCGTTGGTCTCATAAGGTTTTTTGAAAACCTGTGTTAACTAACTGTTCTCTTAAAGCCATTAATTTTTCTATATTTTTAAAGTATGAATTAAAATAAGGACTTTGCTAGTGTCATACTATCTGATCTTTGGCCTGATTTTGATTGTGGATGTCTACTGAGCCTCCACTGTTAGGCTGCATGCCAACTGTAGTTTAGCCCTTTGCACATACAGTGCTTAACTAATATAAAGCCAGTTGTATAACCACTGATGTGTAAATTTGCAAGTCACCCTGGCTGCCTGTGCTTGGCCCCTCTCCATAGAAAACCTCTGTGATGTACACAGTATGTCCTCAGCATTTATTCCTCCACTTGTTGAATAACAGCCAGACCAACTACTCACCCTTTAGTTAGGATTTTCAATATTTGTTCTTCAACGCACACCACTCTTATGTTGTGTATGTGCAAACTGCTGTCACTTTATAGCTACTGGCTAATATTCTGTTAGAGATTCTCACTATTTAGTTATCCATGCATACTCATCAGTGTCGACAAAAATTCTGCTGTTGCGCCACGAGCAAGTCAATGTTATGTGGACATGAGACCCCATGCAGGCCTGCTCTCCAAATATTCTCTGCCTTAGGCCCGGGTCTGCTTATTTTCTGATAACATGGGCGTTAAAGTTAATAGATTTTGACACTGTCCTAATCTGCAGCGGTCAGTGCATTTGTGTCATTGGAAAATAACAGAATGCAGCTGAGAGAGAGGGGTTGAATTATAGGCAGCATGCATGACTAGGCAATGTCCCCCTCAATGTTTAATTGCTCTGCACTAATATTTGACGGAATTACAAAACATACATCAGTGGCAGTGTGTTCCATCAAAGTGTGTGTGCACTCATCTTCCCCTGTACGGCGGGACAAGACAAACCTTCTGATTTGTTCCTCTCGCAGATGGAGCCAGATAAGTGATACCAGCCAGCTTTGATCGGCCCTTTGCTCCCTAAGGCCACTTATAGAAAGCATGCTTGATTACTTCCTTGTTGGTCTTTGTCTTGTGCTTTGCCCTATGCCAAGTCTGTCCTTCATTCTTTATCAGAGCTCTAATCGTGATTGTGCTGTTAGTTTATGACTATTGATCTGGTATTTTCCAGGCATTATTGTGACATCTGAATATGTGAGTGCTCATAAATCAGATCTTAAGAGGGAAATGTGCATGCCTAAAGTGCAAAGATGAGTCACTGGAATTGGGACAGTAGGGAATTCCTCCTCGTAATTACAGCTGTCTGACTGCCTAGCTGTTAAATTCTTCCTGTTACAAGTTAACTGTATTTCTGTGCGTCTTCCCACCTTCATTATTTTACCATTCATTCCGTCACTCCTTCGTTCTACATTTTATTATTCCCTTAAACTTTCTCTACATCTCTCTTCTTGCTCCTCTAGGTCTGAGTCAGGATAAGGTAGCCACATTCCTCAAGCGGCTGCGGGCCGAGCCACGCTACCTGTTAGCGCAGAATGTGTCAACCTGCATTGACCCGTTGGAGGTTTGTCTGCACCGGCAGACTGTCCAGGACACTGTGCACATTTTCCAGCACACTATCCCCACAGAGGGCAAGCCCGTCACCAACCAGAAAAACTCAGGTAGGACATAATGTACTATAACAACAGGTAGGACATAATGTACTATAACAACATTCATAAGTGTACCTTTTACAGCAAAAAGAAATGTATCCACATGTGGATTTGAATGACTGTCATGCTCTTGGGTTATCACACACAGATGCCTAAGGTTTTGCAGTTTGTGAATTTGAATGAACAACAGAGAGCACAAACAAATGTTATTTACTGCAAATTTGTAAGTGAAGCTTTCTGAAATAGCTCAGAATTGACAGACATTTTCAGGACAAGCTGCAAAAGTTTCCTTTATTTTTATATATATATATATATATATGTATATGTATGGGCATCACAAATGATGGCTATGCATGCTCTAACTTTTGATATATTGTATAATATTGTGTGGTGTAGTTAGCACTGTATTTGAATAAAGTTGGAGGTTCCTTTACATTTGATTATTCAAATCAGTTGCCAGCTGGATTATCAATTTGTCACTAATTGTTTTCCAGTTAGATTTTTTTATCTGCATCTCACGAAAATCTGGCAGAAATCTTGTTTTGCTATGTGGACTCTGGTCAGCTGGAACCACTCAATATGTGTTGGTGGATATAGTGTAGGCAACAAAGTTAGTCTTGTCTCAAAAATAGACTAAATGTCTAAACAAGTGTAAAGATGGATGCACTTTGAGCAACCTGAAGATGCGGAACACATTACAAAGCAAACCATAGGTTTTGGAAACCGATACTTGCTCGCCATCAGTTGTCATTTAGTTGAACATGGTATGACATAAACCTACAGAGACATGAAACTATCTTCATATAGGTCCATGTAACTCTTGCGTCAATCTAACAAGTTTTATAGGTCATGCACATTCATTTGTTAGCATCCTCGAAATGATAAAACAGTGTTATACAATAATTATTAAAGGTATTAAAGGCTGTTGTTCACTGAAAAAATGTAATGAACTCTAGCCTTTGAGGGTTTAGAAGTTATTAGTGAATATAAAGATGGCTGTGTGTTTGTGACTCGTCAGCTAAATGTAGAGCAAAAGCAGCATTACTGATGCCTGTACAAATGCATGTTGCTGTATTTCCCCACTGACCTGCATAGTTTTACTTCAGTTCATAGTTCTGTCTGTCTTTGTCTTCTCTTCATTACTAGGGAGATGTTGGATCTTCTCGTGCCTCAACGTCATGCGACTTCCCTTTATGAAGAAGTTTAACATAGAGGAGTTTGAGTTTAGTCAGTCCTATCTCTTTTTCTGGGACAAGGTAAGGCGTAGATCCACATCAAGTATGTGTTCTTTGTTCCTTAGTGTGTGTGGGTGTATGTAAGGTATGATTGCTATCATGTTGTAGGGGTTTTTCACATTTAAATTTTCTACTTTTAAGTTAGTAGTGTTCAATGTTTTTGTTGTTTTGAAGTCAGGTGTGTGTGTGTGTGTGTGTGTGTGTGTGTGTGTGTGTGTGTGTGTGTGTGTGTGTGTGTTACTACTACTATACAATCATTGTCCACCTAAAACCCTCTTTTGTGTGTTGTGATCAGTGCTCTTCCAGGTCCGACATCACAGTGACACCTCGTTACATGTTTTTATCTCTCTTTCTCTTCATGACCTTGTGTCTTTTTCTCCCACATGTATAGACAGTTGGCTCTTCCACCATGCATACTTTTTTGCCAGCTGTAGGGACTAACACTGACTCTAATATTCCAAACAAGGAAACAGTACATGTGGACCTCTAAAAATATCCTGCCCCACTCTCAGCCAGTACTCTAGGTTATTACATTACATGTGTAGAGTTGGCAAGTCTGTAGCAAGTAAAATCTATCTCTAAGGATAGTGCATTACAAGCTGCGCCAATGGTATGAAAGTAGATGCAGCCTTGTTTGTAATTGTAGTGAATGGATGAAACTGGGGGTGTGCCGACCGCCATCTACTAATACACTACACAACCAGTACACTGACCATGGATAAGTACCTCATACCACCCCACTTCAAAAGATCCAAACCATCCCTTGAAATCTGCCAAAGCAAGTCTCAAATAACAGTCTCTTCGTTAGCAAGTCATTCAGGCCTCTGAATGCTGATCATTTAATACATTTACACAACGTTTTCCTTTCAAAGCTGTAATAATAATAATAATAATAATGTTATTTTACGTAGCGTGTGCCTCATTTTTAATGGCTGCGCAAGGCCTGCCTGACACCGTAAAAAACTTGATGCTTGAATGTTGTTGGTTTCCAGTCTTTAGTTTTGTGACTTAAGTCTAACACGTCTACCCTTCTGCATTTTATATATATATATATATATATATATATATATATATATATATATATATATACACATACATACATACATACATACATATACACACAGTTTCTTTTGTTCAGTCACCATGTTGCTCTGTTGTGTTTGCTCTTTTTTTTCTACAGGTTGAGCGTTGCTACTACTTCCTCCAGGCCTGTGTGGAGACGGCACAGAGGAAGGAGCCCGTCGACGGACGCCTTGTCCAGTTCCTGCTCTCCAATCCAACCAATGACGGAGGACAGTGGGACATGTTGGTCAACCTCATTGGTTAGTTCCCTTCATAAAACATAATCATCTTGACAAGAAGTTAATTTTGAATGATTGACTAAGTTGGGTAATTTGTGCAATTGCAAATATATTTGGTAATTACAAAAATGAACTGTACTTCTTTCTGCAGAAGAAAAAACTCGTAGAACATTAGAGTTATTTGACTGGATTAAGAATCTTGTTTTAAATTGGGTTTTATACCAAAGATCCTCTATACTAAAGATTTTTGCATTTCAAGCAGCGCCGATGGTATGAAACGGTACACACTTCCTGGCGTTAGATATTTACACAGCTAAAAGACATATTTAGCATCACGGAGGTTAGTTTTGTTAGGGCGTTCACAAATCTTAGCTCACATTAGCTTCTCTGTGTTGCCAAATCTCACAAGAGTTTGGTCCTGAGACAGAAACAGGTCTCAAACTAAGTTAATTTTCTCCTGATGTGTCTGTCTGAAAAATGCCATTTTAGTGTCAGAATGTTCTGGAGATATGTGGCTTGTGAAAAATGGGTCCAATATATACTTTGGTGACTCTGGGGCGAAAGAATCGCTCATAATCTGTGTTCACGTTCACTTCTCCTGTTGGAATCAATACACTCGGGACCTGCCGCTAGTCTCCTAAAGAGGCGTGGCCGTGGCGGAGCCCACGTGACACAGATACAGGAATCTACTCTTGTTGGGCGTCTCTGTTCTAAACCGTCTCTGTTTATACTGTCCTGTCTTCAGAAAAGTATGGCGTCATCCCAAAGAAATGCTTTCCAGAGTCACACAGCTCCGAGGCATCACGCAGAATGAATGACATCCTTAATCATAAGGTGCGTTTACACACTTCCCTCAGTTCAAACTAATTAAGCTCACATATAATCAGTGAGGCAGTGCTGACTGTTGTTTTTGTCTCACTGCGTCTTACAGCTAAGAGAATACTGCCTAAGACTGAGGAACATGGTGGCTAGCGACGCTACTAAAGCTGAACTGTCTGATGCAATGGACACCATGATAGAGGAGGTGAGACTGAAAGAGCACATACAACTGTTTCCTGTAGATTATATTGTATTCACCACAAGAAGTTTCCCAGACAACTAAGAACATTTTTGAGGAACTCAGGAACATGACCTGTGTTTGACTGGAGGAACTAAATTTAGTCTCTAGTTCTTCCAGTCAAACATGGGTTATAGTTCCTCATTAGCCTGACGTTGTCATACTCAGATTCTAGTCAGAATAGGAGTCTGATACTGCTCCATTGGGCTGTGATTATGGGGCGTGTTTCAACCGAACCAGGAAAGAAAATGCCTGCATGGTCATGTTCCTGACTAGGTTAGAAAAAAAGAAGTGAAATGCGAGAAATAAAGCTTTGGTAATTTTTTTTAATCATGGTTATGTGGTAAAGCAGACAGAAATAACCATCAGTTACTCAGCAGATCATCTCGAGTTTGGTGATAGGTGTTATGAAGTTTTTAGTCTCCTTTTTTCATTAGTTTAGAACATCCATCCAGGCATCAAAGTCGCTCCACTGCAAATACAAATAACAACAGGATGAGTCGGTGTCGTTTCCTCTCTCGTCTCAAATGCTGCCGTCATTTTTGTTCCGTCATTGGTCTAATTTGCTTAATCTTCAGGCAATGGAAACACAAGCAGGAGTTTGCAAAAGAGAGGCTTTTGAGTTCTGAGTTCAGTTCCCGAGTTTAGTTCTTTGGGTTCTATAGTTTTATGGAACTATCAAAGCAACCCAGAGTCACTCCTTACCTGTTCCAACATGCTGCATGTGTTGTGAAGTTATTAGATTGGTAGAGGGTGAATTATATTAAATAAAAGCATGAATGAAGGACACATGCAGACTTGTTTATGGATATACACGCAGTGCCCACTGTATTGGGTACGCCTGTGCAGTCTAATGCAATCTTCTACATCTGTTCTGCTATAAATTCTACTGTTAAGATGCCTATAATGTTCATTAACCATGACCTCAGTAATACACATTTAATTGAATTTACACAATATTGACAAATCAGCATCATTATAAACTTCGTAAAGGTAGAATTTATGGCAGAGCTGTTGTATTGCATTCCAATAGATTGTACAGGTGTACCTAATAAATATTGAAAGATGGCGCACCTCGTTTAACTTTGTAACATTGTCCCATTTTGCCAGAAGAGGGGGCTGTCAACCATCCAAATAAAACGGGCAAATCTAAGCAGGATTCTTTATAATCAAGAAGGTTTAACAGTGAAACATTGTGGTACGTTATAATACCTACATCATTAGGATTTCATATCAAACTGACTTAATTCAACATGCAAGTACATTAATAGCACAGGTGATACTAGTGCATAAACATGCCAGCAACTTGCATTTCAACTGACAGGTGTAGTACAGGGAGAAATTATTCTCATATAGTTTCAATATAACAAATTATTTGTTCACGTTCACTGCAGGTCCATTTACTGTCTTACTTCCAGAGCCTAAAAAAATAGTAGTAGTATTTTTTTTATAACAGAACTTGCAGAATACCTACCTGTGTCTGCAGTGTAGTATAATTTAAAGTACCTTTTTCAATATGTGCACATTACACACAGACATGATTTCTGGACTGGAGTGTGTAAAAGCAACATATTTAAAAAAAAATAACCTGTACACCCCCCCAGATAGTGATTGTTTGTTTATGAAACAAATACATGCATATGTAAACAAACTCTTTCACCATGTACTTATTATGTACATGTATGCATGCACTGAAATTCAGGGTAACACTTTATATTAACCATCACTGTTCATTATAATATATATATATATATATATATATATATATATATATATATATATATATATATATATATATATATATATATATATATATATATATATGATTGATAGTTAATAGTTACTTTACTGTTAACACAAATCTAATGAAATTGACAAATGAAATGATCATTAATGTTTACTAATTATTAGTAATGATATAATGTATGCTATTTAACAGTTTATAGGTGCACACATACCATTTTATATATTAAGTATTTGTTAATAATAACTTAATGATTTGTAATGATTAATCATTATTAACAAACATTATTTATAAATATAAATGTATTAACAAATTATTTTATATAGCACTTAACTAATGATAAAATTACATAAATTCTGAAAATACTAATAAGTAGTAAGCACAATATAATGTTGAATGAACTATTATTTTACCATTAATAACATATTATAAAGTGTTACCAAATGCAGTCGTGTGTGTGTGTGTGTGTGTGTGTGTGTGTGTGTGTGTGTGTGTGTGTGTGTGTGTGTGTGTGTGTGTGTGTGTGTGTGTGTGTGTGTTTTGTGGCTCCGAAAGGTTACACTGTGTGAGTGTGTATGCATAAGAGGCTTTATTTTGTGTGTGTGTGAATGGTCAGTCAATCAGTCTCCCATTGAGACGATTGCACACAGAACAGGGGTCTGGTTATGCTGCCTTTGTAGTCAGCTGTTTGGTTGCATTGTGCTGCTGGCTGTTTGCTTGTTTAAACAGTCGTCTGTATCTCACAGGACCCCCCCTCCCCCCCCCCACACACACACACACACACACACACAGACTTCTGCATACACGCACAACTGTATGTTGGGTGGGGTGGGGGGGCGGAGGGTTGTCAGTGTGTTTGTTTGTCCACCTGGAAGTGGTTTGTTTTGCGAAACACCGCTCTGTCACTGCCGATGGTGATGGAGGATTGATGTAAAGCCAGCCAAATTGTTCAATGATATTGTTGCATTTGACCAGAATCATTCTAAAAAACAATTTTCATAATTGGAGACCCACCTCAGTACAAGTTAAATTTGATTTAATCCCAATCTGCACACTGTTTGCATACCTATGCAAATCCCAATGATTGACATGAATCAAATGGAATACAAAATATATTTTTTTCTTTTACGTTAACATGCTTTTGATCAAACATTAAAGTTATGGCCAATATATCAGGTATACAGTATAAGTGGATGATTCACCTATAAGGAGTACGTAGGGCTGGGCGATATGGAGAAAATCAAATATCACAATATTTTTGACCAAATACTTTGATATTGATATTGTGACAATATTGTATTGACATTTGGTCCTTTCCCAACATATTTACACAATGAGATTTGTGATAAATAATCATCAGTAATGTGGATATATTAAGTGGGTAAAGGTAAATAATAGAACAGTCTGGTAGGCTCAGAAAATGACATCACTTTACTGTAATGCAGCTTGTAAAACCAGGAAAAGACAACACTTATGTCATGTTACGATATTACAATATCTAAAATCTTAAGATGATGTCTAGTCACATATCACAATATGGATATATATATATATATATATATATATATATATATATATATATATATATATATGTATATATATATATATATATATATATATATATATATGTATGTGTGTGTGTGTGTGTGTATATATATATATATATATATGTATGTATATATATATATATATATATATATATATATATATATATATATGTATGTATATATATATATATATGTATGTATATATATATATATATATATATATATGTATGTATGTGTGTGTATATATATGAGTATTGCCCAGCCCTAGGTGCATGTGTCAATTTGCCTTTGTAGGAAGCAGCACAGTTGCACCAAATTAAGCAGACCCCACTCCAACATGACAATTAGACATGTTGTATTACTGTGATAAATTGTAAAAGAAAACTGTCATTACACAAAATGACCACAGTAATTATTGTTTTTTGATATCTATAAAAATGTTGGGTATATCCAGGTCACAGGTTCTTAAACTTGAAGATTTGCATGCATTTCATTGGAAATTGAATATCTTTGTGTATTTGTCAGACAAAATTAGCTATTTGAATATTTGTTTTATAACCAAAGCATGACTTGATGAATTGAACGAATAACCAATAACATAGTTGATAATGAAAATAGTCCCTAATTGTATACAGAATCACCAAAGTCAAAGTCAGTCTAAGAAATGCCACATAACCCCATCTACAGAGCAAGTGCCTCCAGCTTCAACAGCACTGTTGGTGAACAAAATTGTGTGTGTGTGGTCATGTACACTGTTGCACATTGGCTACAACCCGTTGAGCTGAAGATCATTCTCCCAGCAATATTGAAATCAAACCCTTGTGTGTGTGTGTGTTTGTGTGTGTATACACTTACGTAGTGGGTTTCTTTGGAATCGTACAAGTGAGAAACTAGTGTTTCTTTTACATATTCACCTGCATTTGCATCTATGTGTGCACATGTGTTTCTCAGGGTCAGAGTGCCGTGTCAGTCCTACTTTGCTGTGTGTGGAGGTGATGCTGTCCACCCTCCCTACGCAGCGGCTTTGATTGTGCACTGGTCTTCATCACGCCAGCCCCACACATACTCCCATGACAGGCAACCGGGGTCAACGTCTCCGCTTTCACTTACTGTATTGATGGTGCGCTTGATTTAAATTGATCCCTTTGCGTGTCGAGAATCTATTCTTTTTTTTTTTTTCACACTGGCCAGGCGCATTGCACATCACATTCATCTAAAAACCTCTGCAATAGCAGCTTTACCCACTTTAAGATGCACCTACAGTAAGAATGAACAAGCAAATCTCATGCACCGTTTGTCTTTATAGAGGCTGTTAGGATGACAGGATCCATACGCTGCATTATTGAGGCAGAGAGGATTAGTTTAAGTTTCAAAGCCAGTCTTTCCCTTTCATGCTGTATCTGGTGTGTGTCCCTGCTCTTCTGCTCTCACTTGCATAGACAAGTAGGCAGCGTGCACCAAACCGATAAAGCTATATTCACTGGTAACTGTACATGCACGTACAGTTGCCAGTAGACACGCACAGATTGTATCCCTCACACCACAACTGTAGCCCTTCCATGCTCCATTGCGTCATGGAATCAGAAACACCATGTGCGGCTCTGGTCTTGGCTCTGAATGCAGGGAGGGTGATTCTTAAGACAAGTCTAATTTATGAGACGGCCATCAAATCACAGAGGAACTTTCCTGGGGCAGGGCTGCTGGCTATTGACTCAGTTGATTGGTTGTTTCATGGGGGTGGGTTGCTGCACATTTGTCATTGTTAGGAGCTGCTGCAATGATAGCTTTGCCGTTTTCATAGATTTCCCCTCACATTTCTCAAATATTTTTACACCATTGTTAGAATGTAACCCTGACCACATGTGTTGCATGTTTACAAAACATGGAGGTTTTAATGAAAACCTTGCTCATTTCTGTCCAAACTGTTTGCATGGTGTCATTTGCTTACACACACAAGTCCAGCTTCTATTCAATAGTTATACATTTGCATCAGTGTAGCAATGAGGCGCTTTCCTCAATTTGGCATTAACTGGTTGAGAGCCAACTTTAGACCCTAATTATGTCTTAAAGCGTAACTCTCGCCAAAATACAACCTAGGGTCTTTTTGTGAATGTACCAGAGTCAAACTTTAGTTTAAAAGGATATTTAGGACAGAATCGCCACTTTAAAGATTTACCGTATTCTCGTTTTTGGGTCAAATGGCCTTTTGAATGGGAGAGCTAGGGGTACTTTTATGCTAGCCTCAAAATAGCTATTTTTGACACACTAAGAAGGCTCGACACAACATGAAACTTTGCTAAAAGTATCTCCAGGGGCTCTACACCTTAACTACACCGGTGCACAAGGGATGTACTGAATCTTTTGCTACTTGTTTTGATATTGACTTGTTTTGACTGCCGAGATGGCAGCGACCGGAAACAAGAAGGCTCGACACAACATGAAACTTTGCTTCAAGTATCACCAGGAGCTCTACACCTTAACGCAAGCATTGAGAACATTGTTTGTGTACACAGAGTTTACTAAAAAAGGTTTTGAACAACTCACAGTAGCTCTTGTTGTGTCCGGTCGCTGCCATCTCAGCGGTCAAAATGAGTCAATATCAAAATAAGTAGCAAAAGATTCAGTACATCCCTTGTGCACCAGTGTAGTTAAGGTGTTGAGCCCCTGGAGATACTTGGAGCAAAGTTTCATGTTGTGTCGAGCCTTCTTAGTATTTTAAAATAGCTATTTTGAGGCTAGCATAAAAGTGCCCCTAGCTCTGCCATTCAAAAGGCCATTTGACCCAAAAACGAGAACACGGTAAATCTTAAAAGTGGCGCTTCCGTCCTAAATATGCTTTTAAACGAAAGTTTGACTCATGTACATTCACAAAAAGACCCTAGGTTGCATTTTGGCGAGAGTTACGCTTTAAGTGTTAACATTATTTCTACTAAAAGCTCAAAGTAATTTGGCTGCATCGTTTGCACAGCAACATTTTAATTTATCTCATGTACGTATATGCTAAATGTACAAAATGCAAGAGGCATTTAATCCACTTCATGTAGAAGACTGATCAGGTATTTGGCATTTAATTGCAGTAATACATATTTATCAATAAAACAAGATAGTTAGTTACAGGTGCACATATTGCTGCATTGGACTAAGAAGTCTCACACGTTTTACTACCACACAAGATGATAAAAGCAACAAATAAATTGCTATTTCAGCGTTGTTCTGTAAAGCAATATAAAGTGCAAGCATACAGAAACTAGACAGTTCCATGCCAATCTCAATTCAAGTTGGGCAGGTTAGCAGGTGCATCTGATTTATAATGCCTTTAAAGCAACATGTTAAATCAAAATGCCACCCCCTTTTTTTTCTTCTTTTTTTTACTTTTCCTATAAATAGATAAAGTCACGTAGGTGTTAGTAAGGCCAGGAGAGAGGAAAGGCTGACATCTTAAAAACTGGAGTGAATGCTCAAGGTTACCCATATATCCAGATATATTGCAGTGTGTTGCCATTGGTTTGGCCTGCTTACTGTATGTGTTAGGCTCACTCCTAACTCCAGGTGATTTGTTTGTTTGGGTTGTGCAAAACAAATAAACAGGCAGAGGGATGCCAGCCGGTCAACACTGCAGCACAGATGCTGTCAAACAGTTGCAGTTGGCCTCAATAGCGTGCAGTCAGTCAGCTTATTGTTTATAGCAAGACACGCACACTCGATATGTCACAGAATTGAGACTGACCTGAGGTGGACCGTCTGCTAGAGACTGATGAGTTGAAGAGAAACGCTGCCTGTGAAGTTTGATTATTATGTTTAGAATAATAAGATATGAGTGAGATGGTCTTTTGAAGTTACAGTCCAAACATGAGTCGAGTTTCTGAGTAACGCCGGTTGACGTAATGAAGAACTTTTACCCTGAGGGCTTGGACTCCAATTATTTGTAACTTCTGTTTTGAAAAACCAATCAAGATAAATTTGCTAACAAAGTACGATCAGTATTCATCATTTAAACTCCCAGTGCATTGTGAAAGCAGTTATTGTGTGTTCAGCAAATTAAATGAAAGACATCATGTAATTCATTTGATATGTATGGATATTTAACTGTTTTGTCAGCCTCCCTGTTCTTTCCCAGCTCTCTGTATTCCTCTCCCTTTTCTCTGTCTTTTTCCCTCTTTCTCATACATATCTGTCATTAAGGCTGTTTCAATATTGGTCCTGCTCAGATGTCACCGTGGCTGTTTATTCTCTGACTGAGGTCTTGCTTTTAGCCCAGCCCCCGCCTCAAGGGCTAAATGGCATTAAGAGAGATGCTTACAGTATGTCTCGGGGCATCGGAAAGACAAATTGAAAAGGGAGTGAAAAAGTTTAAAGTTAACAGGGAGAGCAGAGTTTTTCTTGGAAGAAAGAGACAAAAAGCAGGAAAGAAGAGAAAAGGGCGGGGGTCAAGAAGAGGGAATGGGAGATGTCTTGTCAAGGTGCCGAGGGCATCTGGGCAAACACAGACCAGACAAGGGGATGGACACCTTGGCATTTCGTCTTGCCCACAGGGAAGTCTAAACAAAGTAGTTGAATTAGGAGGAAAACGGCTCGGGGGTGATGAGGAGTTGAACAGATGCCTTTGTTGACTCTGCGCATGTGTGTATTTTTGTGTGCGTCTGTACTTTTTGACTTTACGCATTTCTGTGATGACGACGGGGGTTGTTTGTTTGAATAAGCCATGCCTGAATTTATGCATTTTTGTGTGTTTGTCTCTGTGCGAGAATGTGCCCGGGTAGGTTTGGGGTGAGGATAGCGGGCTCAGTGTCTACTAACCAGAGAGCAAGAATGTCATCTTTATGTAGGGTGCATTTAATGTGTTGACTAAGAAACTGCTGCCGTGGCTGCTATATTTCTCCAGGCTGAGCCAAAAATAACCCTTCATCAGCTGTATATTCAGCTAGACAGAAGTAATTTGTCCAGATATCAGTAGTAGAAGTCAATAAAAACAGGGTGTTAAAATATATTGGAAATGTGTCCTTTGTGACACGCAGTGAGAATGTGATCTATCACCATTCATCCGCACAATTGGAACAATACTCCCCGTAGCACACACCGTTATCTACCACCAACAATGGACTGCACCGCATCCTAATTTCTCAGCACTTTTTTTTAATCGTATTTGATAGGAAAAGCATTCGCTGGGTCCTGGGAGAGGAGAGCAGAGGATGGGAGAGGTGAAAAGCAAAAGGGGGAAATTCCTGAGATAACTATATCAGAGGTTAGAAGGGCCAGATTGACAGACGGCCCAGTCCAAACAACTCGATTTAGCCGACAGGAACTCAGTCTGAACTCCAGCGCCGCAGGAAGACATGGAGGGAGGGGGAAAGAGTGTGGGCTGCAAATGGGGAAATGGAGGGGTATGAAAAAGATGGAGGGGAGGCACTGTTAGGAGGGGGAGATGTAGGGAAAGTTGAGAGAGCCCCAGGCACTGATGGGTGAGTGTATGCAAGGACAGACAGTTGTAGGGTTTAGATGAGCGCACATTAAAAATATGAGCTGGAATTATGATTTACAAACTTCTCCAACAACCTCCCTACAGGCAAAAAAACGTACAAATGTCCCTGTTCAGTTTGACTCATGGTGGTTCTCTTTACCTCAGTAGAGGTCTAGGAGTCGCCTCGGGCTCTGTTAAAATAGAGATACTGTTTGTTCAATCTGAAACTTGTTTGAACAATGATTGACCGTCTGTGCATGTTAAATATGAGTTTAACGCAGATGCGATTGGTAAAGAAGTCGATGTTCAAACTGTGTGCGTTGTGTAGGTGTTCCGGGTGGCCAGCGTTTGTCTAGGCAGCCCTCCCGAGACCATCTGTTGGGAATACAGGGACAAGGACAAGAACTTCCATCGCATGGGACCCCTCACCCCACAGGAGTTCTACAAGGAGCACGTCAAACCTCTATACAACATTCAGGACAAAGTACGTGACCCATTAAACACATCAGATAGGCCAGTGTAACTTTCTGTTGGTTGCTACTGTGTAGGACCTCAGTTTCTGACTCTCTATGGGAAGTTGTACTGTTTCTGAGCCTGAATGGTACCTCTCTATCCTCAGGTCTGCCTCGTGAACGACCCTCGACCCCAGAACCCTTACGGGAAGCTTTACAGCGTAGAGTTTCTAGGTAACATGGTTGGTGGTCGCAGCACTCTGTACAACAACCAGGCCATCCAGCTGCTTAAAAAGGCTGCGGCTGAGTCCATCAAAGAGGGAGAGGTAGGTTGGGGCAAATAGGCGTCAGCTGTACACACACCTTTGTCCATTTGAGGGTGTCGTCATGTGTAAACTTCATAAATCTCATAAACGGCCGCCTTTTTTCTCTCTTAGGCGGTGTGGTTTGGTTGTGACGTCGGGAAACATTTCCACGGCAAGCTGGGCATTAATGACATGAATGTGTGAGTAAAATGCATCATGTGGAAGTTATTTGCAATGCTATTTGAGTCTAGTCTGCTGCACATTTGCCCAAGGTATTAGAAGCAATGCATTTAGCTTGTTAACATGGCTTTAGGTTCTTATTTGTCAAATGTTTATTACAATACTTTGAGGAGAATGCAACAAGGGAATACAACAATATCCTACGCACCGACTATTCATTGTTTTTCACCACTATCACTTTTCACCACTATCACTATACTGAACCGTACAACTCTGAAATGCTCTGAAAACCAGCCCAACACTTACCTAAATGTAAAATAATAAATAACAATCTGATTTTACCTGTGAATTGGCACACTTGTGTTTGGCACTGTTTTATCCCAGTCTGTGTCTGTGCTGTGACTGCAGGGTTCACACACAGGAGCCTTCATGAGGTGTCAGTCTCTCCACAGCAAAGAGGTTGCTTATCATTGCCCTTCAGGTGCAGCAGACATCTGTGTCTGAGTTGCTGGCGCCAGGGTTAAATTTGCCCACTGAACCAAAGCAGCATGGTGCAAACATGTCGGCTTCCATCTCTGCTGTAGCTCATCTTTCAGACAGATCTTTTCTTGTGCTGGTAGATTATGGAATAAGGAGCCTGATTTCTACAGTCATGTTCAAGAAACATGTTAGTCCGTGCAGAATCCCGGACTAATGAAGATTATGATTTGGCTTTCCCTTCCCCTACAAAAAATACTGTTAGGATTGATGGGATATGATATAGACAATTACCCATTAGGTATCAAAACTTTACCTTTTCTCTTGAAATGATCAGTATGTAGATGACCTCACTGTGTGTGTTGTGTGTGTGTGTGTGTGTGTGTGTGTGTGTGTGTGTGTGTGTGTGTGTGTGTGTGTGTGTGCGCGCAGGTTCAACCATGAGCTAGTGTTTGGAGTTTCTGTGAAGAACCTCTCTAAAGCAGAGCGACTGATATATGGAGACTCTCTCATGACCCACGCTATGATCCTCACTGCTGTCACAGACAAGGTACGCTCACACAAACATACAGCACAGGTGGGTGACTGTTCAGTAAACTCATGCAAACATACAGTATGTATACAAGCAGGCCGAGAGGAATACACACATTCAGAGTTTCCCAGGCTTTATTGCATCAAAGCCATGCTGCGTGTTTACGCTGCTTTAATCGGCTGCAGTTTTTCATAGTGATGTCAATTTCCCCCCTTGTAAGTAACCCCAGCTGTTAGGACACTTTCTTTCCTCCAGTATCGGCTTGTCCCTCTTATCTCCCCATCGTCTTCTCTCTCTCTCTCTCTCTCTCTCTCTCTCTCCTCTCTCTCTCTCTCCTCTCTCTCTCTCCTCTCTCTCCTCTCTCTCTCTCTCTCTCTCTCTCTCTCTCTCTCTCTCTCTCTCTCTCTCTCTCTCTCTCTCTCTCTCTCTCTCTCAGGATGGGAAAGAAGGCTATGAGAAGTGGAGGGTGGAAAACTCCTGGGGCGATGACCGTGGAAACAAAGGTGGGTTGAAAGACACGTAACGCATTATTACACAATTCCTACTTTAAGTCCTTTCCTTTTAGGGTATTTTTTTTATTTACTTTGGATTAAACCTGTGACGAATTACCAGCAATATGTATTTTAACCTGATAAGTTATGAATACATTGCCATGTCACAGAGAAGTAGCTACCTGAAAACATCTAAAACCGTTGCTTTCACCAGGATATAGTCCCAAAATCATATACATGCTTTTACAACAAAGGCCCCCTGCCTCCCCATCTCTCTTTCACATCTTTCTCACACCGCGGTGGCTCGTGATAAATCCTCATCTTCCTGTTTGTGTCTATTGAATTAAGAACAGGATTAGACTGAGATGTTCCTCTGTGTTGCTGCTTTATGAAGTTGTAATTGGCTGTGTCCTGTTTCATAAAGACTCACAGACACACACACACACCCACACACACACACAGTGGCCCTTATTGTGCTCTTTCTGCTGCCTCTGGGTCAAGTTGCATAAATGTAGTTACAGACTAAGCTAATCCTTAAGGTCAGAAAGTAGCACAGCGAAATTCCTCCGAATGTCTGCAAACATATGTAGTTTTAGAGGCTTGTTTTGGCTTGGTGACATAGTGACTACTTACAGGGCTAGTTGGTAAACTACTGTAGCTGAGGAGCTTACCCGAATGAATTGATTGTGTGCCCAGGCCTTTAGACTTTACACTAGAGAAGAGTATAACTCTGTATTGCAACAGTGACATAAGACTTGTAGTTAGTCTTTTGAAAACTGGGAACTTTTGAACCAGCTTTTTGTTTTTGGTAAGCTAACCAAGTTTCTTTTTTATTTTTTTAAAACCACAAATTCAAAATGAATTTAACAAACTAAGTCTGTTTTGGGCTGGCTACCAGTAAGTCATTTTGATGCATTGGGGGAAAATGTTGTCATTAAGTAAGTAAGAATGGTTTGTCTATATGCATCAGGCCCCACAACACAGCAGGTAGTCCACCTCACTGTCCCAGACTTTACTGTCTACTGTTGTTATTCCCGCTATCCTTTCATCTCTGTTTCTCATCTTCCTCTGACCCTCTCTGTCTCTCCTCTTCATCTCTGAGCTCTACATTCCACTGCAAATTATAGGAGAGTATTTCAGGTCAGTCATGCATCGTCTGGCAACGCACACATACAGTGCAAGCGTATACACACAGAGAGACACACGCATACTCACAATATTTGCTTGAACCCACAAACCGTAGTGACTTTTGGGAAAACATGTGAAAACCCCTCAGTCAAATCAAATGTATTTCACGCATATCTTATTCCATAAACACCAGCAGATAGGGAGGACCAGGGCCCCCAGCTTGTCCACAGCCAAATTAATAAAAGTTTTTGAGAACATAAGTTCGAGAAGTGGAGTTCACGTGGGAATCCGGGGTCTTTGTTTGTTCGACAAAAGCTGAGGGGGAAAAGAGGCACAAGTGGGAAAAAAAGAGAGGAAAGCATGCAGGAGAAAGGAGAGAGCTGAAAGAAATGGAGGCGCATTGCAGGTAGAAACTATAAAATAAGGAAAAACAAAGGCAAGTAGATGATTTTGGAAAGATGACAAAGGAGAAATTGAAGGAAGAGTGGTAATAGCTGTGGAGCAGAGGGAGAGAGTGGAGTGTGTGTGTGTGTGTGTATACGGTGTGTAAAGCCTTAACATCTCCCTTCAGGCCTTTTCATATTCTTCCGAACCCTGAAGGAGTCTCTCAGAGAGGTTTAACTTTCGGTTCCCTCCATCTTTAAGCCGTCGCACAGCCGTTGCTATGGATCTGCTCTCCACAGCTCATACTTTTATAACCATTTCAGACAAAATGTTTGGCAACACGCTCTGAGAAGCTTCATTAGCTTTTCAGTATGCTTCTAATCCATTGCCATTGTTTTGCACCACAACCACAGTTACATATCTGTACCCTCGTGTCATTTACAGGTCCCTTTTTATTTCCCATGAAATGAAAAAGGCTTTCTCTGTGGTCTTCCCACAACTTTGACTGATACTGTTCCCAATCTATTGTTGTTTCACAACTCTATTCTTATGTCTTTAAGTTGAAATACCGCACTTTCCTCTGTGCCAAAATTATTTCATAGATGCATCTTGTTTTCTAATCAATAAAAATCTCATCACGTCTAAAGCATATACGAGTCCAGCCCCAACTTCTTTTTTCAAGTGGAAACCTATGAAACTACAAAGGATGACCACAGTCTTAAAACTACTTCTCTTGACAATTTGATTGACTTTTACTTGTGTCTTCGTTTCTATATTAAGCATTGCTTTAAGCCAAGCTACTGCCATGGCTCAAGGGATACCAATGTCTGTCAGTCCACAGACCAAACAACTATTGGGTGGGTTGGCATGTAATGTTGTACAATCATTCATGGTGCCCAGACGATATATCTTAATGACTTATAATAACTAAGATGGCAAACGTGGTAAAAAATGATACCTACTTTACATCAGCATGTTAACTTATTTATTGTTAGCATTTTGCTCAAGGCACCACTGTGCCTGAATACAGCCTGACAGTAGGGCTGTTCAGTATATCAATGTTGTATTGATATCGCGATATGAGACTAGATATCGTCTTAGATTTTGGATATTGTAATATGGTAAGTTTTGTCTTTTCCTGGTTTTACAGGCATAACAGTAAAGCCATGTATGTTTCTGAACTTACCAGACTGTTGTAGCTGTTCTATTATTTACCTCCGGTGTTCTGGATTGCTGCTCAAATTGGAAAGCACGATGACTGCTCCACACTCTTCTAGCTTGCAGTACACCCATCTGTTCTGAGACAGGACAGTCAGCCTATCCCTAAAAACAAATAAGGACACCCAACATTCACACACACCACCATGCCACCCAACACGCGGGTTCCAGGAAGCTCACATCAACACACACGCACACGGGATACCACAGTGAGAACCAGGCAACATGCCATCTAAGATTTGCGTACTTGGAAGAGCACACATACACAACCCAGACACGCCATCCCCGATACATTGTTTTGAACTGTGGCACGTTCTTGCGGTTGCCCCGATGTCTTTGATAAGTCAACTTGACAGTAGGAGGGATGCTCTCTTTTGCTCAACTTTGAACACATGAGGGGAGGGGAGGGGGGGGGGGGGTGCATTTGGGGAATAAGAACAAAATAACTTAAAGTTAATTCAATTTCACTCTCAGATCTGGTTGCCAGTTCTCATCCAGCTTCCCATATGTGTCTGTTCAGTACCAGATCGGAGCTGTTGCAGACATCTTTCCTTTTTAATTAGTCATGTCAGCATGGCAGTACATCCTCCTCCAAAAAGAGATTAGGTTATCCCAACATGTCTTCTCTCAGTGTAAGTTCAAGGTTGGTTTTCATAACCACCCCAGATTCGGCCACGTTGACCCAGTATGACTGCACAAACGCACGCTGAGGGAGACAGACATTGTTTAGTTTTATCAGGGTGGGTGTACAGAGGTGATAGCAGAAGTGTTGAAGGCATACTGCACTGCAGGGTGGGGGAGTATGAACCGTGAGGGTACTCCACCCTTCTGACTGCTGAAACAATATAGTTTAGTGATAAAGAGCACTTTAAAAGCAATGTAATGTAAAATATGTTTGACCATTCTGTCGGCTTAATTAGTGACATGATGTGATCTTGAATCAAGTATTTCTCTCTCTGTAACGATGTGTTGTGATTAAGGCTCTCTTCGAACTGACAGATTGACTTTGACTTTTTTCCACAAATGCTGCTATTTTGGCAAAAAGTGTAAACAGGCTGGACCACTCTCACTTTTGGAGAATAAAAACAGCATCTAAGATGAGGAATCTTTCTGCTCAGGACCATGTTCAAATTTGGAGAAGCACCACTCGTATATGCATTGTATAAAACATTGTAACAAAGAGACATTCATGGTCTCGTTTATTTAGACTGGCAGGTTTAATTATCTTATAATAATCTACACACCTGTTTTTTTACTTTTCTTTTTTTATCAAACTCTGTTGTGATGCGGTACCTATATTCCGACTTTAACAACTGATTGGTTGTCTTCCCTGTCTCTGTAGGTTACTTGATCATGACGGACGATTGGTTCTCTGAATATGTGTACGAGGTGGTGGTAGACAAGAAGTTCCTCCCCCCTGATGTCCTGGAAGTGATGCAACAGGAGCCCATTGTACTTCCTGCCTGGGACCCAATGGGAGCCCTGGCATAACTA
The DNA here is from genome assembly GCA_023631565.1 of Gymnocephalus cernua. Taxonomy (NCBI): domain Eukaryota; kingdom Metazoa; phylum Chordata; class Actinopteri; order Perciformes; family Percidae; genus Gymnocephalus; species Gymnocephalus cernua. The sequence goes on from CM042430.1 coordinate 27,743,057, forward strand.
TGGAAATCCAGGTTTTAACCCCAACCTCTGGTCTATTTGACTCCGCCCTATTCCTCGGCTGCTTTTACTTCTTCAATATTTCCCCCCACACCTCCTTCCGAAACAGCCTGTTCTTTTAGACAAAATAATAAAGATTTTGTTTTCTTTTTTTTTACTGGACTGCCTGTGTCTTTTGTCTATCTTTATTTCTTCCAGAGAGTGGCACTTCACACCTCCACACCTTTTAATTGTTTTCTTGTTTTCTGGGATTGTGAAATTTATATAAGGTGCTGAATCTGGGCCTGAGCATTTATTTAAAAGGTAAAATGGGTTTATTGCTACATAAACACTTTTCATTTCAAAACCATGAAGCGTCACAAACCGGCAGAGGATTTAAGGGTGAAACTGCAATCTGAGCTGTGGACATGGTTATATTCTGACAACTACTGTAAAAGGCAGTCAACTCCGCTGTTTAATGCCACTTATACCCCTGTGGTCCACAGCTTAAAAAAATATTTTTTGGATTAAATTTCTTTCACTTGGACACGACCAAAACGGCGGTGATTTACTGTTCTTGGAATAACACAGAATAACACACAATCTTCCCATAACTTCCTCTCCCTGCAAACAACACAGTGTAAACCAGCGAAGTAGCATATGTGTGCGTGCGTGTATGTATTTGTTTTCATATCTTCTGCCTGTAGCCCCCTGATTGGGAATGTTAAAAGCAGGAAAGGGTCATACTTCAACAATATTTGCTCATTTCTACACAGAACAGCTACATTCTACTGCCAGGTGAAAATCCAGGCACTTTCCTGTGCGGACTTTAATCATTTCTCAGTGACGTTCCAACTCTTCCTGCTTTAAAACACTCCTGTCAAGGTATGGACGACCTCTGACCTCCCAGCAGTTGGTCAGTCAGCTGAGTTATTGCTGCTCACCTTCTGCAGCGTGGTTGTTAAAAGCAAGTGCCCATTCAGCATCACTGGTATAAGGTAGATGGGAGACCTGGGACGGGACAGCTTTTATTGTGACAGGAAGGTGTGAATTAGGTGGATTTAAGCGTAATCTAGAAGTGAATAGGCCTTATTTTATTGCAATTTCAATAACTCAAATAGATAAGCATCTTTCCTGTCACAGTGCACTGTGACAGAGACAAATTAGCATTAGAGTAATCCTAAAAATATGCAATACAGCTTACTGTATTACCTCCATCGTCCCCCTACCCTTCAACCTGCATTTTTTCCATCTTATTTTCTCAACTTCTCCCATTATTACCTCCTCTAACCTGTCCTGTGCCTGGCACTCAATTTTCTTTGCCTTCATCTCCAGCTTACCTCATCTTTTTCATATCCTCTTCTGTGTTCTCCCAGTTTTCCCACATAGTTGTCCTCCATCCATCAAATCCACATATCTACAACATTGTTTGAGATGGATTTGTGCCACTCTTCTCACTGAATTCAAACACAAATCAGAGATTTTTGACATGAATTATAGTGACAGTCAAGCTGTTTTGAAAAATACACTTGCTACAGAAGCTGGATTGATTCTGAGATGCAAGTGTTAATTGATAACATGCCCAACAATTTCTAACCTAGAAGTCTTCCCTCAGAGGAATGGTATTTTCTTTTACGTGGATTTGATTTAGAGGAGAGTGCACCGTACATCTTAGCTGGTGAATCCCTGGTTTGATATGTTCAAAAGGAAATGGGAGATTCTGTATTATAGTATTTCACCTTTGTCTTTGTGAAGTCATATAAAAACTGTCATGTGGGTCAAAAGGCGTAGATTGTTTGATTGAGAGGTTTATATTAAAGTTATTACAGAGTAATTACAGTTGCCATGAAAAGGCTGCGCAAACAGGTACATGTTCCCAATAAACTACTGGTTTTGTATGTTTGATAAAAATACATTTTAATATATGAATGTGTGTGTTGACTGACGTATTAGGTGACATATAGCATCATGTATAATGCATAAGTGTCTTTATTTCTGTATCCACAGGATCTTGCGCAGGAGAAGACCTGACCTTACATCTCCATTGCTTCCATGTTTTTAGTTACCCGTCTCTCCTGGGAGATGTGGGGGTGTGGGTGTCACACACCAGTGGTAGGAAATTAACAGAGCAGGTAAAACAGTATTACAATTATGAAGCCCTAGTTGCATCTATATTGTATTAGGTGTGAGATAAATAAAAAAATATTTGGAGAGCCTATTTATCCTGTGTTCAGATGATTGGCAGGTTGTGTGAGCAACCATTGCCCAGCCTAATCCTCCAGAAGCAATTAGTCAACACAGTTTACCTGGTTGAAACCTCAGAATGAGAAGAAACTATGAACATATGTTATGGGCCTCAAAGTCAAACTTTGGGCAAGAGTGATTTTTCTTGTTGACACATAATATTTCAAGGCTGAGTAATTCTTTGTGACACTGTCTCTCCTGCAAATGATAATCTTTTAGTTGGTGCTTTCTCTGTTTGATAGGAGTTTTTGACGTCTAAAATATACAAGTAATACCAAATGTATTATTCTGTTTATAATAAGTACATTTACTCAAGTGCTGTACTTACAACCCCAAATCAGAAAAAGTTGGGACAGTATGAAAAACACAAATAAAAAATGAAAGTAGTGATTTCTAAATGTACTTTGACTTGTATTTCATTGAATACAATGTGAACACAAAATATTTCATGTTTTGTCTGGTCAACTTAATTTCATTTGTAAATATACATCCTTTCCTGTCATTCAGACCTGCAACACATTCCAAAAAATGTTGGGACAGGAGCAATTTAGGGCTAGTAATCGGGTAAATTGGTTAAATAATGATGTGATTTGAAACAGGTGATGTCAACAGGTGATTGTAATTATGATTTGGTACAAAAGCAGCATCCAAGAAAGGTCTAGCCCTTTAGGAGCAAAGATGGGCCGAGGATCGCCAGTTTGCCAACAAACTGCATAACATAATTCAAGGAATGTGGAGGATTTTCAGTGTGTAAAGGACAAGGGCGCAAGCCTAAGCTGAACAACCGTGATCTCCGAGCCCTCAGGCAGCATTGCATCAAGAATCGTCATTCATGTATAAGCGATATGACCACATGGGCTCAGGACTACTTTGGCAAACCTTTGTTAAGTACCACAATACGTAGTTACAGCCACAAATGCCAGTTAAAACTGTACTGTGCCAAAAGGAAGCCCTATGTTAACAGTGTCCAGAAGCGCCGTTGACTTCTCTGGGCTTGGAGGCATCTGGGATGGACCATCACACAGTGAAAACGTGTACTGTGGTCAGATGAATCAGTATTTCAGATATTTTTTTGGGAGAAATGGATGCCGTGTGCTCCGGACCAAAGAAGAAAAGGATCATCCAGACTGTTACCAGCAACAAGTCCAAAAGCCAGGGTCTGTCATGGTATGGGATTGTGTCAGTGCCCTTGGCAAAGGTAACTTGCACTTCTGTGATGGCACCATTAATGCTGAAAAGTACATAGAGATTTTGGAGCACAATATGCCGCCTTCAAGAAGACATCTTTTCCAGGGACGTCCATGTATATTTCAACAATATAATGCAAAACCACATTCTGCACACATTACAAAGTCCTGGCTGTGGAGGAAGAGGATACAGGTACTTGACTGGCCTGCCTGCAGTCCCAACCTGTCTCCAATAGAGAATGTGTGGCACATTTTGAAGCGCAAAATGCGACAATGAAGACCCTGTACTGTTGCCCACCTTAAGACTTGTTTGCAGCAAGAATGGGACAAAATTACACCTGAAACACTTCATCACTTGGTGTCTTCAGTCCCTAAAGGTCTTTTAAGTGTTGTGAAAAGGAATGGCAACATTACAAAATGGTAAATGCTTTACTGTTCCAACTTTTTTTCAAATGTGTTGCAAGAACCAAAATAGGAATTTTGTTTTTTTGAAAAAAAAAACAATAAAAATCATGAGGAACACATTAAATGATGTGCTGTTGTATTGTCTGCAATGAAATACAAGTCAAAGTACATTTAGAAATCACTACTTTCTTTTTTTATTTGTGTTTTTCATACTGTCCCAACTTTTTCTGATTTGGGGTTGTAGTATAGTATACTGTAGTTGCATTACATGATTACTTTTACTGACTTTACTTTTTACATTTTGCTGTTAGAATTATTGTATGGTATTACTTGTATTTATTTTATTTATTTATGATCCGAATTATTTTTTATTATTTTTTCCATAAGCATAAAGGAATTAGCATAGCATGTTTTCTTAATGTTGGTGAAATAATCACATCTGGTCAGTATGTTTTTTGTCCGTTCAAGCATAATGCAACAGATGTGCGTTAATTGGTTATTGGCGCATATCAGACAGCCAATCAGGACAAAGGAGGCGACAGGTAACGGATATAACGTTACCTCCTGAAAATGTTAAAGGAGTTCAACACTCAGCTCTAATGATTTCCTGATGATAAATCAAGGTTCGTATAAGGTATAATGTCTGCTATCACCAAAATTGTTCATATTTTGTCAGGGTATCTTTATTTGGCTAGTCTTGCATTGCCAGACCTTCCTCCACACCGCTATTATTTAGCTAACCAAACTAATGTTCTGTAAATAGCCTAGCGGTAATATCTAACTATAATATCTATTTAGTTCAAACGAAAATATACTGCACCAAAACATTTTTTTTGTTTTGTTGTGGATACTAAAAAACGTTGCAGAATATCTCTGCCATGTCTAATTTAGCGTAAAATAGTAATTTGCAATACGTTGGAATATCGGCAGTGCATCTGCTGCTGAATTACTGCTAATTCAAAGCGAGCACTTGTTGCTGCCCGTGTTTCAAAGTAAAAGCTTCCCATGTCAAAGCTCGACGTAGACTTGTATTGGGACACTACAGAACATGCATTGTGCTTGGCAGAGGTCACTGTGTTCGCTGTGTGCATCACAAAACTTGATGGTTGTTGCTCATGGGCATGACATATTATGGCCTGTGAATTCAGATGCTATATATGAGCTATATATCTGTCTGTGTTTTTATTTAGACATGAAAAGTGATTTTTGCTTGGCAAAGTTTAGTGACCATGTTACCACTGGTCTAAATATCTGAGTCAGATTCGGATTTAATTTATTCCTGAAGGTGCAATCATGTTTGACATTACATATTATATATTGGCTAATGTAGTTGTCGTTACTACTGTTGATTGTTGAGGTGTATGGTAGTCATGCATTATAAGCCCCAGCTGCCGTCTTAAAGTCTAAAGCATCCATAATACACTAAACTTATAATTGTAATAACAAGTCACATCTATAATGTGATATGACTGTTGATATTGTGCACCAGAAAGCAGTATGTGTATGTTTATGAGTGTAGTCATAAAATAGGCCTAAACATTATAATTTATTTACTATAAAAGCCTCCATAATGCACTAGGACAGTGGTTTTCAACCTGGGGGTTGGGACCCCCAAGGGGGTCGCAAGATAATTTCTGGGAGCCGCCAGATGGTTGGGGAGAAAAAAGACATATTTTAGACTGGGGAATGTTTTTTATATTATTGTGTGAAGTTTGGTACATTTCATGCGTTATATTCAGAGCTCCATTTGTAAATCTGGAGCTCCTGGAACACAGATAGGGTGCTGTTCCATCAGGTCAGGGGAGAGAAAAAGTAAACCGCATTATTTGTTTACATGTATTAATCAGAGCATTCAAAAATCATTCAAAATCAGCAGGGGGAGACGCGTAGAAACAGCTGTTTATAACGGTTTGCAGCTCTTTTGTCGTCGTCAGGGGGTAGGGGGAGGGAGGGTATGTTTAACATTAAAACATGATGTAGCCTATAAATATATGAATATGTCAATAACTATTGTTTTAATAGCTTAGTGTTGTATGCACCATAAAAAGGTATAGGTTTTGGCCGCCATACACGTTATTGTAGGCCCAGTTTAATATGCAACTCTAAATGTATACGACATCTGATATCTTTCAATTGCGGGGAGGTGCGATGGCCCGTTCATCACTGCTTGCAGCTTTAACTGTGGATATGTTTTCAGGTATGAGATGCAGAACAGAGCAGGGTGGTGAACTTCTGAACCCATCCACCCTGGCTTGTAAATCCTGACGTCAAAAATGTCTTCTGATAATTTCCATGTTTGTGTTTGACAGGAGGAATTATAGCCCACAGTTGAACCATACGGCTGTTCTTCACACACCTGGTCTCATTATTCTCTTCAATTTGTTCCTCGCTTCTTCCCCTTTTCAGTTGTGTGTGTCTGTGTGTGGATTTGTGTGTGGATTTGTGTGTGTTGCAATGAGGATTAACCTAGTACTTCAGCTGATGCTGATTGGAATGACGTTCAACACACACACACACACACAGGCTGGCTTTTAACAAGAAGGTTAGACTGGACGCTGTGTGTGTTTGGGTGAGACGGAAAGAAAGAGGACACAGTGATTATAATTTAATGTCAACATGACAGGGACTGTGTTGTCTGCTTCTACCCAGGCTGCCCTCTTTTATGTCTCTTCAATCTCTCTCCACGTAGACACACACACACACACACAATGAAGGCTAAGTAGACTGACTACTACTGGGCATGGTGCCTTTTGGCCCAGAAGTTTTCCAGGTTAATGTAAATGTGTTAGTTAGACTACAGCACGGAAAAGCTGGGACTCATATAATCTCTCTCTCGCACTCACACACACTTCATAATGTAAATATTTCCCCTTGATGGTTTTCTACATTTTTTAAAGTAATGTATGTATCCCTGTTTCCCTCTTGACCCTCTTACAAATTATGCATCAAGGAATCTTGGATTAGGGGCAGAGATCCTTTTCTAAAGCTCAGCGTGTGTGTGTGTTTGGGTGAGAGCATGCGTGTGAGTGGGTGCATGCATGCTTGAGTGTGTGTTTGTGTCTTAAGCCAGGCAGAGCAGAATACGGCCTGCTGTAAGCCCAGGCATGTGTGATTGGATTTAGACTGCGTTGATAGGCGACGTCTTGGACACTAGATGACCAGACGCTCCATGGACAACGCAAGCTATCATGCTAAAAATATCAAGGTAAGACCACCCTGGCTGTCTTTTTACAACCCATTATTTTATTACCAGCGGGTTCATTGTTTACAACAATCATTGTTTGCTACAATCAGTTCTCAGCTATAATTGTATATTGATAGCCATCTCTGTAAGATATGTACATATGTAGTGTATGTATGTAAGCCAGAGACCAGTGACACTGCGCAGTTTACTAGGTTTTTTCTGTGTAAGCTTTAGGGTGAGTTCAGTTTATTTTCTTATATTTTCTTTTCATCATTCATCCTCATTTGTATTATTTCCATAACAATTCAAAATAAGACTCGTTACAATCTGTGATATCTGGGAAACAAATTAGAAACTTCCAGATTTGGGGGTTGGCAATTTAATTAGTAAAATGTAATGTTTTCATGTATGATTTGGAATTTTAGTACAGATACAGATATAAACCCAAATCCAAATTCTTGTTATTTTACGCATTACATTACATCATTACATCTGTAGTCTCTTGTTGTATTGAATGAAAGAAAAAAAATGAAATGGCACTATGATTCTTTCCCTCTGTTTAGTAAGGTAAGAAATAAAAGTAATGTTTACTTTTCTACTTCTTGAATGTCTGTGTTATAAAATACAAGAGAGGCTCAGAGAAGGGAAACCATATACTTTAAACACTTTCTGTGTTACTGACTATCTATCCATCCATTGTCTGTCTGTCTATCCATTATTTTGGTTAACACTCAAGAAAGAGTTATGTGTGGTTGTAACTTTTTTATCTGGAAGTGTTTCACCAGTCAGCTCCCGCTGCTCAGTTAAGCCCAAAAAATGTGGGCATAAAGCCATTCACTTTTCAAGAAATCTCAAAATAATTAACACAACGCAAGCCATAACCCTCAACCACCCCATAGGTCATGCGTCTGACACGTTTTGAATAAATCCTCGGTATTTAAATCTTTTTATTTTCCTCTCAAAAATCTATTGGGGAAAGGAAATACTGATATCCTAATAAAACTATGGGGACTATTAATAGTGCATAGCTCTAATAATCATTTCTCAAACAATTAATGAGGTGATAATGTTTGCAGCTAAAGGTGGTCTGGAAAATATCTTTCCACGACAACATCTCCGAGATGCTGTGTACAATGTCACTCCCACCTATAAGGGTTACATCATGGCTGGAAAGCCATTCGTTACAAAATACACGTGGCTTTGTGCTTAGGCCATTAGCATCATGCCAAGTGCATTTAAAAATAATCTAAAAGCAATAACATGTTTTCTTCTTGCCTCATGATGCACTGTTTTCATTGTCATTGTTCGTTTTTTTCTGCCTTAAGCCATTTAATGTCATGTTACCCGGTTTACTTTTTAAGAACTGTGATGTCTTGTGTAAGTAGATGCTCTGATATTTTGGTAACCTTGCTTGTGGGATGTCTAAACAAGTGTTTAATACAGTCTTTAATGGACATTTGTGTCAGTAGCCTCTGAATTGACTGGCTGACTTTTTTTACGTAACTCCTGCTGAACCTGTAGTATTTGAACCCTTGTCGTCATCATTACGCTCAGATCAGCAACCACCTGTAATCTGTTCTTGGATGCCCTGTGGGTTGTCTTTATTTTTAGTGGCTGCACGTCACCATAGTGATGTTGGAGGATGCTGGTCCATCCTAGGGAGAGTTTGTGTCTAAAGTTGCCTTTTTTTTCCTCTTAATGGCACCCAGTGTGATTTTAGGACCACAGTATGATATGCAAACACCACCTAATTCTTTATGTGAAAACTGGCACATAAAGCCATCTACTGCCATCAAAAGTGCAAATTACCACTTTTGTTTCCTTTAAGTCGATTATTTATATGCGTCAATAAACACGCTTTTCTTCTGTGCATCAAGATTAGTTTACATTATATGGTCCAGTGGTTTTGGTCAAATCATTCTGCCACCATTTTCATACTCCACTTTCTTATTAAAATGTGTGAACAGTCCTGTATTTCTGTCAGTGACACACATCATTTTTAACAGACCATTTGGCCGTGACCAACAGGAATGTATCTGCAGAAAGCTGTCGTTAATCATTATCAATATTTATAAATACAATCAGGCAATACAATGTATTCAGCTCAGTGCATCTTCTCTTGGCTCTGACTACTTTATTGGATGGTTTGGATTGCAATGTCATATGTTAGCTCAAACACAGAGGAGGGTAGACTAGAACTAAATATACTGACTAGGATGAGGTTATGTTACAGTGATGTTCTTGTGTAGGGGAATTGATGTTGAAAAATGATAACATGAAGCTGAGACAAATCAAGGCGGGGGGTTCTGAATCTGAAACAGTGAGGTTCCTATCTGTACGATAGTTTGCAAGAACTGGACCGCAGGAGCACAACAAATACTCATGATAGTAAACCACAGTAACTCCTACGTTACGCAACAGCTATAAAAGAAGTACAAGTTGAACATGCTGTAGAAAGTCCTTTACGTGCATGACCACACGTGTTTAAACCCATCTGTTTGATGTGACAACGACATGGCTGTTAATAGTGACCACTGTCTGAGAGTGCCTATCGTTTGTGTATTTCAGAGTTGTCTTTGGTGCATGACGAGGCCAACAGTAATGGTAGAGGCAAAAATGGCCGTAATTTTATGTTGCCCAAATTAACATATCCCAATGTCTTGTGCAACTGCTGCACAGCAAATGGAAGCAAATCTCTCCTTCAGGGCAGGTTACTTTCCATGTCTTGACAATTTGCCACGAAATATGTTTTTGCATGTCAACTTATCAGGCTGGAACCTCAATTTGGGACATTTAAAAGTGTTTTTCCTTTCTCCTGGGAGTCGTTTCCTCTTAAAGTGCTACAAGTTTTCCCTGACTAGTTGAGTGTTGTTTGTGCAGATGTGTCAGACTAGCAACCTAATGCACTAAACGGTTTTCCCCACCCATGTCTGCCAGCACTGTTTATTTCTAAATTAGCCAGGGCTCAAGTTGGCATGATGTCAGGTATGGGAAACTATAGCCCAGACTTGTTGAGCAAACTGACAGAGCAAAACAAGGACTTTATAAATTAGGCTAAAATAATTATGTTGTCAGGTTGGTCTCTCTCTCTCTCTCTCTCTCTCTCTCTCTCTCTCTCTCTCTCTCTCTCTCTCTCTCTCTCTCTCTCTCTCTCTCTCTCTCTCTCTCTCTCTCTGCACTCCTGCTGTATGTGTTTATGTCAAAGAGTGCACAACATGTGTTTGTGTCAATAAAAGAGAGGACTGGTCTTTGTGAATGAGACGAAATGTTAGTGTGAGTCAGTGTGTGTGTGTGTGTGTGTGTGTGTGTGTGTGTGTGTGTGTGTGTGTGTGTGTGTGTGTGTGTGTGTGTGTGTGTGTGTGTGTGTGTGTTTTAAAAAAATCTAAAGATTTGAAATGTGAAATGATATTGGGCTGCCAATAATGAATATTAATAATTCATAATTTGCTTACCTTGCCCCAGCAAGGTGACTTACGATCTTTGAGGAATCTAGTGCTTTGCTCAAAGACACTTAAACAGAGCAGGTGTTTGTTGACAAAGAAGCTTAACTCAAGCTCTTCAGTTAAATGATCTTTCTTACCACCAATGCCCTGCTCTTTTTATTTTGTTTTTACCAGATACTTTATTTTTATTAAAGCAGCTTAAAATGTAATTAGTCAATTTAATGAGCTGCCATAGCAAGACAAATACATTTTGACAATGCATACCTTAAGAGCCGGCCAGATGTTTCTTTCATTCCTTTGTTGTGTTTTTACACGACAATCATCAAATTCAGTGAAGATCATTATTTGTTTTTAATTAATTTCATGATTTGTCTGCAGAAATGATCTTTATAGCAACCAAAAGACAGATGGATTCTGTACAAACAAACAGCAGAGCTAAACCAATAAATTAGCCACTTTTGTATGTATCTGCCAATATTAGCTTATCACACATCTGTATCAGCGTAAATGTCGGCTAATAGGTAAAAACAGTTCTGCAGTACAGAAATGCAAAACATAGTTTGAGGTCAACAGTCTCCAGTACACAGTTTGTCCACCGGAGAGCACTGATAAGTTCAAATGCTCAAATTTAAACTTGCAATATCACTCTCAGAAATTGTCTATTAGTCAGGTTCAGATAGCTCGACAAACGGACGGACAGACTGAGAGAACTTTTCAGACAGACAGATAGATAGATACTGTGGAAAGATTTGGTCCTGTTATTGTTCACACTTGCCACTAACACAAGTCCAAAATTCTTCAGGAAAACCCCCAGAGAGTTGCCAAAGCAGACACTGATAAGCACATTATTTTTACTCAACCATTCCTGACGTCTCTCGCCTAGACTATAGGGTGTTAGTCTGTGTTTAAAAACAGCTAGGTTACAAAAGCTGGCATGGTGCCTAAAGCTTTATGAGTTGTTTTAGAGTAAAAGATACACTGAGCAGGCGCCTTTCGGGATCTCTTGGGGATTTCAAAAGCAAATGCTCACGAGCAGATCTACACTTAATAATGGAGAGACTTTCAAATTCCAGCATGAAATATGGTTTAGTGACTCATTCAACATTTCATAAATTACGATGCCGGATTGCTCTTACTCAACCGTGTGATTGCAAATATAGTTTATGCAACATGGGTATGCATAAGAAAGTGTTTGCATGTTTGTGCTTGTGTCTGTCTGGACTTTCATGTAGACTAGAGTACTTTTTATTACTAAAGCTCAGTCTCACATTTTAAATACCCAGTCAGGTCAGGTGATGTGTTTTCCAGAGAATTCAGTTGTTTGAATATCTGAATTTAAACATTATTTATTAAAATACCTTACACTTGAATATCAGAATTGAGTCGGTGTATTGCTGGTATAGAACAGGTGTGTGTGTGTGTGTGTGTGTGTGTGTGTGTGTGTGTGCATGACAGACGGTATTGAGTAGCACCCTGACACAAAGCCCCACATTTGCACACAGCTACTCAAGAGAAGGACTTCCCCTGTCCGCAGTGAGTGTGCATGCTTTAAAGAGAGCTCTGCCGTGACCATACTGTGTCTGAACTACAGTTCATTATTGCTGTTTGTGTTGTTATTGTACGTATCAAACCAAGCAGCAAAGTGTGCATGTCAGCGCTTGCATAATGTTCCTCCAGTATCGTGTGAGTGTATGCATCCATGCATCCATCCACGCATATGTCTGCACGGCTGTGCGTCTCTGAACGTGGCATGTGTGTGAGTGTGTGTGGTTCCAAGTCAGGGAGAGAGGGACTACAAGGGGGGGGGGGCGGGAGAGAGAGAGAGAGAGAGAGAGAGAGAGAAAGAGAGAGATGAGAGGTTTGAGAGCTCAATGGGAAAACACTGTGTCCTGATGTGCTAGTGCACGCTGTGTCTCTTGCAAGTTTTTGCAACACCACAGGATTCTTTAAGTTTTGGGTAGAAGTTGCTGCTGCTGGTTTAGCAGGCACTACTCTGTCCTCATTTACCATCTTTTAAGGTAATGTATGGAATGAAATACAATTTAGTTTATTTAACTCAAAAGTGTCAGTGTGGTGACTAATGAGTTGTTAGTTTGTTGAAGCTTAAGTAGAGTTCACTAAGTTCACTACTAACATTTTTAATTTGGGTTGTTTTATAAGGGATCATTGGTACTTTCCTCTCGCGTCTTCTTTCAGTTTATCTTTGCTTAAATATTGATTTTATCATCTTACTCTGCCTTTCTTTATTAAAATCTTCTTAGTGGAATGCTAAAAGAAGAAAACATTTTTTTTAATATAGTAATGACTTGTGACATATACATGCCACAGTATTTTAACGGAACATGGAAAAAACAGTTTTCCAACTTTATTTGAATGTTGTATGTCACTTCATGTATTTTTTTTCAGACTGTGACTAAAGTGTTATGGAGAAAAAAAGTGTTGCCAGTGACATCATTCTTTTTTTGTAAAAGTAAATGAACTTTTCATTTTTACCTAATGTTTCTTTTAAGTTGCTACCTTTCAAGTCAAAGTTGTCAGATATCCCATTAACTTTAACTCTCTTTAAGCTCCTAAAAACATGTCCGACCCAGAGCAGCAGACTGTACTTTTGTCAGTCTTGAGGATTCAGATAGAAATTAAGTCATTGTGATGAAGAACTTGTGATTGCTTTCATCAGGAAATAAAAGAGTGTTTTGTATGAGGAAACCATGTTTGTGTTGAATGGAATAGTTAGCCAGTGTTCCTCCACAGAGTCCAGGTACATGACAGGATCTTGGTTGCGTGGTAGTCAGATGTTAGTGTGGAGTGAATTTCGTGCCGTGTAACACTGCTGGACACTCGTTCTTAATTAAGATAATAGCGTTCCATGTAAATTGAGTCTTCCCACATTCTGGCATTCATTACTAATCAAGCTAACACTATAAACAATCTAATCCACTTTTAAATGGCTCTCTCAGTTTAACCCATTACTTATGTGACAGCATTTTGGATCGTATGTTGAGTATGTGTGAATTTTGCTGCTGACAATTGAATACAGCAATGCAATAGTGTAATATGTTGTCAATGTTAAAGATATATATTTTTTCCATATATAGCAGCTTTCCTTCTTGCAAAGTCTGAAAGTAATTTAAGTATTTTACTAAAGCAGCCGTAGAACAATTTGTACTGAATTTAAACGTATTTAATTTAAATCACAATTTATATTTTGCTGCGTCTCATTTACCTTTCACATAATGTACAAAACGGGCAAAAACTACATATTCACATAGAATATCACTTCAGGCACTGATCTAGAAAATGATTAGATATACAATTTGATAGAAGTCCTTTGTTTCAATTAAATTTGTTATTGAAAGTTATTTGAATTTAGCGTTTAAAAAGAGTTAAATGTGCTGCATTCATCTTGCACCATTTCAAGATATGTGAAGTCATATCATCTAAAACACCTGAAACAGAAAGTGCATTTAAAATAACATCTAAGTCCAATTGTAGCTACCATGGAATATAAGGTAGTAAGCTAGTTTTCAAGCCATGAGTTAATATAATTATCATTATTATCATTTTACCATTTTGTTGTTTGCTTAACGCATCTCACACACGCCCTAAAAAACCTGTTGAGCAAATAACATTTATACTATCCAGATTTGACAAATGTTGGATCAGATAAGCATTGAAACAGGTTGTGCAACTGAGAGATAGTGTGAAATGAGAAAAACATGAGTAAAAAGCTATTCAAAAAAAGGTGTCTCAGGCATGTCACAGCACAATCCCCTCAATTTGTACCATTCTTTCTTTGGACATTCAAATATATTTAACATCTCCCATTATGTCTGCTTTACCCATGCTAACATTGTGCCTTTAATTCACAATAAAACTGTAGGTAAATTGTATTATAAACTGTATTATATAACTGTATTTCATTGTCATAGCGCAGGCGCTTGTGTCATCTAGAAATACTCATTTTCTATATTCTATTTCATGGGTTCACTCAAAAGAAAAATTGAGCTGAGTAACTCTTTTACTGTGACTTATCTATCTCTGTGTGTTGCAGTTTGCCCCATCACTGAGTGTCTTAGAGGACGAGCAGTTTGAGGAGAAGATCCAAAATTCTTGTAACTTTTCTGCTGGCGACATCCTGTTCAAACACATCACTCTGCTCGTATATCCTCCTCTGTCTGTCCTCGCAGCCTGCTTTTATTCCTTCTTGCTCAACAGACTCTTACACATTTCAGTCTTCTCCCACATACACACACCTCCCCTCATCCTGGCCCCATTTTTTTTTCTTCTTTTTTTTTTAGCTCTGCTCTCCTGTTCCCCTTCTCCTTTACCTGTCCCTTGCTTTTCTAACCCCTCTGTTCCCCTAATGGGCGCCATATCAGACAGCAGTGCCACATTCCCTTCATCGTCACTGAGAACCTCCCTCCACCCCTAACCGCCTCGCCAACGCCAACATCAACATCAACACGATCCAATGGAGACAAAAGATACGATGCTGACGAGCATGTTGACAATGGACAAAAGAGAGAATGAGGGAGAGAGGGAGAAAGGGAGAGAGGAGGTGGGGGGAGAAGCGGAGGGAACACATCAGGAAAATGGTAGACCGATGCTGGCTGATGGTCTCGCAGAGAGAGGACCCAAGAGCCTGATCTCCGGGTCTGGACAGCAGGTGTCCAATGGCTTCACCACATCCACTCCTCAAAGCCCCAGGGAGGGACCGGGGAGCGCAGCTTTTTCTGGAGGTACACCCTCTGTGCCTGGAGGAGGCACCGGGTCCTCAGTGCCGCTGGGAGGCCTCAGGACTCTGGTGGTCCAACAAACCAGCTTGGAGAGGCCCAGAGAAACCTGGAGCAAGAAGATGGACTTCTTGCTCTCTGTGATCGGCTATGCTGTGGACCTGGGAAATGTCTGGCGCTTCCCTTACATCTGTTACCAAAATGGAGGAGGTGAGGAGGCAAAATATGTTCAAAGGGGGAAGAGGAAGATAAGGAGTGGGGTGGAGATCAGTGTACATGAGATCATTGGTAGAGTAAAGATAAGAAAGAAGAGAAGGCTCTTTCACGGTTTGAACTGTACTGCAGCGTATACTGTGAAGTAGCTGAAGTGAGTCAGTTCACTGCCCTGTAGCCTTTTTCCATCATTAAAAATGGAGGTAGATCTCTGGTACAGCATAATTTCTGCAAAACAAACAGCTAAATGAGAAGGGCGTAGACCTGTATAAGGAATGCTGCAGTTAACATATTTGTTGATGAATAGCACTCGATTCAGCTCATTTGTTGCACAGTCTAAGTTACAAAAAGGGACAATCATGTGTTCACAAAGTCTCACTGACCTGTCTGTCTATTCCCTGTTACTACACAATCCTCACCAAGCAGCAAACAGGGCCTCCCTTTCCACTTTTATTGAATTTGCAATAATAAAATCTTTGCAATTTCCTGTGTTCTGTGTGTGTCTCACGGAGCGAGGTAGAGATGGCGACTGGGAGACACTTGATAGAGGCAACCGTATTAATTGTGGTTTTTATGAGAACGCCTTCAGTCTCTTTCTCCTTGCTTAATAACCTGTTTCCCAGGCAGCTGCTCAATCAACCCTTATCTTTGCTTTCATGTCACAAAGGCATGGGACACACATCAACCTACCCACATAAACAAATGCAGACATGCACATGAAATAAGTTGATAATCAGATAGAAAGAAAGAAAAAGACAGAGAGAGATGTGTTATAAAACTCGGCACGTTAGGTTGGACAGTTCAAAGATCTGGCTGCCGTCCTGCTGCTTCTCAGTGTTTGGCCTCCTAATTCTACCTTCCTCCCTTTTATATTTTCCTTCCTTAGCAGCCAACATCACAGTAGTCCTAATTTGTCACCATATCATTTAAATATAATGACCCTCTTACTGTGTGTTTCCACATAATAAATGGAGAGCTATGTGAAACTAGGCAAGCATGCACTGTTGTTTTTGAATGGATTAAGGTTACGTAAATGATAGGGTACTTACAATATTTAATGATTTTTACAGAGTGCTTTTTAATGTTCTTGGTTCTTGTTGGTTGGGAGTTATTCAGAGGCCTACTGAGATTACAGATGGAGTGTTAACGAGTAGCATTCCCCAGGAGTGCAATTGAGTTGTTACTGTTCGTCCATAACTTATTTCCCTCTCACTTTCCCAACTGTTTTCATCCTCTCCACATCATTGCCCACATCTTTATCCTCCCTCTTCCCTTACTTGTCCCTTACCAGGTGCCTTTTTGCTGCCCTACCTGTTGATGGCGGTGTTTGGAGGTGTCCCTCTCTTCTACATGGAGCTGGCTCTTGGCCAGTTCCACCGCAGTGGCTGCATCTCCATCTGGAAACACATCTGCCCCATCTTCAAAGGTAACAGGAGTGGTGAGAAAACAGAACAATCGGAGAAAGGAGTTAGTAGCAATAGCTTGGATTAAAAGGTAAGAAGAGTACATGAGAGAACAGCGCTCACTAACAGGAAAACTGGCTGTGCAAGAAGAAGAAAAAGACGGAGAAGGACAGCGTCAAGCCATCAGAGCCTGAGAGACAGCTCATTTAACCTCCTTGTCCCCCTCAGTACCATTCCCTTGAAGAGCATCCCTAGCATCTTGTACATCAAATGAGATATACTGAGTCTCTGTTATGGAAATTGTCACATTTCCATGCCAAATGCCAGATGTTCAGACATGTGATAGTATGTTGGCTGTTGTGTTGAAATGTTTTGAAATGTCACCCACTTACCCAATAGCAACTTGAATTAGCTTAAAAACACCACTGATGTCTCTTCAAGGACTGACTGGTGCCGCATACTTCACAAAATATTTGTTTTCTTAATAAAAACTTAGATGGGTAGTTTATTATTAAGATAATTTTTCTTATATCTTTTATTTTTGTACTAACAATCATTTTTCCCACTCACCCAGGGATCGGCTTTGCCATTTGCATCATAGCCCTCTACATAGCCTTCTACTACAACACCATCATGGCCTGGGCCTTGTACTATCTACTGTCATCGTTCCGGCCCACCCTGCCCTGGACCACCTGCACTAACAGCTGGAACACAGCCAACTGTAACCGTTACATGTCCACTGACCACAATGTGTCGTGGTCAAACTCGTCCACCTCCCCCGCCGAGGAGTTCTATACGTAAGTGCATGTAAGTCGGGTGTACGTAGAGGCGTAGGGGGAGAGCTACACAGGAGGGAGACGTCAGGTGCAGGAGGGAGGATGACTTCCAGAGAGCGATTACAGGGTTGGTTCTGGTGTTTAAGTGCCCTGGCAGATTTATCACCATCCCGCTATCCAAAATCCATCCAAATAGCAGGATAAAGTTATCAGAATTTCCTAACACTGTAGGAATCACTGATCTCATCTGAGACAGTCAGAAATACAGAAGTGATACAGGAGTAATATACCATGTGAAAAACAAAATACGACATATCCTCACACATAATATTTACTGTGTGACATTTAACTAAGGATACAAATAAAATTCAAAGCTGATGATTTGTACCAGAGGAACCCCTGTGGAATAGTTAATATCAAAGGTAGACTTTAGGTCAATCAGGAAAGACAACACAAGTTAGCCAGAATGCAGAAGCTTTATTTGATCGACTTTATTTGATAGACTTTGGCGTTGATTCTGTCGATTAGATTTATGGGGATAGAGCTCTATAAATAGCAGTCAATTGGAGCTCCTCCTAGGGAGCCATAAACAGGGCATTGACAGCGGTGGTGCTGGGATGGTGGAGGAGCGAACCTGAGAAGCTGCATACGTAGACTAGACTCACATGACCGCAGTGAGATAAAACAGATAAGGCAGTTTAAATATTCTTCAGCTAAGATGATAATTGTCTTCCTGTGCTAAAGGCTTCTTTTTGATATTCGTATTACAAAGCTGCATTATTGACGTATGAGATATATGGTTATAACTACTTTTATAGAAAACCTGAAGAGGATAGAATATACCAACATGAATGTACACATAATTAAGGGTCAGTCAAGTCACTTAGAATAGTCACTTTTATGACATGTTACAAGTAATACATGAAATTCCTTGGTATTATTAACTTTGTTGTGAAACAGTCACGTTTGAAAGTTACCAAGTGTGATTCCACTTTCACTTCTATTGACTAGCAAACAATTGCTCTCAGTCTCATTCTAAGTTAGCATGCCTAAATTTGAACTAGCCCTTAAGTTTCACTCAACTCAGTCAAGTTGGGTATTAATGTTACTGTAACCTGAAACCTCCTTCTTATTCCTGACTGCTTTTTTGGCTCAGACTTATCAGCTGCTCACTCGACCGTGTCTGTCTGTCCGCTGAGACAGATTCAGGGTTTATCTGTAGTTGACTTTTCCTAATATATTTTAAAGTAACAAATTCCGCAACTCAGTCTGGCGCCAGAATTTCCTGTTTTCAACATAAATCAAGTCTCTGTTTTATCGTACAAGCTTTGTGTGCTTAACCTATGACCACATGTTAACCTCACTGTTCATTTCAGCTCCTACTTTTTCTTTTGTTTTTTCACTTTTGCTTGTTTTTTCACTTTTGCTTGTTTTTTCACTTTTGCTTGTTTTTTCACTTTTGCTTGTTTAAACTGCTATAAAGTCAGTCAAGGCTCTCTCGTGTCATTTTAGTCTAGTCTCCTTATAGTTTCTCTTCTGAGAACTTTCATAACTGCCAATTTCATCTGTATGTATCATGTTTGTGTGTATATTTGTCATTCTTCCCCTGTGTCTTGTTTATTACCCTCTGACCTTACCCATACCTTTATTATTCTCCTCTTCTTTGTACCGTTCCTTACCTTCTAATTTTTTGTTGTTGCTGTTCCTCTTTTTCTGCCACATCTCTTTCCTTCCATGCTCTATCCATTTCCTCTGCTTTCCATCCTTCCCAACATCCCTTCTCTCCACCCTATCTTTGTATTCTCACATTGTCTTATCTTCTCTGTCACTTCTTATTATTTTAATTCTTATTATTCTGCACATTCTTCTCCTGCCCTTGTACCGTCTTCCTTCCCCTGCTCTCTTCCACTTTTCCTTGATTTTTATGACTCCCTATATCTCCTGCCATTTCCTCTTATGTCATCTCTCTATATGCAATCGCCTTGTCTACTCTCTTTGCACCCCCTTCATTCTCACCTCTCAATCCCAACATCCCTCCTGCCTCATTTCCTCCCTCCAGTCGCCAGGTGTTGCAGGTCCACCTCTCCCCAGGTCTGCACCAGCTGGGCTCTGTCAGCTGGCAGCTGGCCCTCTGCCTGCTCTTCATCTTCACAATCGTCTACTTCAGCATCTGGAAAGGAGTCAAGACGTCTGGAAAGGTAACTGATGGGGCGCCTGCATGGCTAATGGCGGTGTCAGTTAGAGTGGATGGATGGATGGAGTGATGAAGTCTGAGAGACAGAGAAAAAGATGGTTGTACTGCTGTCATCTCTTAACCCTCAGTATCATTCATCATTATGATGAAAAGTTGGTTAGAATAGCAGTCAAAAAGTGATTATTGAGTATGACCGGATATTAGCTGCTGTGAATGACTAGTTTATCAACAGAAAAGTGAATCGTTTTTCCTCTTGTCTGCATTAGGTAGTTTGGGTGACTGCTACCTTTCCCTACCTGGTCCTCCTGGTGTTGCTCATCCGTGGGGCCACTCTGCCAGGGGCCTGGAGGGGCGTGGTTTTCTATCTCAAACCTGATTGGAAGAAACTGCTAAGCACCACAGTAAGTCAGTAGTGCAATCTAGCAAGGCTGTCTTTGATCTCTCGGTTTGATATTTTGGTTGGTATTATCTTTGTCTTGACATCTGGACATTGTTCAACCTGACACTCTCTCAGGTGTGGATTGATGCAGCAGCTCAGATCTTCTTCTCACTGGGTCCAGGGTTCGGTGTGCTCCTTGCCTTTGCCAGCTACAACCCGTTTCACAACAACTGCTACAAGTGGGAACTTTTCTTTTACACACATGTCATTGTATATTTCACATTACAATGAAACCTACCTGCTTAACGAGCCAAATGCTACTTCAGGGGCTTTTCCACCTTCACCAAAAAAAGAAGAAGAAATCCTTTAACTTGTTTAATCTAACATCCATCTATACAGGTGGAACAATAACCTGCCTAGAGCACAAAGGTTGCAGAAGCTCAAAGATGAATACCT
Source organism: Gymnocephalus cernua (assembly GCA_023631565.1). NCBI lineage: Eukaryota > Metazoa > Chordata > Actinopteri > Perciformes > Percidae > Gymnocephalus > Gymnocephalus cernua. The sequence continues at coordinate 27,763,650 of CM042430.1, forward strand.
GACATTTTCCCTAACTCTGTCGTCTCCCTGCCGCCCAAACCTCTCTTTTCTCCATCTCAGAGATGCTTTGATCACCAGCTCTGTCAACTGTCTGACTAGCTTTCTGTCTGGCTTCGTCATCTTTACCGTGCTGGGCTACATGGCTGAGATGAGGCACCAGGATGTGGATACTGTGGCCAAGGATGCTGGTAGAAAAACAACTCACCAACACAATCCCTAATATATATAATTCTTTACTCAGTCTCATATTGTTGGGGGGGAAAAAACAATGCATTCTAGATTGAATTTATCTAAATGTTACATAGGACAGCCTTTGGCATCATATGAGCACAACATGTTCATTTCACCTATTGCATGCATTTCCTGTATAGTTCTGGACAAAAATGCAGTTGTGAGTATGAATTCAGTTGAACTCTTACCCTGCCTCTCTTTCTCCTCTCCAGGTCCCAGTCTGCTGTTCATCATTTATGCAGAAGCCATAGCAAATATGCCTGCTGCTACTTTCTTCGCCATCATCTTCTTCCTCATGATCATTATGCTGGGTCTGGATAGCACGGTTAGTTTGTTGTTTACTCATTTCAGTCTCATTCAGTGCAAAGGTTAAGACACTCAAGTCAGTGTTCTGTTTGCTAAATGTTCTTTGTATCCTCACATGTTCTCTCTCCTTGTTCTAATCTACCTGATTATTTTGTTGGCTCTCGTGTGCCCTTTCAAACCTAGAGACAGAGGTTTGATGTTTGCCTCGTCATATAGGCAAATGCCTTGTTCTGTTTGACTTGTGTCTGCCTGTTGTACTCGTTGCTCCGTAAAGGTGTCAGGTATTATTTGTCCTTGCTGTTCCATTTTGGATAACAGTCAGCGAAAACAATGTGATAGGACTTTCATATCACTGTTGTGTGGCGATCTTGTCTCCATAAGCCTGTGTTTATCTGCTCTGAGGCAGCCAGCTGGAGAGACCCGCAAGACTGTTATCACATACTAATAATCAGTGTGGAATCAGCATCGGGGTTGCTATGCTCCTTGATTTTATTATTGAGGATATTACTGCAAAACGTGCCGCTGTGCTCATATTTATTTATTTATGTTGGAATGGCTTCACTTTAGTGTCTCTATTTTGCCTCTTTCGTTGCCATTGTTCAAAGGATAGGATACACAAGGCATCTTCGGGGTGGATGAACTGCAGATTGTCAAAAGAGTGTCATACTAATGCTGGATTGACTTGATCTCCTTTCTTTATCTTCTGCCTCTTTTTTTCATTCTGCACCCTCTGATGAGTCCTTCTCTGCTTATTTCCATCTTCCCTCACATACATGGTGTACTCCTCTCTCCAGTTTGCGGGGTTGGAGGGCGTGATCACCGCTATGCTAGATGAGTTCCCTCATGTCCTCTCTAAGAGACGAGAGCAGTTTGTCCTAGGCCTGGTGTGCGTCTGCTACCTCGGGGCTCTCTCCACACTCACATATGTAAGTAAAATAATCACATTCCACACACACACACACACACACACACACACTTACAATCAAAATGGCATCTATTATAAAAGCATCATGCACAATTCACTTAGATTTGAAAATACCTCTAATATCACAGATAAATCTATTTATCCCACCTGACTGTCCACAATTAAAAAGCTGTATTGTGATCATCTGCGACTAATAAGAAACATTAATTCAAGACTTCATTTAATGCCCATCATTTCTCACATCCTCAATTTCCATTCAAATGTTTGTTTTTTTACTGCTGTATTTTAAGTAATGTGATGCATCACACTTAACAATTAGCTGAGATCAGATTAAAGTAATCCTATAATCTACAGCCATAAGCAACATTCTCTAATCATTGTCGTAGCCTTTTCCAATAAAGCCTCTTGCATACGAGTAATTTGTGAATAGCTTTACAGAAATCTCTCCCCTCTCTCTCACTCTTTCTCTCTCTCTCTCTCATCTTGTCTGCTGTGTCAGGGAGGAGCGTTTGTGGTGAAGCTGTTTGAGGAGTATGCTACAGGCCCTGCAGTCATCACTGTGGTCCTGCTTGAAGTCATCGCCGTTTCCTGGTTCTACGGCAAGTTTGAGTGATGTTGATTGTGATGATGATGGTGACATGTTGGTACCTTATTGTGAATGACAGCAAAAAATTGGTTGGAAACAGTGACACAATACTGTATTGATATTTGTTGTTGAGCACAGATTGTGAACTTGTGATGCTGATTTATTACGATACTGTAATTTCTCTGTGTCTGTGTAGTTTCACTCACAGATACATGAGAGAAAAGGCTTGCACTCCTAGTATGTGGGGCTTTATAGATAGATAGATAGATAGATAGATAGATAGATAGATAGAGAGATAGAGAGATAGATAGATAGTTTTATTTATTTATGTGTGTCTTCGCAGCCAGGTGCTTTAATACGGTTACAACATAAAACACTACCATTAATACAGTACAATACATTAAAATACAATACAGTACATTCACAATACAATGCAAATGCTCTTAAAAAGGAGGGATACAAATACAACTACAGTGGTACTGCATAATAAATAAGGTGCAGACAGGACGTAAGGCAACTATATTAATGTGTTTGTACACAATATGCGCGTCCATTCCAACACAGCTCTACAGCCAGCATGTTGTCATGTCAACCACCAGCATGCAGTTGTTGCATCAGGCGACCCAGTCACATGTGAGAGGAGAAGGAATCAAACTTAAAAAGGAGGGATACAAATAGAAGTAATTAATCTGTACTGTTGAGATAATGGAGACTAATTGCGGTCATCTAATAGGGGCAAATGAGTTACAGCGTTTAATGGCAGCAGGCAGGAATGATTTCTTGTAGCGTTCCTTTGAGCAGCGGGGTTGAAGTGAGTGTGTGTGTGTGTGTGTGTGTGTGTGTGTGTGTGTGTGTGTGTGTGTGTGTGTGTGTGTGTGTGTGTGTGTGTGACAGGTACCAACCGTTTCTGTAATGACATCCAGCTCATGCTTGGTTTCTACCCGGGCTTGTTCTGGAGGGTCTGCTGGGTGGCCATCTGCCCCTGCTTTCTGCTGGTAAGGCCTGTTTACAGTATTTACACATACATATACAGTAGTCAATAACTTACTGGCTTTCGAAATAGTTTAGTCATTTATTATCCTGATGTTTGATTCTTGTTGTATCTGACCTCTGCTTTTGTTCCCATTCCTGTGTGCAGTTTATCATCATCAGTTTCCTGGCCTTCCCTCCAGAGGTCAAGTTGTTCAAATACCACTTCCCGCCATGGACCACTGTCCTGGGCTACTGCATTGGGGTGTCATCATTCATCTGTGTGCCTGCTTATATGGTATACCACTTGCTCAATGCCAAGGGAACATTCAAACAGGTACAGCATTTTCTTTCTTTTTCTTTATATTCAATGTCAAGTGTATCTTCTAAATGGTTTCTCTCATTCTCCCCACATGTCCTCTTGCTCTGTCCTTCTCACCCATATCTCAGCTCGACCTTTGTTCTTTTACTGACACCTCTCCAACAACAGGGATTGCCTCTGTTCCTTTGCTTTCCATGTACCGTCAGGGTCTACCCTCTGCAGTGAACACATGACTGGAGATCAGGATCAAAGGATCACAGAGGAGGCACAGTCCAGAGATTAAAGCCAAGCCAAAACCAAGAAAAAAGCCATGACAACTTCAAGGCTCCATAGATGATACAGATGATACACACATATGCATACACGTAGGCATTACCCGATGACACACCTAACACTCACCACTCACTCATAACCAAATCCACAAACACGTGTCGGCTGTCACGTTGCCAGATTTGAGGATAAAGGCTAAACTAAAGCAGACCAGGCTTGTTTAATCAACAGTGCTTTAGCATCAGAGCCCCTGCATGAGAATCTAAGTGTAGCCAAGTCAGTATCATTGATACAACTACACTTAAAAGCTTGATTATACAGGTTTTAGATATATGTATGTTATATTTTGTTGTGTATTGAGCTAGGGATCTTTAATTATTGCTCATGTGGGGCCATACCTAAAATGTTAAGTGGGTTGCTTAGTTGCTTTTTGTAATATATTTTGAGCTTGTACCTTGGATAATAAATACAAATACACAATGTCTTCATCATAATAATTATTACTATCGTGTAATGCCCCATTGTTAGAGTTGACAGAAGGTAGGAGGACATCAAAGAGGCTGGTAGACAGACATCTTTGGCTGTTGTCCAGTATGGACACTGCTGCCAAAGCACACAATGACACTGACACACACTTTCATCACACGAGAGTCGTGTTTTTGTGTGCATGTGAGTGTGACAGATGACAGTTTCAGCGTAACTTATGGGGACAGATGAGGCAGAGTGAGATCAAAATGTCAGTGGATTTTTTGTGTGTTTGTTGTGTGGCTCGTCTGTAACATCTGTTCACTCTCCTGAAAACTCACTCTAGGTGCGGGTGTCATTCTTGCTCTTCCAAATTCTGTAATGGTTTTGATCAAGTCAGGAGTGTTTGAGATTAGAACCAAAAAGATTAGTCGATCAACAAAAATAAAAGTCTGCAACACTTTTGATAATTGTTTAAGTCATAATTTGCCGATGCCATGCTGGGTTCAGACTACACGCCGTCTGACTGACTTTCTTTGGGTTTGGTCTGGTTTGGGTTAAGCTCTTGGAAATTGCAATTTACATTTCCTGCTTTTTTTGGACATTTTATGGACCAAAATGATGAATCAACTATTTAAATATAGAACTGGCAGATACATTGATAATGAAAGTTGCAGCCCTATATGAGATAGCCTATATGTTTGGACATTAAATAGTCTCATACTGAAACAATGCATAATGTACAAATTTATACACCATCACTCCTTGAATATTTGATTTTACTTCATAGATATTTACATGGAGTATGGCTCCTGTCTCTAGCATAACAAAGACTAAGTCAATCACAACCTGCTGCAATAAGATTAGTGGGACAACATATTTGGACCTGCTCTGTGGTTTAATCCTTGTCAGTTTCCAATTAAAGTGTTTGTCAGTTTAATTTATTCACTTTCTCTTTATGTCTCTCATCTTTTCCCTCTGTCTCTTTCTCTTTATTTGCAGCGTCTCTTAAAGAGTATTACTCCAGAGCCCAGCGGTGAACAACACAGAGACTTCATTGTCACCAACGCAGTCTGACCAAACCCTGACCAAAAGAAGGTGCAAGTCTAGCAACATGCCACGCCCTCTTCTGGACAAACTGCAAAACCACAGGACAAGGGGGCTACCTATCACCGCCTTTGCCTCTTTTTCATACATCTCCTACACTTGTTTTTAGCTGTCTGACACCAAGATCTAGAAATAGTGGTGGAGTTCGGTGGAGCCAGGCTGCAGTAGCTTTATTTATCCCTGTTTGGTGTGGTTCCTTATGCTGGTTCAGTTTTTAAGGAGTTACTTTAGCATTAGCATCTCTCTATGTGTCTACTCACAGGTGTCACCTAAGGCATTTAGTGACCAACTTTTCTTCAGGTTATATAGTTGTAACAAATATTTTATACAATTATAGAAAGTATGATACAATATCTGTCCATGTAGACAATAAACTAGAGATACTGCACATTGAAATCAGTTGGAGAAGGCCAGAAATATACATTCCAATCCTCTCTCAGTCTCTATGGTTGCATTTTCATATTATGCTGTTAAGTTATGCATTCCAATATGTAGCAAAATTCAGGTATCTGTTACTAAAGCCAAATATATGATATATGTTCTGTTCATATTTCTAAAGATGTTTCAATATTGTAGCTGTCGTTATGTTGTGTTGAATGTCAGCCTGTGTTTATTTGTTGGCATCTTGGGCGAGCGACGGATTCCCTACACTGTGAAGCACACTCTGGTGTCTGGTAGTGTGTGTGTGTGTGTGTGTGTGTGTGTGTGTGTGTGTGTGTGTGTGTGTGTGTGTGTGTGTGTGTGTGTGTGTGTGTGTGTGTGTGTGTGTGTGTGTGTGTGTGTGTGTGTGTGTGTGTGTGTGTGTGCGCGCGCGTGTTTGTTTAAAAAAAAAAAAAAAGACTGTTATAATGTCCAGTGGGGAAATGGATCACAGACAGAACCAACCAAGTGTATTCATTCTATAACTGCAATATAAAATGTGTATTTATTTTATAATGTATCATTGCTGTCATTTTGACCTCCCACACTTTAGTATGACAAACATTACATGTGACATCGCATGGCATAGTGCTGATCGTCCTTGTTGTCATACTGCTCAACTGTCATTAATAGAAACCAAATATGGATCAGAGCTAATGTCATTGTCTGAAAATCACCGTTACTGCTCTTTACTTTCTACCAAAAAATGGTGTGCTTGTGTGTGTGTGTGTGTGTGTGTGTGTGTATTTCTGAGTGTATGTGGGAGTAGGAGTTAGAATATGGCGAGTACTGTACATCTACATGTGTATTACTAGTCAGTCTGGTATTGGTGTAATCTATCCTGTGAATACCTGTTTCCTCTCTCCATGGATGTGTGTGTGTGTGTGTGTGTGTGTGTGTGTGTGTGTGTGTGTGTGTGTGTGTGTGTGTGTGTGTGTGTGCACCTTGATTAGTGTGTTGGTGCAAGTATGTGTGCATGCCGTGATGTATGTGTATACCGTACTTCAAGTGTGTGTGTGTGTGTGTGTGTGTGTGTGTCTGTAATGTGATGTCATGTCTTGTTAACTGCCAAAATATCCAATGAAGGAAGTAAACTCCCTCTTGCCTCTCTCTCGTACATCTCTAGCTTATGTAAGTTCTATGTATGTCAATAAAAGACTGTATTGAAAAATACACCTGTATAGAATAAAGATGTATAAATATATGGGGAAAAATGATAATAAATATATATGGAGATACATAACCTGTCATCTGTTAGTTGATTCTTGTATGTGTTTGTCAGTCCTGTCAGATACACAATTTGAGACATTAGTTGTTTTATTTATTGTATCCTTTAAAAGTTCAATAAACTATTTTATTTATTTTTCTTTAATAATCACAATAAAGCAAGGTGAATAAATGACAAGGAGCATCAAATACTTGTCAATTATGTACAGAAAAGCAAACATCTTCATTTAACAGATCCAAAAACTGGCACAGGATACTATGAAATATGTTTAATTTAATGTTAAATTTAGATAAATCCAAAACTGAAAGGAAATAAAGTTTGGATCAAGGGAGTATAATCACCACTGTGCAATAAAACACTTCACCAATGTCCTCCTGAGAAAAAGCATAACTGAAAAGTTCTGTCATTATTGGTATTGCTTTACCAGTTTTGTAGTAGCAAGTCTTTCATTTATTAATTTAAATATATATTTTATAAATTACATTTACTTAGTTGTCTTTAATAATTACAGCAAACCAAGGAGAAGAAACTAATAAAAATCAACCAAAGATTTGCAAGCAATTTGTCATAGTAAGTTCTTAAACATTAAGTGAAAGGGGATACTTATGTCATTAATAATAATCTACAGACCAACAGTGTAGATGTTATACATATATACAAGGCCTAAATCGATGCTGTAACAGTAATGGCCAGTCGATCAAATGATCTAAACAGAGAATTAAAATAGCAGCCCATAACATCTAAAATCACCACTAGCCAGACTGATACAGGATCCTGCATAGCCACATAACATACTTTAACATTTTTAATAAGGATTCCTCAACTGTATCCAGGACATGCTCAGGCAGGACTTTCCACTGCCAAAAATAATTAAACTATGTAATGGTGACACTGTCTCCAAACAACCCCCAAACAATCTTTGGTATTTCTGCACTGACAGCTCTTGTCATTCATATATTATGTATCTGCAACAGACCCACAGTCTGCTCAGTCTTGGCATGAGTGGCAGCTCTTTAAATGGTCTGTTTAATTGATTACGCCTTTACTTAGTATTTGCCCATGCAAATGTGTTTATTTCTGTCTATCTCAAAACCTCAGAAAATAAATCTGAAACTAACAACATGGCTAGATACCACAAATTGAATGTGTTTTTTTTTGTGTGATTTGTGACCCGTTTTTACTCCGAACTCATAAAATACGGACGCTTGGGCAGTGGCTGTCAGCGTCAGATACGACGCAAAAAGCACCCTTGAGCGTGTGTGTAGAACGCTCCCGGCAGAGCAGCAGCTACACGCCGCTTGAAGATGACGTAGTATTAAAAGCTAGGCTACGCTTTCTTCTTTTCCTAAACCCAACTGTCCCGTTCTTGTCCCGCGTGTCACGGAAACGTACCTTTTAGAAGCCCACTCACGATCTTTTCCGTAACCTAACTGTATGATATAACTGCGTCAAAAGTGACGCCATTAGTCCCGACCAAGCACGTTTAGATAAAGTGCGTTTAGATAAAGCATGTTTAGTAATGATGCTAAAGGAGACTTTTTAGCGTCAATAACAACGCCAAAGGCAACTGACCAAATGTCCGTATTTTACGCGATGGGAGTGAGAATTTGTTAGAACTAACCCTTTAAATCTCTTGCTTTTTACAATTTGCTCTGCCCCCAAGACAGAAACCAGCTGAATCTGTTGGATGATCTGCACCAAAATCTACCACAATGAACTGGACTGAATGCTTTTTAATACAGCTCCAGACTACATTAGTTTACTGCTAATGCCATATACCTCTGCTAGGCCCCCCGGGTCCTCTGAACAAGGCCTGCTACTTGTGGCCTGAACACACAAGGAGACTGTGTGTTTGCTGTCCTGGGTCCCAGGCTGTGGAAGAGTCTCCCCCTGGGACTCAGGTCAGAAAACTCTCTTGGGTGTTTTAGGTTTTAGATCTCTTTACTAAAAGGTTCTGTGCTTGAGCCATGTGATATATTTTGAGTAGTTTGTTTTAATGTATTTATTTATTTTGCCTGTGAAGCACTTTGTGACTGTTTGTGTCATTGGCTAAGTTTATTTATATAGCAATTATCACTGCTATATAAATAAACTTTACTTACTTACTTACTTACTTACTTACGTGATGCCTCTAGTTCTGTTGAAATGTTTGTGTTGTACTCGTCTTTTGTTCTTTTAACCTTTTTTTATTTTTTTGTAAAGCACTTTGTAACCTAGATTTGGAAAGGTGCAATAGAAATATAACTAACTTAATGAAGTGGTAAAATGTTGAACTTCAACACAACCAACACAGGATCAGGTTCTCTCTCTCAACTGACACTGAGTTTATAGAGGTAGACGACTCTGTTAGCCGTTTTTAGTGACTGCATCATAAACTGCTCTGTCTGTATTATGACTCAACTGATTTAAAAGCAGGCTTACACAACATCATGAGGAGAGTATCATCTTGATCAGAAATCATGTTGCATTGAGCCACTTTAAATGTGGGCTATTCCAATCTGTCAGGACAAGTATTGTTTCTCTGTCAACCAGAGTGTGTCTGCATCTGTGTGTGTGTGTGTGTGTGTGTGTGTGTGTGTGTGTGTGTGTGTGTGTGTGTGTGTGTGCGTGTGCGTGTGCGTGTGCGTGTGCGTGTGCGTGTGCGTGCGTGCGTGCGTGCGTGCGTGCGTGCGTGTGTGTGTCTGCGTGTACATGTGCACAACACAATGGTTCCTTGTCATCACTGATTAATCCCATGACTGAAATCTGCAATCAGCAGCTTCAGCAAACAGTCTTGTGGTCATACATACACACACACACACACACACACACACACACACACACACACACACACACACACACACACTAGAGAACGAGGTAAAATAAAAATCATGAGGGTTTGATTTCAATATTGCTGGGAGAATGATCAGCTCGGGTTGTAGCCAATGTGCAACAGTGCAGTCATGCCTTATGAAGCCACTTCATACAGTATATCCTGAGGTAGTAAGAAGAAACTTTTAGAGCAATTTGTTTCGGTTGTTCTATCAGCAGTTCTATCTGCCAGGTTTGAAATTAAATTCAGAGTGTACATTTTTTGGGTTAAATTGCACCCTCCCTGAATGTGCAGATAATCATGTGCACATTCACACACTGAGCCGGGAGTTTCTCCTATATGTGTGAGTGTGCGCGCTTCATTGTGGCAATTTCCTCTGAGCTCCCTTCCCCTGACTGATGGACACATCCTGTGTTCTGTGTCTTGCCTTATCGCTGCAGATCTATATTAAACAGTGCAGCACAGCCATCGTATCCCTCCACCTCTGCTGTACCTGTCATCTCGGCTTCTGCCTAGCTGCCTGCCTGCCAGCCTCTCTTACTATCAGGTGTCTATCAAGACCCGCAGCTCATTTCATCTCTTTTTTCCAGCTCTCATTTCTTTGTATTTTTTTCTTTCTTATATTAATTTGTGCAAGCCAACCCAGGCTCTGTGTTGGTGTGCGCATGTATGTGCCTACTCTCTATCTCAAACATGTCAATGGTTGCTGTCATTTTGAGACATCCCTCATGGGTTTTGTTTAGCCTTCTGCACTGCGATAACCCTTCATACTTCCTCGCAGCAGCTCACTGCTCTCTCTCCACTTTCCATAAGCAGCTGAGTTTGACATTATTTCAACTCTCTTTCTGTCAATTCTCGATATAAATATGTAAAATCTTGGCATTTACCTCTCCAACTTGTGCCAACTGTCCTCTCCCTGTCTCTCTATTTTTTCCTTTTACCCAGACTCTCTACTGATTCCCTGATACTGCTGCTGCCTCTCAAGAACAGGAAATGAAACTTTTTTTTTTCCTCTGATCTGTCGCTCCCACCCTTTATCACATAGAAACCTTGAATCCCAGCAATGGCTGTCTCTCACTCCCCTAATGAACTCATTTTGAGAGGGAGAATACCATCTTATCTCTGCAGAGTAGGCCCTCTTCTCTCTCTCTCTCTCTCTCTCTCTCTCTCTCTCTCTCTCTTTCTTCTCTCTTCTCCCTTCATATAATTGTTGCCAAGATACACTGATAGGTCCTTGATCTGTTGTCTTCTCATTACAGGTGAGATGACGAAGAGAGAGAGAGAGTAAATAGATCTTTAATACTAACTTGGACATGCTTTGTCTCCATTATTAATGTATTATAAAAGTGTGTACAATATGTTTTTTGTCGTGTCAAATGCATGCCCATAGAGCACAAGAAAACAAAACAACACTCAGTTTATATTCAAATCAATGTCAGCCAACAAGATTTGTGACAGCAAGATGTATGAATGTATGTGTATTCAATTGACATTAAGCATTTGGGTTACTGTCTGTGTTTGGTTCCCAAAGTGTTCAGTTGGGTATAGATCATGGTGACTGTGGAGGCTATATCATTATACTTATCATACCATCCATTGACCCACTTTGCCCTGTATTGAAGCATCTGCATTCCTTGCATCTCTCACCCAATGTGCTCAATACTTCAGTCATAAAGAGGTTGGGATGTGGTGAAACAAGTTTCATAAGCCTTGAAATAGCTAAAACAGTCTGACAATGGACCTTTTTTACAGCCGACATTTTGACTTGTCATAGTAGGAAAAGCACAGCTGAAATTGATAACCTTAACGATGGCTTAATTCCATCAAGTGTCCCAGTAAGCTATTTCAGTGAGTCAGCATGCACAATACCAGGGCCTCTCCTAAGTGGGATGCAGCCATCATTAATGGTTTTGAATACACCTGTGCTTTTCCTACTATGACATGTCAACATGTGTGCCGTGAAAAAGGTCTATAGACATAAAGTGGGGAGATGGTGCGTTCATGTTGAACTGGGAAGTCGGAATTTCTGAGTTCCCGGTCGGACATTTCAACTAGAATGCCCCCTGAAGTCAGATTTCTGACTTGGAACGTCGGAAACAACCCTGACATCCCAATCCAACATGGCTTCTCTGAGCATCAACAGTAGGGAAAGCTGTAGGAATATACTGTTTATTGGCACTTCTGTCTTATTTGTGTCTCATTAAAACAGTCGTACAACACAGTAGGCCACTGTCCATCTTGTATCTGTGGAAATGTTGCTCTGGTGTTTGTACGTGCAAAATACTGCATTACTGTATGCGTTGTTATCAACTGGTGTTGCTAACAATGGGTAGCCTGGCTTGAGTCCCCCACCTCGTTAACTATAATAGTTTTCTGGCTTGTTATTGGAACGTGGTCAACTCGGGTGTGATGTCATTCCCATTTCCGACCTCCGACTTCTGAGGTAACTGGAACGCAGCATTGGATTTGTTGATGCAAGAATGGATGATCCGGAGGGATGGGCAAGGCCATGACCCGCCATACTCTGCCTCTGATTGGCTTACCCTGATATTTTTACCCAAACCAATCTCACTTGGTATGCCTAAACCTAACCAACAGATAAAATGTGATAAAGTGCCCTGCTCTGGGTGCCCTTAAATTGAGAAAATATCATGCGGTGCCATATACGCTGCCTACGTGCCAGAAAACATTATGATAAAATAAAATATTATTCACTGTGATAGATTATGGTCAGAATGCCAGAAGATGCCTGGAAGGCAATGATTCTCTTAACGCAAACTTTTGGAAATAATAGTCTAATATCAAGCAAAGTTCAGTGTTTAACCCTTGTGTTGTCCTCGGGTCAAATATCAGAAATATGGGTTTCTTTGAACCAAAATGCCCAAAAATAATAATGCATGGATGGATCTTTGCACGTAAAATTAATGATTACTTTTATTTATTATTATTTTGGGTGTTTTATTCAATTTTATAAACATGTTTAAATGGTTTTAAAACAGTATTGTGACTAAACTTTGACATAAACCAGTCTGTGATCCACTCAACATCCTTTGAGCTTTTTTTTAACACAAAAATTAGGTATGATGTCATATAAATTAGGTTTATTGACCATGAATTTAAAAATAAAATGTTAACGAAAGTGACAAAAAACGTTTTAAAAAGTGTCAAAAGCATAAAAAAGAGCCAAAAATGCTGGAAAAAGCACCACAAATTCAAATTCACTTTTGACCAGGATGGACAAGTTCATGGTCGACGGGAAGACAACACAAGGGTTAAAAATGCTGCATACACTGCCCATTTAGGGTTAGGGTTAGTCTTAGGTAAGTTCTTTTGCACATTATACATATTATGCTTGAGTGTCTGCCCTAGCTTAAAGGTTACTAAAGTCACTCTATATATTCCCGTCTGAACACCTCACCTCAGCTGTGAATTTTGAAACACAGCTGCCTACTCACCATATAAAAAACTATTTGCAGGCATAGAAGTTTTAAAAGAATTGCAGAGACAGGAAAAAAAATGGACAGTGTTTGATTCTTCCATCTGAGAGCATTTTACTGAAAAAATCAAGATCCCAGTGTCCAGTGTAAGCTGATTTTTAATGGGGTCATATCCCCCCCTGTTGGTTGTAAGGAATATCGTGTCATTAGAATTAGGGTAGCTTGTTTTGATGAAAGCTGACCAGTGAAGGGGACTGGAGCTCCATAGAGAGAAGAGGGGCTGAGGGTGTGGACTCAAGATGCAAGGGGAAAACCCCAGGGATTTAAGCAATGACATCATCATTTATTCACATGTTTCTAGCGTCTTTGGTAAAACCAGACTAGACTTGATAAAAACAAGTAATGATGGATGTATGACGGAACAGTGGAGCATGCCAGTGAATCAATTACACATGTACTGTACATTTAAAGACAACAGGGAGGTTGTGCATTCATTGAATACATGCTCACATTAAACTGTAGGGGGCAACATTTTAAAATGGGGTTAAAATGTCATCATTCCACTCTCCACACAATCCACCATAGACACAACCATTTAACAAACCTCTCTCTCTCTCTCTCTCTCTCTCTCTCTCTCACACACACACACACACACACACACACACACACACACACACACACACACACACACACACACACACACACACACACACACACACACACACACTGGTCTGTGATGAAATCTCTTGTGGATAGCAGAGCTTTAATTACAAGGAAGATTGTCTTCAGCCCCACTGGTCACTAAGTCCCTGAAGTAGAATCATCCACTTCTCTAATCCTAATCTTGTTTGCTCCTACACGCTCACTTTCTCAGTCTCTCCTTGCCTGTTGTGGTTACCTGTCTGCAGAGAATCTATCTATCTATCTATCTCGCTCTTCCTCTTCTGCCCTCTCCATGACTCTTCAGCTTCTCTGTTGTCATTCACCTTGTTTTAATAAATGTGGGTTGGGTATTGTGATATCAGCCAAAAAGGCACATGTGTGAGGGGTCATCAATCATCCTGTCAATCCTTTATTTGCAATAATTTGTATCATGTGCTTTACATATATATATATATATATATATATATATATATATATATATATATATATATATATATATATATATATATATATATTATCAGTCTCTTCTCACTCCATCTTCCACCCTTTTTCCTTTCCATGCTTCTTCTTCATCTTCTTTCTTCTTCAAGTGCAATGCAAACATTGCTTTTTCTCTTTTCGCCACCTAAGTACCTCCTAATCGGTTTTGGTTTTATTGTGTCTCTTTTTGTTTTTTGCTTCTCAAGTTTTTTAATAAAAGCCTATTGGATGATTGATAAGAAAGGAAAATTGAGAAAAAAAAGATGGAGGAGGGGAAGGAACGCTGAGAAGGACAGGGAGAAGAGGAGGAGGAGGCAATGACCCAAATAATGCAATGAAGTGAATCAAAATGAGCGCCCTATAGACCTCAGCTTCACACCCATCCACACATTCCTCTCCGTCCCTGACAGTCACAACATTTGTTCTTTCAACAAGATGCAGCAACATTAAAAAATTAAAGGGAAAAGGCATTTGCTGATGTTACACTTTACATCAAGATTTTCAAAGATCCTTGAGATATGGGATATGGGTTGTGTGTTGAGATGCTGTATCTCCTCCCATCTTTCACCTCACCTCTTCTGACTTTCAACATCATCCTCCACACACACACACACACACACACACACACACACACACACACACACACACACACACACACACACACACACACAAAAACACACACCTCCCCCTGCTTTCACAGCCCCACCCCCACATCTCCCAGGAGAGGTGGGTAACTGAAAAACATGGAAGCACGGAGATGTAAGGTCAGGTCTTCACCAGCTGCAAGATCCTGTGGATACAGAAAGAAAGACGCTAATGCATTATTCATGATGCTATATGTCACCTATCTATCTAGGCCCCATCCACACGAAGACGTATTTTGATGCAAACGCACATCTTTTGCATCGTTTGGGACGATTGTCCTCACGAATCCTGTAAACGCACTGCCCGTAAACGCACTTTTTTGAAACCTGGTCCCAGGGTGAATAAAAAAAAAAAACGGCTCACGTTTGGCTTCGTGTGTACGGCGAAACCGCATAAGTGCGTATCGATGATGTCATCCCCACACACCTTGGCCTCACAGCTCCGCCTTCAACCCAGCTGTCTGCTCTAACAGGGACGCAATGCTGTTTATAAAGTGGAAGTAGACAATTTATCAACTAGCTAGCTAATCTGTCTGCTCATCAACTCCTTGAACGGATTATAGTAACTTTTAGCACGGCTAATTGTAGAAAGGCTACCGCAAGAAAAACGTGTAGCTAGATTATCAAAAAGACATCGGATCATTCATGTTTGTTTGACTGCCGATGTTAGCTAGCAGAGCTAACGTTAACGCGCTAGCTAGCGCGCTGCAATCATGTCCGATAGCAGACAGAATTGCAAAATAGAAAGGAATCCAGCAGCACATTATACAATGTAACGTTTTCTAGCGGTGGTCTTTATATTATGAGCAGTGGTGAAAGTTATTAAAGTCTAGTCCATGGCTGTAGAGAACTATGACATGTTATGAAAGGAAGTGACCGAAGGCTGCTCTTCTTCTTCGTTCCGTTAATTTCTGTAGCAATAACAGCGCCGCCTACAGGCCTGGCATATGAAGTACCGTGTTGAGTCATTTACATATGGATTCATGTGTATTCATGTGTTTTCATCCTAACGTCTTCGTCTGGATGGGGCCTAATACCTCAGTTCACACACACACACACACACACACACACACACACACACACACACACACACACACACACACACACACACACACACACACACACACACACACACATTACAGAATTTTAGTTCTGTATTATTTTCCGTTTAATTCATCAGTGACTTTTGCATGAATGGGAGTGGGAGTGTACATTTCCAGCTGGTCGCTATGGCGCACGCGCCTGACACCGGCAAGGCCTGGCAAGGCGTTAAGCTAACTGGAAAGCTATGAGATGTAAATGTAAAAATAAAGGCGTATAATTGTCCGCTTTAAAAGGCAACGTGAATTAGTGACTAGAGAGGCCTATAAATAAAACAACGAAAACCTAGAACATTACTAAATTTGAATTTCATGTAAATAATTACAATAGATTGTGTAACAATGTATTGTTTTAGTTAAGTCAACACTTCCTGAATACAAACTTTTATTTTGAAAAATGTAAAGACCGGATATGTTTAATGATTCTTTTCAGCTTGACACTCGAGGGGCAACTAAGCAACGAACACAGAAATAACATCGGGAGCGGCATACTGTAACGTTATTTGCTGCCCAAAATGTCTAGTATCCCGGTGCTTCCCTCTCCGAGGTGACCGAGGTCAGAGCAGCAGCGGCATGGCGCTGGTCACCGTCCAGCGGTCGCCGACACCGAGCACTACCTCCAGCCCCTCTGTGTCTGTAAGTATCGGTGAACTGGTTTGACATTTCGGCTCAGTTTCGTTGGTCTGTCACCGCAAGAATACCGTTAGCCCAGTTTTCACTGCTCGGGATTTAGCGTTGTACTGTACGTCGGTGCCGGTGGCTAACTGTTAGCATCATGCTGTAACCTAAAAGTAACCTCACAGTCCTGCAGAGGGATGCAAGTTTGTCTTTCAAGTTATTTAGATGTGTGCAAAGTTAACTCAGTTCCTTACTAAAGGTGTCAAGTTTTTGCAAACAGAACTGTTAACTCTATCTTAGCTAGATAGTGTTAGCAGTCAGAGCTCGTTTGCCTACTTCCTCCCCGGGAACCCAAAGTAATTTCATAGAAGCCGCCAGATAAACTAAAACGTCTCTTAATTGCAGTTTGCAGTAAAGGTAATTATTGCTTATGTTTATTCTACGATTACACACCTGTATGCTGCCTTCTGTACCTTTGTCCAAATTGCCAGTCATGTCAGCACCACATCTAACGTTACAAATGTATTACTATTATCACTTGTTAGTGGAGTGACAGTGAATGGAGAGGAGCTGCCTGGTAAGCAGGTTAGTGTGGCAGGCCTGTCAGACTCAGTTGGACGCAGTGGGACAGTCCTCTTTTTCCCATTGACAATTTGAGGCTTCATACGTCTGGCTCAGGCTCTTGACACAGACCCAGGCAGGGGTGGTGTAGCTGCCATAGATTAGACCTATGCCTTCATGCTAGGAATATGGTAAATTGGCCACAGTGATATGTGTAGGGGCTGATGTTAGCTAATCTGTCAGACTGCCTTTTTAAAAGACACATCTCGCTTAAGATCCTGACCTCTTGTTAACACAACATGACAGGAGTTCAGCCACATGCAGCTCAATTTAACCTCAGTGTTTTGCAGAGACTGACTATGTTGCAGATATCAAGGCCAGTTTGGTGGAGAAACACATGGGACAGCCATGCATATTATGGAGAATGGATTAGGAAACCTAAAACATCATTAGAGCCACTATTATTATAAATGGCTGCAGCACATTACATTACAGCTCAGAGTTATATTATTATTATTATTATTATTGTTATTACATAATGGCTTTTGGAGACATATAGACACATTAAAAGCTTGACCAGTCTGTGCCAGATCAAAGAAATGGCACACATGAATTCTGATTAAAGATGCAATTATAATTATTTAACCCAACAGTGATGGTTTGTAGCTTTGAGGCAGTGAAAGGATCCGAGGCTGAGGTTACCAGCTTCTTGTCATGAGACCCATTCCTGATGGGAAGCGGCCATGTGAGCACTCTTGTGAGATGCCTGATGCTGAGAGGGGGGGATAGGGTGCTGGGAAAGGCACAGCACAACAGAGCAGTGTATTGAAGAGCTGGGAATGAAGTCTAAAAAGATAGATGAACAACCATGAGAGGCACAGCTGGAATGCCATTGCCACTTCAGCATATGTGATAGGCTTTTTCCAGTATGCTGCCTCCTAAACCTTTTATCTGGGCTTTGGCAAATTAAACACAGGTTTCATATTATTGACCCATCAATTAATACAGCTAGCGTTTTCCCTTCAGCACAATGGAGAATAGCCACCCTATAGTGCTAGTGTAATCTGCCTAGCAGCACATCAAATCCTCTGTTCTCATTGGCTATAAGACCACTCCCTACACATCTGTGCGGTGGCATGGTAACCATGGAGATCAGCCTGTACATCATATCCCACCCATGGCCGCGCTTATTATGATATGTTGTCTTCATCACATATTAGAAGTATACAGCCCCTACATTCATCAGTAATTTTGTGGAGTGAATGCTTTGCAGTGGTGTAATGGTATACTGGGATCACATATGCCTTTGAAATCTGCTGAGCTAGGCATTTTGTCAGGTGTGTGTGTGCAGGAAGTGTTTGAGTCCGTGCATGGACTCGTATTTCTCCTGTGTCACCATCTTTTGCCTTTAAGGCAGGCTGTTAGGCTGCTGATGCAGAGAGCATCATTCAGCCAGCGGCCTCTCTAGGCCTAATCACATTTGGGGAAGCAGGAATAGGAAATAGAATAGGAAAACTCCATCCTCATCCTTCCTCCTCAAGCTACTGCTGCACCTCCTGACCTCGCCATCTAATCTTCCTCATCCATCATCATTCATCAGCACCAGCATTAGCGTCTTCATTATTGTTCGGTGTCCCATGCCTGTACCTATCCCTGTGTGTATGTGTGTGTGTGTGTGTGTGTGTGTGTGTGTGTGTGTGTGTGTGTGTGTGTGTGTGTGTGTGTGTGTGTGTGTGTGTGTGTGTGTGTGTGTGTGTTTTGGCCTGTGTAGCCAGGATTGGCAGATTGATGCCAAAGAGAAAGTTCCCTGAGTTTTGTGAGGGATTACCAAAACAGGCTGGGATTAAAAGTGTGTGTGTGTGTGTGTGTGTGGGGCGAACTGTGCTGGTTGCAGTGGTGGGGGAGGATGATTGCATTTTGGAAAAAGAGAGACAGGCATGGATGCAAAGCCTTACCCCTGGTCTGTGCTCTGAGCCTCAGTTCAAATACCATGCTGGCCCTGCCTAGTAACTGAAGTTACAGATGAAAGGCTTGACGTAGCCGCAAGCCAATTTAGCACTCTTTTAATGCAAGGTTAATTGAGTCTGACTCAGCGTGTGAAGCAAATAGTCTTTTTGGTCAATCTGATACAGTGTGTCCTTTCCAAAATGCTAGCTGCTGGTGCAGGACTGATATGAACTGATGCATATTCATTTCTTGTTTTTTTTTTTTTTTCTTCTAATTTTCTGTCTGTCTCTCTAGGAATCAGGCAGTGGTGAGGATGACCGTCGCTCCCAGCCCAGAAGGTGAGACCACTTCCTGTTTTGTCATACTCTGTCTCTAGTTTCCTGGAATAACTTTCGCACACTGCCATTGAGTAGCATCACTAGAAACTGTAAGTTGAGACTCAGGCCACTAGGGGGAGACAGCACATCAGACAAACAGTGTTTCTTTAATTACTGAGCCACATTTTCTGTTACAGTTCTTAAAACATTAATGCAATTGGTTCATTGATTGAAATATAGTGCTGCCTAAAACTTAATTTGATCTGCAAAAGGCCAACTTATGTGTCAAGCTAAAACCAGTTTATCAATGCCACCAAAATGAAAATTCCCTTCATCTTTGCTTAGACCAAGACTGTAACAAATAAAAGGAATTATGTCCACTGAAGTTGTTTCCCAGTGAGTCATATCTATCAAAACTCCTGTCCTATAAACACAGGTGTTAACAAAAAGTCTGTTAATAGTATATATATATATACATTAGTAGAAAATACAAAATGTTAAAGCTAGTATAGCTTTGTTTAGTAAAGTAAAGTTTAGTAAACTTATTGATGTAGAACTTAGAATTCTAAACATTTTTGATTTTATTATTATATTATTGCCCTTGAAATACATAGGACATAATGCCATTTGAGGATTATGCCCCGTGGCACCAAGCGTGGTAATAACGGTTTATAAATAGTTTTATTTAGTTTTTTTGTTGTTATTGTAAACAAATATTTGTTCAGTCCACTGATGTCATAGGCTGGGATTGATTTGCATGGTTCTACCTGGTGGTTTTGGTGGAGTGGATGATTTGCTTTTGACGTGTGTGTGTATATCTTCATAAAAGATAATGACGTCAGCACTGTTATTGTCATTTTGTTTAGATAACTCAGGTGTCTTTGTCGTTGTGCTGTATCTTGGACCAAGGCCCTCTACAGAATTGGAATGAAATGTATAGACCTGTCGCTTCACAACTTTTTGCCTATAAACAGCTACCACTAAACATGGATTTTTTGTCTTCACTGTCCTGCAGGCTCACACAGAGTCTCTTATCACTTTAAATGTTATCCCTACATTACAGCCTGTCCATGGAGACGGTAGCATACACAACCAATAAACAGGGAGGTGAACATTTTTAATGGATGTTGTAAGGTCTAAAATCTAAACCATCTAGCTTTGTCATTAGACTTTTTTGTGTCTTGATTTAAATGTATCTTGTTATTACTGTTGGTAGTGTTTAATACAGCATGTAATGAGACACTGCAGTAAGACATGACAGATATACTCCTACAGTGTTGACAGACTGGACTGTTCACATCTTGCTCTGTGAGGCCAGTGCAGGCTGAAGCATTGGTCTGAGTGAAACGTTGCTTTCCTGTCGGGAGACAGTGGACATCAGATACAGGGTAAAACAGAATGCTTCGCACAAACCTTATGATGTTTGTCAGAAACCTTGCATATAACAGATAATGACAGATTTCAACCAGAGTCCTGACTCTAAAATCTGTACCAGTGTTGTCTCAGTTTTGAATGTTGTTGCTACGAAGCGGAGCAGAGTTCTGCATTGCCAGAAGGAGATTTAACTCTTTAAGTGTCATTTCCTTTTTCTTCACCTTTAGGCTTTGGCTGTTGCCCAGTACCACTCAGATTTCATAAATGCGTGTCGTGGACCCTGTCATACTACATGAGCCCAGCAAGGTCTGGCAAAATCAAATACATCTGAAAAGAAGCTAGTCCGGCTCCCGCTGGTCTATAGTCGTTAGGAGGGTCAAAGTCTTCAGTCCTGAGCTCATTCACACAGCAGGATAATGTGCACTAACTATCAAGCTAAACAAAAAAAAGTTAAGTCTGCATAATATGCATTGGCTGAAAACAAAGCCGTAATATTAGTGAGGCGATTCATCCTGAACCGATTACATCTACAGGGACATGTAGGGGTGGGTGAACTGCTTATGCTAAATCTACAGTACTGCAAATGTAACAAGACAGAAAGTAAACATGGATGTTTTATATCCTCTATTGTTAAATGGCACAGATATGGATTTGCACCAGTCACTTCTTCCTCCGCCAGTGGACTAACCTTTACAAAGGTTCATTTGAATTTGTTGCCAAGTTTTGGAGAAATCCTGCTCACAGAATTAGGGCTGCAGCTATCGATTCTTTTTGTAATCGATTAATCTAGCACTGTATCGATCGATTAATCGGATATATATTTTTTTTGTGTTTTTAAACAACCAAAACAAATAATGCATAACGAAAATGATGTGGCTGTAAAATGATCAAGCATTTGGCTTTTATTTCTCAAAAGAACAGAGGTATTCATTCCAACTCCACCATTTGGCAATTTAATTTAATTAAGTTTCATGCTGTAATCTAGCCCTGACATCACAGTAAATATCTGTTGTATGTAGATTTCTACACCTGCAGCATTTACCATTAGGCTACTAACAAATAAAATATAATTTCCAGGGTGAGCCTATTTGCTATGGTAACCTAGCAACCTGTGTGTGTGTGTGTGTGTGTGTGTGTGTGTGTGTGTGTGTGTGTGTGTGTGTGTGCGTGCGCACACGTGCCGTGCGTGAGGAAAAGTGAGAGAGACGAGGGTGCATGCGTGTGTGTGTGAAGGGGTTCTTTTTCTAGGCTATACTCTCTTGCACTTGAACGTGAATAAGTTTCCTACTTAAAAACATCAAAGCTAAACATCATATCTAGTCAAACCGCATCACGACATCACTACAAATACAGTATGCGATTAAAATCAGCGGCTGCTTAGGCTACGTTACCTTGTTTCTGCGACGCTTGGTGAAAGCGTGGAGTGGATGTTTTCGGTTCAGATGCTGAATCATTGAAGTCGTACTGCTGTGGTATGCCAGGTCTACTTTGCAGTAGACACATTGCACCTTGTTCTCTTCCTTTTTTAGTATGTAATGATCCCAAACTTTAGACATTCTCTGCCGTTTATGGACATCTTTACTCTCCGCCATCGCGCCAACTAAATTCAAAATGTATCACGCGCTAGTGGTGTGCTTCCTGAACAACGGTCTGTGTGGAACAATCAGATCCCTGCGCGTATAGTGCGTGTCATAGGAATTTAACGAGGCTTTGAGGCAGAGTTTTTGCCTCGAGGAATGTTTGTAATCGAGTTATTCGAGTAACTCGATGAATCGTTTCAGCCCTACACAGAATACAGACAAACTGGACAAAAGCATGACCTCATTGGCAGGGGTAATACTATTTAAACCCCATATACACCATCTGATAGTAATTTTAGTTTATGACTGCAACTGGCCCAAGACAAGCCAAGGGCTTCATGTGGAGCACTTACTGTATAGTACATGATGAAACCTGGAACAGAGTAAATGTTAACCAAAAGTAGAACATACTAGAAAAAGATGGTGTGCTATGGCACACATATATGAAAATTGAAACTTGGTGATATCACTCCTGCAAGTATTTAATACACCCCAATAGTGCCAAGAACAACATGTGGTCCCAATTATCAGTTAGGTAATACAACAAAGCAGCAGCAGCTGGTGAAGTCATACCCACGGATACACACACACACACACACACACACACACACACACACACACACACACACACACACACACACACACACACACACACACACACACACACACACACACACACACACACACACACACACACAGAGCTTATTCCCCATACACTCCTGTTTAACCATTTACCTAGCTCGCCATTTTCTCAGCATTAGCACAAATCCACATACACACACACACACACACACACTGGAACAGACATGCAGGGTGCAGCCAAGGGGCTGAGTGACCCCTAATGTGTATTACATAAGAGATGAGGTCCAATTAACTCCCCACCCTACATATGGATTCAAGTAGCAGCAAGGGCAAATATACCATATAGGAGCCACTGAGACTGAGGGGAGCTTTGACTTTTGCCTTGATTTCTTGCTCTTCTCCAGAGTCTTTGTCTCTTTTCTCTTTCAGTTATTTAGTTGACTACTCACTGACTCACACCCTGCATCTCTCCCTGAACGTTGCTTTCATATTGACACGCATAATCAGCTGTCTGTACCCCCTGCACCACACCAATGAGGTATAATGTTATTGCAGTGCATTAATGAATCTCTGCCTGCCACACGCTGTTGCCTCAGGACTGACACTGACTGTCAAGGACAGCGTTTTTTTTTTTTCTATCCAGAGTTACGAAACTAACATTTGAAGTTTTTGTTCTGCTGTAAATCAGTCTTTAAATGGTTGGAAAGAATGTGAAAACGGCTGATGAACTCTGTTCTGCTGTGGCGGCTGAACAAAAGAGGTGCTTCCTATCCTTTTTGTGATTATGCGCAGGGATATCATGTGATGTGGCACAGCTGTTAAAGATCGCAGCATCACAAGAGTAAAACATGCTGTAAAAGCACACCTGTAATGGCCCACTTCAAATGTCAGTTGCAGTTCCTGCTCTCAGTTCTCTATCTCCGTTTAGTTTGTCGAGTGCCTGTATAAAGCAACACACCATTGCTAACTAGTTAGAGCCTAGAGGTGTGTCATTGTGATGTATTTACTTTGGTCAAAAGACAGCTGTGGATGGGGGGAAAAGCCTGTGAGAAGAAAGAGGGGCAGCATTTAGCTGTTCTCTTTCTGACCTTGTCTGTCCATTGTCTCATTGCTGTAGGGCATTTCCTTATTCAGATCATGTTTGTTTCGGATAATAATACAATTGAATTTTCAAATTATTTTAATGGCAGGCAGATTCTATTTGGGTGGCAAGAGGAACTACTCTGTGAGAAATAACATCACAACAGCAGACCAACCTAGTTATACGTCAGAATCGTTTGTGTTGCAAGCCTCTCCCTGCACTGTTAAGTAGTAAGTATGCATGTTAGTGACTCGTGCATCAGCTCTGAGCCAGATGCACACAAGCCGAGCAGGTTCATCAGGCCAATAATTTAATAACTCTGCTATTAGAAGAACAAGAAGGGTGCAGTAACAAACACCAAGCCGTGGAAACACCATCTGTGTTCACTGTTCACTGTTTATGCACCATCTCCTCATGTGGAGACATGCCTCGTTGAGTGTATAGGCTGTTCCTCTGTCATTTACACTCAACAGTGGATACACACCTGCCTCCTGTCTTCCTACAGTTAAACATACAGTAGACATAACACTACTCCTGTCCTAGATTAGTGACTACATGGGCATATATCGGTTTCCCACCACATAAAAGAGAAAAAGATTGTATATAGGGCACAAAGTTATACATGCAGTATTACATGCACCAAATGTGACATGGCCATCAATATTCATGAAATGATGTATGTTGTGTATGAAAATGGAAATGATATAACTATATTAATCCAAAACCAAATAAGTGACATGGACATGCCACAGAATTTTCATTTCAAAATGCAGCATGTGTCGCTTAGCACCATAGTATGGAAATAGGATTACTACGAACAAAATCACCCAACACAGAAATGTATCTTTTAAAAGTATTTGACCCAGCATTGGGAAGATTACTTCTATAGGGTCTCAAACTCAGGAGCAGATTTTCAGCTAGTGCTTCTTAGCTGCAGGACAGTACACAGGCTACTTCTGCTAACAGGTCTGTCTTTGTCTGTCTTGGGTGCTACCTGTTTCTCCAAGGTTAAGTCCTCCTATGGCAACAGAGTGGGCTGAGTAGTTAGCAAACATTTGAGCTAAAGGCGTTGTAGTACAGCTGTTCTTTGCTTTGCTTTGCTTTCAATCTTTAAACATATTTTTATGTTGTTTGTGTATCTAATGATTTGAGGCCAGGTGGTTTTAGCCACCGTTGCAACTCCATCACACTTCACCTTCAATGTGATGGCCATTTTCAGAGGAAAGAGGGATGTTTTTTAGGATATTTTTTTCGTGCTAGATAAAATCCTATTGCAGGTTATATAGCTTGAATGTGGAACAGTATGCCTAGAGTTCAGAATATGGAAAACAGCTGGCTTCATCACTGGCCAAGGAGGCAGCAGGCTCACTCTAGAAACACACACACACACGCACACACTTTGAAAAATACACAACTCCATAACTACAGCACTGTTAAACTGCATGTTTCTTCTGCCCACATATTCTTCTGATAAATGAAGACATGTAGCGGAAGACAATTGTGCAACAAGTCTCAGCTGAACACCATAACAGACTCTCATGTTACCAGCCCAAAGAAAAATGAGTTCCCACGTAGTGCTGGTAGATGTGACGACACTAAACAGAACCACATAACAAGCTGTGTGGGTGTGTGTGCGGATATTGTGGTCACAGTTGCTGGCAGAGCTCATTGGACAACCTGCGTTGTGATGCAAGAGTTGTTGATAGGAAAGTGAAATGGAGCTTAGTGTGATGGCAGAAAGCAGGTTTAGTGAAAACTCTGAGTTTGTTAACCCTGAGATGAGGGAAATTCTGGGTGTTCTGTTTCAGAAAGAGAGGTAACTTAACCTCAGAGTCAGTTACTATGGTAACTGACCCTGTGAACCTAACCTGGTCGGGAGCAGGGCCCTATTTCAGAAAGCAGGTTTAGTGAAAACTCTGAGTTAGTTAACCCTGAGATGAGGGAAACTCTGGGTTTTCCATTTCAGAAAGAGAGGTAACTTAACCTCAGAGTCAGTTACTATGGTAATTGAGCCTGTGAACCTAACCTGGTTGGGAGCAGGTTTTCTTCAAGAAACCTCAAGTTTCTCTCAGTCTCCTCCCTCTGACACAGCGCGCTTTCATTTCCTCATTCATTCATTCAGTCTCTATCAGGCGCATTTTAGTGCAGGTTATCTGCATGAATACAAAATAATTAGGCTATGTTGGTTTATAAACCATGTTAGGCAGACTATAAAACGCATTATTTCTCAAAACATGGTATTTCCTTTTGTCGACGATCCCGTTGATGAAGAAGCTGCTTTAGCCTACTTCGCAGGGAGTTATAATCATAGATGTAGAACAATGTTCTATATCTATGATTATATGTCGGGAGATGATATTGAACCCCGACATTTTCATTTCCAGATAACTTCCTATTTGAGCGGTATCGCTTTTCTTCCCAGTCGATCAGTTATGTAGCCTTAACCTTATCCGTCCTCATATCACTAACGTCACCCATCTATGCTCTTACATCCCAGCAGATTATTTGTGTCACATTACGTTTTTTTTTGCAAACGGCATTTGTCTTTACAACATTGGTGACGTGGAGCATATTGGTAAAGCCACTGTAGCAAAGCGCCGTCAGAAGACTGTGACTCGGTCTGAAACGTGTTTTAAACGTTTTTTAAAATGAGTTCCACAGTATTGCAGGTGAATGATGTAAACCCTTTGAAATAAAAGATTATTGATTATAATGCTGTTAATGATGGTGCTGCAGCCTCAGAATGAGATTAGTAGGCCTAAGACTTTCGTCTGCAGTGTTGCACCTAAATGAAATAGATTATAGGTTCAATACCATTTCACCAGTAATATTAGGCTATACTTATGATTAAATATGATATACACTATATTGGAATATACGCATTTACTTCAGCAATTTTCTCCCACGCAAATTCTCTCTCTCTTGCAGCCGCTGTGTTGCTTTTTTTAGCTCGCTGTATGTGCGCATGAGTATTTCCGCCGATCCGTTTGTTTGTGGTTGCTGCCATGGTGAATCGTAGAATCATGGCTCCATTCATGCTGCCTTTTTACTGTGGTGGTGAACCTACTCTGAGTTGATTGAACCAACTCATATCAGCTGTTGTGAAACCGAAAACTCAGAGTTTCTCATCTCAGGGTAAATCAACTCAGACATCAGGGTTAGACTCTGAGTTGGTTAAACCTTCTACCTGAAATAGGGCCCAGGAGTGCAAGTGTGGGTGACCTTTGAACCTTGTTTATTTCATATGTGATATAATCAGTTTCATTGGGCAGAACACTCTAGTGTTAAAATATACACATACACGATCACCTGCCATGTGTTGTTATCTACTTGAAAATACATTGGAATCGCTAAAGCCTCCTGGGGATTGTAAAGCATTTTTTATATGATTAGTGACATTGTTTATAACATCTCCCAGAGCTGAGCTTATCAGTCATTGTGGTGAACTGTGTGAGTTTTCCAAACATATGTTTAAAACATAGACTACAATAGCATTGCTTAAAGTATATTGTGTACATTTCTGTTTGTTTAATATCTTGACTGTTAAAATGAGCCAGGTTGTGTCATGTAAACAGAACAAAACAATAGGAAGAGAGCTTTAAGTAATAAAGCAACCGTATTCCTGTCTTGCAATTCAGTCATGAAGAGAAAATAAAACATTTTATGGCAAGAAGTAAAGTTTTAATTAGTTTTACAGTTTTTGATAACATTGTAACTTTCACAAGATTAGAGTGTATACAAGATTCTTCTGCTTTTTTATTACACTTGAAATGTACAAAGCACAAAGTTTTGTGTCTTTGCGGTTACTGTGGTGCCCTGACTTTCACAGATTTCCAGGCCTACAAACAGTCAGAGCAGTAAGAGAGAGGAAGAGGGGACTGACCTCTGACTGAAATTTAAAAACACTGTAATGTATTTGAATGCACTGTCCAAAGGCCTTTGGCTCTTATTTAAAACACTGAATGTAGGCTGATCCCTGCATATTAGTATTGCAGGGCTGAACAAAATATTAATCTCATACTTTGTTGACATGTAATGTGACTGAATGTACTTCATCCAATTGTCACAGTGTAATTATTTTTTTAAATGTCTTATAAGATGCATATATGTGAGAAATGTATACAATGCAGAGAAGAGGAAATATGTCAGAGACACTAGCAATACCATGTAATGTCATAATCAGTTCAGAGGAAGAGACAACCTAAAAACATGCAGTTTAAGGAGGAAGTGGAATCCTACAGCTGAGCAAAAAGCAAGTCTATTGGCCAGAAATGTTGCTGTGTACTTATGAAACTTATGAAAATATGAGGCTTGTGTGCAAGGCCACATTGGATGCAGTAACTGTGAATTGGTTGATAAACATTAGTGAGAAATTATTAATCTGATCGATCCTCAGTCTTGGCCTTTATATATTTGTACTATGGTCATTCTATGATCAGTAGCAAGTTTAGCTACAGTTTCCCAACAGCCTCACAGCTCAGAGGTGTTCACAGACCGTGAACACAAGCATACTGTGCAGATTACAGTAAATAACAATGGGCTGGAACATTTGTGAACATTGAGCCAAAGGTGTGTTGTATTATGCCATACTTAACAGCGCCCTGTTTCTCAGTCAAACTCCCTATAGACAACATGACATCATGACTTCGCGTAAACATGATAATAAAGCTTCGCTCCACTGTGCAAATATGATGAGGGTGCTGTAGTTTTAAAGTGATTTCAAATTATCATCAGCATAGGGCCCTACATGTTGGCACGCCAGCAGAACATAAAATGTTTAATAGGCTATAAAAATGAACCAAAACATTGTGTCCATCTCACAGCATGCAGTGTGTCAGTTGATACTTGATGTCATCAGACCACCTTGATGTGAAGGGTTGTTTCTCCCTCAGACTTTTCAAGACAGGCTCCGGCATATGTCCACTTTACCTCGATACTGCAGGTCTGCTGCCACAGCAGTTCAGTTTGGAACACTTCAGCCTGTTTCTCATTTGTTCTGGCTCCTTATGTAACTAAACCACAAGGTCTGTGTGTTGGGAGAACAGGGTGGAGAGTGTCTCACTGCCAAACCAAAATCCCATGTGGGTTTAATTGACTATTTTATTAGTTTAATGAGCACATCCCCATTTTACCTTGTTTCACCAGGACACTAAATTAGCTGTTGGACAGCAGTTAATTCTAACAATATTACCATATTATTAAGATAAATAAAATGTATTAATCTATAGTCTGACCTTTTTAGCATTACATCATCCGTCATGGATGGACAACCACGTGGCATGTAGTAGCCTACCAACAGTATGCAGTTTTTAAGCCAACACTACAAGCAGGGGATTTTCTGATAAGCACGCCCTCCAGACAGAGAAAGGGGAAGTAAACAGTCTAATCACCTGCACGGTTGCCAGCGCTTTGTATACAAACCGCTCTGCTTTTGCAAAGTGTCGATGCAGAAGGGCCGGTGGTGTGGGCGGTCGTACTTCCCTGTTGTCCTCTTTGGCTCCCCACTTTTCCCAAAAAACACATGTCTCCAACTCCTCCCTCCTATGACTTCTCCGGTGAGAGTTTGACCGGAGTCATAATGTCTCAGTACTGTACATGGTAGAGGATACTGTCTGTTGTAACGTGGATAAATAATGGTACGGTGCGGACATTTATTCATTATGGTACTCGCTTCCGCTTTATTGGGACATATTGAACAGTCAGGCGTCACTGTCGGGATCAGGAACAAAGTGTGCTAGACCTAGTTTATTGCGGCAGAAACACGAGTGCTTATTTCGCGGAATATTTCGTAATTGTCTACTGTATTACGGCCAAACACCAAAGGAAGTTGTTAGACGTCTTGAAATGACAGAGCACATGACTGTGGGAGAGGAGTAAAAGTTTTCTCTCGGACCGAGAACACCTGACCCCCTCCTCTCTCACAGCGCTCCCCGCCGCCGGCATGACCCTCGGCGCGGTGTCCGGATCCGACAGCTCGTCGGCGGTCAGCTTCTGCTCCTGCTGCGGTGCCAAGATGGTGCCCTACTACAGCGACGACGCGGTGGTGTCAAACAATGAGATCAACCAGCTGTAAGTTTAAAAGGTGAAACAGTTGTGGAGGGTAGATACAAATCTAGAATAGACTCCAGTATGGCACTGTTTTATAGCCTACATCAAAACGATTTAATACATTCACAATAAAAGGTGCTATGAAGGGTCTCCATTCAAACTAAAGAACTTGCACTTGATTAAGTTACACATGAGCTCAACTTCACTTCCAAAGGTGGAATTTAACTGTAAATGACTGTCTGTATTTGAATTGTATTGTAGATAGTGAAAATCTTAGTTGTACATTTAAATGTTTCCCATTGAGTCTTAAGTTTTTGGAGATAGTAATAATGTGTCAAACCTTTACCATTGCAACACTGTGAGTAAGCTCAGTATGTGTAAATAGTTTTGCAACATCATTTTTTTGATGTATTTCCTGGTGACGTAGCAATGTCTTACTCATCTTAGTGCTGCGTTTTGACGTTACTAAAACAATGAATCTGCACGTAGTGTGAATCATCATACCTGTTTCACAGGTAGGATGACACTGCAATTGATTTATTGAGACACGCATACATCACATGACCGCCATATAAAGATTTTTTGGGGGGCTTTTTTTGCCTTTTTGTTTGTCCAAGGCTGGGATATTGTCTGTTTGAAATTGTGAGTACAGTACATGGCATTATAATGATAGTTGTTATTAAGTTGCAATTAAGACTTTTGTATGAAGTTTGGAATAAACATTTGGAAAAAAACCAGCAATGTTAAGAATTTGTATATTGTTGTACATACTGTGGTGTTTAACAATAAACCAACAATTAGGCCTAAAGCTAATGTCTCTGACTCATCCCCCTCCCCCCTCCAAAAAAAAGCCCTGTGTTCCACAGGTCAGTCAACTGAACTAAATATGATATAGTCTACGTTTGTTTTTATTACAGTAATAATAATGCAGTGATTGTGCTGTGCTGTAAGGGGGTTACCATTAATGCATTTTACACTTTACTTAAATGTAATCTTCAGTGTCTGCAGACATCAAGGCACAGTGTGGTAAAGGCTTCTTTTTGCTTGTGAGGTTTAAAAAGGGTTTAGTTGACTTGTAAATGCGGCGAAGACAAGTTTGCCCTTCAGGACAGATCAAAGGCTAGCGTGTTCCAGTGTTTCCAAACTCATGTGGAGCTGGCTCAGATAAGCTTAGCAAATTTGGGGAAAATCAATGTAGAAATTACTGCAACTGGATCAAAAGATGATGAAATCAACAGTACCCAATTTTCCACAAAATCAATTTAGTCCCAGTGTCTGTGTTTTGCTGTTGTTTTGTAACATTTTCATGTAGTCAGTAATTGGTTGTGCCCTGCATGAGAATTGGCCTTCTGTGGCAGTTTTCAGGAAAGTCAAGGACAGCCTGTCTTTTGATTGCATTGTTTTTCAGCTGTTTTACAGCTGCGTAATGAAGGTTTATGGAAATATGTTACTGCAAGACACAGTGTGTACTGGCAGTCGTGTGTGTCTAGTAAATAGCAGCAGATGTGGGAATCTTCTGACTTCCTGGTTTTGTTGGCCACATTGCATGATGCCTGTTGATTGTTTTTATTGCCACTCCCTTGGATTGCTCAGGGTGGAACAGGGCCCTCATGACAAGGCAGGTTTTTTCTTAGCATCCTTTGATTCATAGCACCTAGTGTGTGTACATGTGTGTTGGCATGTTTAATGTTTGTGTACATAATTCTCTTTATCTATAGTGTGAACGCCTGTATGTGCCACAATGTTTAACCAGGTTTTAAATGAGTAATTAAAAGCCTTGAGGCCATCCGTGTACTTAAGTGTTACCTGTGGCTAAATGGCATTTAAAGCACCATTGTTATCCCACCAATTTTAAAAATACCGGTAAACCCATCTCTTCCGCTATATACGTGTTTTCCAAAGAAAACAGATAAGACCGAAATGTGACAAAATAAAATCTGCGTGCGTGTGTGCGTGCGCGTGTGTTTGCCTGCCTGTGTGCGAGAGATGCATCTAAAATCAAAAAACCTACATAACTTGGTTTAAGTTTGCGCCATTAGCTTCAGTAAATGGCACGAGATCAAACAAGCTGTGTAGCTACCTAGTGTATCACACTAGTGCTATTCTTCCCAGGCGTCTGATAGTGTTTGTTAATGAATTCAGGTCCACGTCCAGGTCAAGGAAGTTCATTGTTATAAACTACAATTATTCTCTTTTTTAACCCCAAGCTATTAAAGTGGGAATATAACCCTTATTTAGCCATTGTTATGACCAACTGAGCTACATATGGCCTAATTCGACCAGCATTTTATAGCAGATTTATTTTACTGAGCTTCTTCAGTACTGTTTTTTTCTGCCTGTAGTTTTTTTTAAACTGTAAGTTGGAATGTAATCTGAATCCTTCTCAGAATAGCACTGCATGCCTGGGTCAGGTATGTTTAGTTCACTAAGGTGGTTGGTGCTTGGACCATGGACTGGACTAACAAAGAAACTGTAGCAGAACTTGTGGTCCTCACTCACACACATCCAGAAGACAATGGGTCTGGGCAATAGGTTTACTGGCGTCAGTGCCAGTTGATGGAAGTCTTTATATTCAGTATGACCTGGTATTCCTTTCTCTTTATCAACCCTGACCCTCTTCTGCTCTGGCTGCCCCCATCTGACACCTTCTCGTGTCTAATGCTTGGCCGAATAATATGCTGTGCAAGTGTAATAGGGATTGAACTTATTTCTAGGGCAAAATTGCCATAATTGTGTAACGGCGGAGAGTCAGAAGATGCGCAACAGAGGGCTGTGGCCAGACTTGAATTGAGGATGTTGTGGTTATGAGTTTTAAGCCTCTACTTCATTACGCCCCATGAACTTTACTTTTCTCTCTTCTCATCCATCTGTCACTCTTCTGCTTGTGAGACATTTTCCGTGGCCTTGCCTCCAAGCAGCAGGGCCTAACATGTACCTGTGGACATACGCACACCAGCTAACTCCCTGTCTTTCCCATGGGCTGTATCTGTCTCTGCTGCAAACTCATAAGGCCTTAGTGTGTCCTGCCCTCCATAGAGCCAGGCCCTATATTTATCCCTCTCATACTGAGAGTGACTAATATGGGCATTGGAAGGGGGGGGGGGGTCACCCAGTTATCTGCCCACTATGTGGAGTGGTCCTTACATAGTGATGATTGTGTCTGTTACTGTTGCCCTAACAAGTACCTACTGCTTTACTTCTGCCCAAAGCCCGGCATGGCTGAATGCCAAAAGATGACCCGCCCCACTCTGCTACACACTATGACTGGGTCATCTCTCTTTATCTTCCACCCGTCACTGCCCATTCCTCATTCACATACTTTGTGAAGTCAAATTTAGTTGAACTTATTGCCCTATTTTTACTTCCCCACTTGCGTTATCCTTCTGTGTATTTTACCTTGACATCAGCTTGTCTGGCTTTCTTGTTGGAACTTAACAATAAGCTTAACATACACATTATGTGGTTCATCTGGGTACATGCTAACAGACTAGTGTTGATGGTACATTACAGCATTACAAATGTATCAGTTTGAATAACTTCCCAGGCGGCTGTATTACATATGTTTACAGTGCTGATGATGATTGATGCAGAGATTATTTTCATTATTGAATAATCTGGCAGTTATTTTCTTGATTAATTGATAAATAATTTTGTTTATGAAATGTCAGAATATAGTGAAAATTCTTTAATATAATTTCCCACAGCCCAAGGAGATGTATTTAGATTGAGATTGAGATGTTTTATTCGAACAACAGCCCAAAACCCAAAAACAATAGAATTTACAATCATGAATGGCAAAGAAACCATCAAATCCTCAAAGTGAATGTGTGGCAATTTTTCTTCAAAAATTTCTTAAAGAGTTGATTATCAAAACAACGAATACTGATACATTTTCTGTCGATCATCAATGGATTTATTGACCAACCGCTGCCGCTCTAGTGTGGAATGGTGGTGTGTATCTGTGTGTATGATTTGTCTCTGCTTAGCCATACCTTTTATGTGTGTCTGTACAACTAGACCACTCCCTATAATCAGAGCACATGCAGGCTTCAGTGTTAAACCTCTGCAGAAGGCTATCACTGCCCTGTCAAAAAGAAGCCTCTACTACGTACAGTAAGTTGTGCTCTTCTGAATGCAGTCTATCAATAGGTGAGACTTTTAAAGGACTACAGTATTTTTAGAAACTGTAGTTGAAAGTTATTCACAGTCCCCCACCTCTCCAACGGCCAGGCTTAGATTCCACTTTCTCAGTGTGTCTGTGTGCAGGAGTAAAAGTGCATGTTGCACGTGCATCACCTTCCATCTGTGATTTTGAGGGAGAGTACAAGTGTTATATTACAGATGACATTGTATAGTAGCACTGCTATACATGGTCAATGCCAAGTACAGTACGTGCGTGTGCCCAGTTGGACATGATACATCAGGAATTGAGAGTGACGGAAATAAAAAGTAGGACGAAGTTGTGAGAAATGCAGAAATGAGGATGCGACAGAGGGTAGTGAGAGGAAACAGCTGGGTCAAGGGTGGGTGGGTCATGGGAAATAAGCTCAGCACAAAGCAGCGGGTTTGTTTTTTCTCTCCGTCTCTGTCTGTGTCTCCTGATCCTGTACGTCCATGGTCTCAGCAAAACTCAGGAAGGACAGTTGGATTGCTGGAATGATGGAGAGATGAAGTTACAGAGAAAAAAGGCATGACGGGAAGCCTAAATGGCAGACAGCAGACAGTGTGAAACTAAAGAACTCTAGAACCTGATGAACTTGTTGGGGTTCATTGAGTGTAGACTTGCAGCCTGCTGCCAAAGGTAAAATAAATATCCAACACAGTGGTTAACGGTCAAATTAAGCATATCAATCAATTGTTTGTGCAATTTCAAAAGAAATATCTGGCTTGGGTGTCATAACCTCCCTTGGAGTGTTCCCAGTGATCTTCACTGGTTGCGTGTGTAGTTGTCAATTTCCTTAGTTTCTGGCCCCGGAGGCCACGAAACTACTCTTTTCAAGTTTAGCAGAACTAGTCAGCCAACTCCCAGGATCAGTGTTTTCTCTAGTAACACTTAATTCCACAGTATTTGTTCCATTATTGTGGACAAACCGCAGTGAGCTTAAACTTCCACTGCTATTTACTACATTCGGCTTCTTAGAAAAATCATTAACTTCTTTTTGCTAATGTTTTGTGTAAAACACATTGAATGTGAAACAGCTGGGCACATTCAAGCCAGCAGATAGGGGGTTCTCTAGAAATCTGTTAACTTTAAGACCCACGTTTGGCTGGCTGTCAAGATTGAGGTTGCACATGTTCCTGTTCTTAGATAGGCTAAATTCTTGCCAGCTTAACTTGTGGTCTCAATTTTGGCAAAACCTGCAGAGCCAACGCACACAATGTGTTTTTGTTCTTATGTTGGATTTCTCATTGGTCTGCGAGTGCTACTTCAAATCCTGATTAAACATTTGGCATAGTTTTCTCTGGCAGTAGTGCTTTTTTTGTGCTCTCTGCATCCACTGTATTATGCAGATGTCAGCTATCTAAGTGGCAGATCTCTTGCTTAGCACCATTAAGGCTGTGGTTTACTGGTCCCATCGCTGTCATTTCACATGGTCATATGCGGCTGCGGAAGAAGCTCTTCCAACCTGTTTTATTGGCATCTTGTGTGACTTAGGTTACTGTGAGACTGAGTCATTCACACATGCAGTTTAAACACTGCCATCGGTTTGTTATGTGTCCTCTTCCTCTTTGCTAATAAGATTAAGTGTTCTAGAGAGGAACGGAACCCCATTTGATACGACCTGCTTTGGTGTGGAGCGCTGTGTGCTGGCCACCTCTTATCTCCGCTCAAACATTGTGGAGGAGGGGACTCGCTCTCTCTTCCCTCTCGGATCTCGGGTCTCCTCACAGTCCCTCCCTACTGGCAGCTGCTAGTATGAGTAAGTCTCTGTGTGTAATCCAGCTGTGTGGAGGAGCAGAGAACATTGTGTTCTGAGTTCAAACTGGGGCTTGGATCTTGTTTTGCTTGAATTGGTCTGTCAGCACTGATTTGGGGAGCCTGTAGGCCAGCATAGTGGATCATTGTGACACTGACATAAGCCCATGACAACACTCATCTGTTCCCTGTCCCCATCTTGTGCTTAACAGGAGAAGTTGGGGCCAGCATGTGCAAGAAAGTGATAACAAATTACATGAGTTACACAAAAGACCAAATATGATGAGATAACTTGGAAGGAGTCCCTATGTTTGAGGCTTCTATTCATGTCTTTTATTTTTCTCTTCCCTTCCAGTATCAGCGAGAGTTTCCTCACCGTAAAAGGTGCAGCCCTGTTCCTTCCCCGAGGAAATAGTCCCACACCTAACTCTGCACCTCGCTTCAGCCAGCGCAGGAACAAGCACACAGGTAAAGACGTGTACACACAAATGACAGCTGCAACTTCTCCCAGTGCTGACTTCGTTTAGCCCCAGAAATGAACTCCACAGAAGAATGTGGGATTAAATAGCACAGTATGTTTTCAAATGGACATTCCTCTACAGCATCTTCAGCAACAGCTGGTGTTAACTTAACTGAAACTGTTTCACAAGATGAGTGCAGTGCAGTCAGTTCACTGCTGCATGCAATGTGGTGGCCAGATTGTTTGAGGAAATGTGTGTCAAAGAACCCACACTTCAAATAGTTTGAACATTTTGGAAACAAGAATAGTAGAATCTGCTGCTGTCTGTGGATAAAGACAGTTTTTGTAGTAGTTGGACCTTTTGGGAAATAGGCTGATCACTATAA
The DNA here is from genome assembly GCA_023631565.1 of Gymnocephalus cernua. Taxonomy (NCBI): domain Eukaryota; kingdom Metazoa; phylum Chordata; class Actinopteri; order Perciformes; family Percidae; genus Gymnocephalus; species Gymnocephalus cernua. Next base: position 27,800,486 of record CM042430.1, read on the forward strand.
AAAGCACCAGAAATTTTGTTTCAGAAATAACAAGCTTTTTTTCCCCCCGATGTATTCAGAGATCAGGTTGAATGTAGGCCAAACTGAAAAAGACTCCAGTGTGAATGGACTAGAAATTTGCTACAGGGTAAATGATACATAATCTTAGGTGTGACAGTATGTCAAGCTTTAAATACTAAGAATGCACGTGTTGTCCAAAAGGAACTGAAACTAAATGAAAACTCCTTTCTATTCAGGTGACCTCCAGAAACATCTTCAGACCATGTTCACTGTGCTGCGGCCGGAGGATACCATCCGACTGGTAAGTATTGTAACACACACACACACACACACACACACACACACACACACACACACACACACACACACACACACACACAACAAATATACTCTTACATAAAGTACTTAAAGTATTTGGAGTTATACACATTCTTGCCATGTCTCTAAACTCCCTGCAACTTCTTTGATAAAGGGCTTTTCCAATAATTGACGTGTTCTGTCTCTCTTCACTTTGCTCATTTGTCCCCCCCCCTTCCTTCTCATGTTTCCTCTTTTCTCACAGGCTGTGCGTCTGGAGAGCGCCTTCCCTCAGGTAACCCGCTACATGGTGGTGGTCTCAACCAATGGCAGACAAGACACGGAGGAGAGCATCGTGCTAGGCATGGACTTTGTCTCCTCTGATAGGTCAGTACCACAATGGTACACTCATCTGGCAGAAATCAAATCTAAATGTATTTTTTAAAGTGAATGCTAAACTAAGCATGCTTACATTTGACTTCCTCTACTGTTTTGCTTTTAAATGGTGTCCTGGACACATCCCTGTATTATGTCAAGCCTGTGTGTCTTGTTTTGTTGTACTATTGTTTAACGTGTTGATCTTCCTACCAGCTGCTGTTCCGTGGGTCTGGTTCTACCTCTGTGGAGTGACACTTTGATCCACTTGGATGGAGACGGGTGAGACACCACACCTACCTGCTTCCTCTTATTGCTCCCTGGGGCGACTGGCCGACTGCTCTGATGACTCTTATTTAGTCATTTTACTGTAGGAAGATGTGTTGGTGTTGTAAGATGGCTATAAACTATTACTGGCAATCAAATGTCTAATCTCTCTGTCTCTCTCTCTCTCTCTCTCTCTCTCTCTCTCTCTATCGTCACAGTGGTTTCAGTGTGTCGACGGTGAACAGGGTTCATGTTTTCAAGCCAGTTTCTGTACAGGCCATGTGGTAAGCAACCTTTATTTATTTTTTTCAACCAACGACAGCAGTGTGATGTTGCATTAAGATTCAGGTTGCAGGCTTAAAAAGACTGTATCCATTGTCCCCTCCTTTGACTTTGAACTCTAGCCTTTTATTTTTGTCACTGTTTCTTATCTTGCCTCTCCTCTTCCTTTTTTTTCCTTATCTATCTGCCTTTCAGTCTCTTCATTATCCTTCCCTGTCTCACTGGCCAGTGCTGTCTCTTCATTTCCGTACTTGTCTTCATTTCCTTGTCTATTCTTTATTTTGCTCTTCGTCTGACCTCTTTATACTTTAATTTATCTGCAGTTACATCTCTGTATCTCTTCATCGTTGCAATCTTTCGGTTCTCTTCTCACCTCTCTTGTTCCCTCGTTTCTGTCACTAATTATTCAACCCATCTCCCTTATTATATGTATCTTGTGTTATTATTCATTCTTCATTTTCTTTCAAATTTCACTTTCTTACCTTTCCTACCGTGCCTCCTCTTTATTCATTTGCCCATTGTTATAGCCTCTCCTGATTTAAATGATTTTACTCTGTCAGTCATTTAAAGAACACAGTTACAGTCAGTCCAAATTTCGCTGTGTAGAAGTTTTTGTCTTTTTTCCCTCGAGACAGCCTTTCAAGTCTAAATCCTCTTCTTCTCACTGTCTGCCTCAGGTCAGCCCTCCAGTCGCTCCACAAAGCGTGCGAGGTGGCCCGCTGTCATAACTACTACCCGGGCAGCCTGTTCCTGACCTGGGTCAGCTACTACCAGAGCAGGGTCGCCTCTAACCAGTTCTGCGTCAATGAGTGGAACGCCATGCAAGACGTTGAGTCGCACCGTGCCAATTCACCCGTTCTCTTCACAGACCTGTGAGTAGAGACCGCACAAATACACACACACATTACCCAAATCCACAGTTCACAGTGATGATGGAATATCTGGAATATTGTTTGGTTTGTCGGGCATTCCAGACAGGGAGTCATTTTCACAAGTTTTCATTTTGTATGCCATAAAGCCCCCATTGATGTGTAGTACAAAATTCCTATTGAGTACACTGCTCTGAAAATCTTCTAATCAAATGCTTTGTGTTGAATGCATAGTCACAACAAACACTGCATTTCATTCCAAATGTTAACACATTAACTTAATAATATATAATGCTAAAATTCAAGAACAAAACAGTATTTAGTGACTACAAAAAATAAAATTCACTAAATTGTTTGAATTCTGTTCCAAAAGTTGCTTTTGTTCAACGCTTGTTGAAGTTAATCCAAATAATTAGCATTTTTCAAACTAAAACGGATGGAAAAAGTAACTAAAAGTAGAGCTAGGCGATATGGAGAAAATCTAATCTCACGATATTTTTGACCAAATACATCAATGTCGATATTGCGGCGGTATTGTAGGGTTGACTATTGGTGATTTCACAAACTATTAACACAATAAGAGTTTTGATAAATAATCAGCAATAATGTGGATACAATGAGTAAGTGGGTAAGTTCGGAAAATTACATCACTTTACTGTAATCGGTGTTTCCCCTATGTTGATTGGCAAGTGGCGCACCGCCACAGTTAAATTTCTGCCACCACGCCACGGTATCAATGTACAAAACGCCGATCTATCAGCTGTGATTGTTAAGAGTGCATGTCGGAGAATAGCACGGACACGCGCTTCACGCTGCGAGTGGTCACGCGCGGCACTGAGAAAAGGAAGAAAGAAAAAAGAGACGGGCTGTCCGGAGGAGCCAGTTGAGATGGCATGTGTGCATCCGTGAGAACTGTAAGTCGTATAACTTATGTTGTCAGTTCATTTAAGCTGTATTAGTCTATAGTTCTTGCAAATTTAAATTAAGTTAACTGGTGATTTTCGTTTGTGTTCTTCACCTGCTAGCTAAATTGCACGTGGCTGTTGATTCAATATCATAGCGATTGCTCAACGCCCTTGCTCACGTTTGTATTTTAGGTGCATTTTTTACATGCTGAAGTAGTTACACTGCATTAAGATAATGTAATGAATAGTGGGTTTATTGTTATATTTGTTATACAATATAGTTGTTGTTCGGACAGACTTTCCCCCTCAGCTAAAAAAAATCCTATGGGAAACACTGCAGTAATGCAGCCTTTAAAACCAGGAAAAGACAACACTTGTGTCATATCACGATATTACGATATCCAAAATTTAAGACGATATCTAGCCTCATATATCAACGTCGATATAAAATCCATATATTGCCAAGCCCTGACTAAAAGTAAAAGGTAGTAGTTATAGCTATTACTTATGTTGGAAGTAAGAGGTACTCAAATATTTACAACAGCATTGCCAAAACTCTACTTACATTCAGGCAGTCTTGCTACACTTCTGCTTCTAGAATACTGCAGGCTATCTTCAGAGCCCTGGACTCGGGAGCTCGGGTCACATGCTGTCTGTAACCTCTCAGGGTAACCAGAAGCAACACAGAGAGGCACAAACAAAAACAAAAGCACACATGCAGGCACGGCAGCAAACGCTGAACTATGTGCAGCTAGACGCATGTTGATACACACATACATTGAATCTTTGTGACAGAGTTGTCAAGAGATCCACAAGGGAGCATAGAAAGTACATGACACAGGCTGCTAGATTTATGTCTTTACTAATACCAGGGAAATTCCCCTCTCTGCTGCTTAGTCACGTGCCTCACTCCTTATTTGGAGCGTCTCTTACACACACACACACACACACACACACACACACACACACACACACACACACACACACACACACACACACACACACACACACACACACACACACACACACACACACACACACACACACACACACACACACACACACACACACACACACACACACACTTCAGAGATCCTCCTGTGTCCGAAATAGCTGAGTCCTTTGCTGGCTTGATTTACGCTTGGAAAAATGTAAACCCGACAGACAAATAGGTAGACCAACAGAGAGATGGACAGAAGCAGGTGGTAGGCAGAGAGGAGGAGGTAGAGGTTGGGGGTGTTAGGAAGATTAAATAAGATGTTCTGCTGCTACATGCACCTAATGCCCCTGGATGGAAAGGAGAGAGACGTGGGGACATAAAGAGAAATCAAGGTCCACTTAAAACGTGACACACAACAAACGCCCATATTTACTGTCTGCCAGAAAACAGAACTACTTTACACTCTCTCTCTTTGTTTGAACTCGAGTGTACTTATCAGTAAGATTGCCAGCCACACTTTATGAGCTCCAATTCACCCATCCAAACTCATAAAGTCCCAGTTTGTTGATGCTCACAGAGTGACGGCAAAAGCCACATGACCTGCCAGTGTTTGTTTACATGGCAGCTTACGTCCCTGTATAACTGGATGCAAAGTTCAGATAGCAGGAAGTGGTTTAATCTTGGCATGTTTTTGTGTTTGTTTGATAGTGTGCCTTCCCGTAGGCTACTCCTCTATCATCGATTCAAGGAAGTGACCTACAATTTCCATTCTTCAGTTACTCATTAGCACTGTTTCTTGTGTCGTCATTATGTGTACATAAGCTGTGTATGGGCAAGTCCTGGCTTGTTGTGAGGTTAAAGTTAGAGTTTTAGTGGATGCTGGTAATTAACTCCTATTTGTTGGCAGGAGTGACTTTATTCTCTTTCCGTTATCCCTGTGGACTCATTCTCTTGGGGTCAGTAAGACGTTTAGCATTGAGGTAAACAAGCTGACTGTTTCCAATTCTCAACACAGATAGATGCTTTTAAGTCTGCAGTTACACACCTGTGGCCACCACACTGCCCCTCTTTGTGACTGCTGCCCCACACTGCTGTGTCCAGTTAAAAAGCAAACAAGAGAAAATTGAACAACGTAATAAGGAGAATCTAGGAGACAAACTGAGCTTTTGTCTCCAGAGAGGTAATTGGGCCACTTGTTGGTATCACCAGTGTGCTAAATGCGTCCCCCAGCAGAGTGGTTAGAAACAGAGCCAGGCACAACAACAGGCATACTCCACAAGAGGACTTTGTTGTGGATCGCCGATGGGCTATACTCTCAGATTTTCTGTTCCCTCTCCAGTTTCTGAGAATCAGACAAAGTGGCGATTCTCTGGCAGAACAAGTAATCTCATTGAGAGTAAAGTGAAAATGAATCAATGAACAGAAGGAAAGTGGCGTTGCTGTGACTGGGAAGGTGATTCTTTTTGTCAAAAAGTTCTTTTTTTAGGCTAAGAGAAAATGTGTTAATGTTGTTTTTTTATAAAGGTGTTTGTGTCTGTATGTGCAGGCCCACAGAGAGGGAGCGCACAGAAAGGCTGATCAAGATGCGCCTCAGAGAGATCATGATGCAGAAAGACCTGGAGAACGTCACCTGTAAGGAGGTAGGAGTCTCATAGACGAATGCGGTGACATTAACAGTTAGGTGTGGCATACATCTTGGTTTTGCAAATGCAGCTTTACTTGTTAAGATACCCAAATGCCAATTTTTACCATCGTACCAGATCCGAACAGAGCTGGAGATGCAGATGGTGTGTAACCTGAGGGAGTTCAAGGAGTTCATAGACAACGAGATGATAGTCATCCTGGGACAGATGGACAGCCCCACTGAAATCTTTGAACACGTTTATCTGGTGAGAACCTATGAGCCGTGTGGTCTTAGCCACAGGTTGGTTTAAACAAGACAATGCTCTGGTTTGTCAAAGTTTGACCACAGTGATCAGACATACAATGATAGCAGATCTATACCCATTTTACATGATTTATCACATGGTTCGTGTGCAGTAAGAGAACGGTCGATTGAGTAGCCTACAGTTGTGTTTGAAAATTTAAAATGAACAATGTACAGGAACCATGCTCAAAATCTCCCTCCTGGTTTGTTTTGCTATCAGTTGTAAGGTTTGACTCATTCTCAGTTAATGTTGAATGTATTTGAGTACATCTTGATATTGACTGGACTTGTGATGTCTCCAGGGCTCTGAGTGGAATGCCTCTAACCTGGAGGAGCTGCAGAACAGCGGGTAAGATCAGTCAGTAACTGACCCTACAAACCACAATTTTAATAAATGGAGAGACGATGCTTCATGTATTAAATGTTTTCTAATTGAAGTTCATTGAAATGAGAGAATCTTGTTTACCGCTGCAAAGGTTCATACGTTGGACTTAATCTACCTGTAGTCATTGGGTTGTGCTAACTTAATTGATGTTTGACAGAATAATCACAATCCACTTGCTTGCTTTATGGTAAGCTTTCATATGATCAGCATCATTTCAAATCCACAGTCAAATATACATTTTAAAGCACCATCGGCAACCAGCTGATTGTTTTTTTCAGTTGTTTCGAGACAGCTGATCCTTGCATTGAACTCCAAAATAGTTTGCAGCAATGTCTGACCTGTGTGAGACGGTATTAGCTAAGCTTTCAGCATCTGAATAACTAAATATGAATATTGTTGACAGTTTTATTAACATTGAATGGACATCAAGTCAACCTCTTTCTGTCTCTTTTGTAGAGTGCACTACATCCTGAACGTGACCAGGGAGATAGACAACTTCTTCCCGGGGATGTTTGAGTACCACAACATCAGAGTGTACGATGAAGAGGCCACCAACTTGCTGGAGTACTGGAACGAGACCTACAAGTTCATCACCAAAGCCAAGTAGGCTTAAACACACACACACACACACACACACACACACACACACACACACACACACGCACGCTTATTAAGATCTTCTTAGTTTCTCAATCTTGTAATCCATTAAATTTCCTTCCCCATTGTCTTTGTGTCTCTTAGGAAAGCTGGTGCTAAGTGTCTGGTTCACTGTAAAATGGGTGTGAGTCGTTCCGCCTCCACAGTGATCGCCTACGCCATGAAGGAGTACGGCTGGGACTTGGACACCGCCTTTGACTACGTTAAAGAAAGACGGGCGGTCACCAAACCAAACCCTTCCTTCATGAAACAGCTGGAGGAGTATCAGGGAATTCTGCTGGCCAGGTGTGCTCTCATGATGAAGCATCTTTAGAACATGCATGTTCTTTAGTTAGCATTTTGGTGCTAACAAACTATTGTTTTTCTACTGTTTTCCACAGCAAACAAAGGCATAATAAGCTATGGCGCTCCCACTCTGACAGTGACCTATCCGATCGCCCAGAGTGGATGTGTAAACCTCAGTCTCACTCTCTGGGCCGCTCCAACTCTCACAACAACAACACTTCCTCCCCCTCCTTACATCACTTCCTGGGCGCGGCCGTGCTGCAAGCGCTTGGTGCTGAACCCGAAGACTCTGCCAAATCAAACGCCACGCACACCTCTGAGTCCCACACAGACTCCAACGGTGTGCGTGACTCACCAGGTCAGGAGGAGGTCGGATCAGATTGTGGATACCCTCCCCTGCTTCCCCTCCCCAGACCCCGAGCAGCCACTGTAGTCCCAGAGGAAGGACTGGACAATTCATCAAGTGTGGCTGTCACTGTGCCTGTTGCTCTACCCCACCCTCCACCATCACTCCACGTCGTACCCCCCACTCCTGAACTGCAGCGTGCTCACCGGTGTCCTCCCACACATCTGTCCATTTCAGTGCCCAACAAACCGGTGGAACTGTCCCTCAATTTGCCTGAGCGAAGCAGCTCAGAAGAAATCTCTCTTCTCACTCTGGGATCCACTGACTCAGACATAACAGGCCAATCATTATCTGATTCAACGAGTGACAACCACAGCCCCCTCAGCCCTGCTAACATCACTCCCCTCCCCCTGGTTCTTCCCCTTGCTGACAGTGATGACAACAACAACCCCAGCGAGTTACAGATAGGCAGCGCCTTGGACTGCCGCAGCGAGGCCGATGGGTCGTCCATCCACAGCGCAGACAGCATCGACTTCTTCAGCGCCAGGGAAAAGTTTCTGGGCCTTGCCCAAGATGGCACGTCCCGGGCACTTTCTGAACAGGCACAACAAAGGACAACTCTGTCCCTCGAGGAAAACGGAGAAACTGAGGCTAAGGATAAAGAGGAGCAGGGAAGTGGGACTAGTCAGGTACAGGACCATTCAGCTTCATTCCTGTTAACATTTTGCCTTTGCTAGTATAACTCACTTTATGCAGAAAGCCTCATAACTTGAGGCAAGCGAGATCTTTTGCTGTGCGCTTCTTGCATCTGACTGTATGGGTTTGCTAAACAGCATCTGTCTGCGTATTACAGTTTTCAATGCAAAAGTTGCTCCACTCTGCTTATACAGCTGTCACAGCAGCATCACATTTTATATTCATATTCTGGACTGCATATTAAATTCAAGAGGGCCACAACCATGCAGCTGTAAAAAGAGTTAAATATGAGGGACATGTTTTCTTTTGAATTGTGGTATTTCTTTAGCCAAACTTTACTGTTGCCTGTCACCACTAGAGTTACAGTTCTACCAACACACTAGTCCGTGACATAAGCAGCACATAGCTGGTTTGTGTGGTGTGTGTGTGTGTGTGTGTGTGTGTGTGTGTGTGTGTGTGTGTGTGTGTGTGTGTGTGTGTGTGTGTGTGTGTGTGTGTGTGTGTGTGTGTGTGTGTGTGTGTGTGTGTGTGTGTGTGTGTGTGTGTGTGTGTGTGTGTGTGTATAGCAGTTCTTGTTCTGGAATTATAACTGGAACTGACTGCACCCAAATTTGTCGATAAGGACTTCAAGGTAGAGCATAAAATGAGCCTCTGCATTACTCATAGTGACACCCGCTGGAAGATTAGAGAATAGTCTGAATAATATAGGTGCATTTGTCACTTACTGTAAGTTTGTCTCCTCTAATTTTCTTACTTTCTATCACGCTGTACAAACAATGCTGGTTTATGTCTAGTTTAAAACGTTATAAAATGACTTAAAATAAATGTCACAAATGTGCACACAATACAGAAACAACACAGGACTATGACTAACATTATCTGGATACATCTCTCTCTCTCTCTCTCTCTCTCTCTCTCTCTCTCTCTCTTTTTCATCGTCTCTCAGGTGTCTCCACAGTCTGAAGACGGTGTCGACAAAGCCAGCCCTGACCGACCTCATCACCCTTATCATGACAACGGAGTATCAGTCCGCCATATCGTTACAGAGATTGAAGCCATATCCCACCCTGCCTCCTGCCTCCCTACCCCCTCCTCCTCTTCCTCTTCATCGCTCCCTCCATCCTCCCACAGTCCTCAGCTAATCCGACCAGAACATCTGATGGAGGCAGAGACTTCTGAAGTCACGCACGGCTCTCTAACTCCACCTTCCCACCCGCAGTCTCCCTCCATGCTGCCATGCGATTGGCCGGCAGGCTCGGTGCGGCGAGCCACAAAGCAGCTGGAGCAGAAGCTGAGGCAGGAAATGGAGAAGGCTGCGTCTCAGCGATCTCCGGTGCACTCGCCCAGCGCTGAACACCCTCCTGTCAGACTGTCCCTGTGTCCCCTGAGCACTGAACATCCTCCCCTTTGTTTTCCTCAGGACTGCACAGAACAAAGGATCACTCAGGGAGAGCTCACGGCTGGATCTGCTGAGTCCAAAGATAGAGAAAAGCATATAGGGTCACAAACAGAGCTCAACTCCTCAGGCACGGACCACCTCCCAGACCCTTCATGCGCCCCCAAATCAAATATCAGCCAAGTCTCTGGTGCTATTCCTATCTTTGTGCCCACATCCATAGATAGCCATATGCTGACAACATCACTGGCCTCTACTAGTCCGTTAGAAGACTCATCTCTAGATACCTCAGACCAGTCCCAAAGACAGAGCCAGCTCCACAGCCAAAGCCAACAACATCTGACCCAGCCTCAGGGCTGTTCAAACCAAATGACTCTGGATGGGGTGACGGTGCAGGAGTCAGACACAGATGTGAGGCTGGAATCCTGTCCCCAGGGCGAGCGAGGAGGCTGTGGTCCCGGCTCTGACGCCGAGAGCAGGCTGGCTCATGGCAGCCAGGAGTTGGAGAGGATTCAGCAGACACTAAGAGAGCTGCAGGCCTTCCTCCATGAGGGCGCCTGCCTGGAGACGACAGACAGCGAAGATCATGAACTGGGGCAGCCTCAGGGCCTGAGAGACACAGTTATGGACACAGAGCCAGGGCCTTGTAAAGGGGGAAGTTGTGAACAACCCCCTCCGGGCCTGGAAATAGGGCAGCGGCTCCGAGAGAGACAAGAGGGGAAGAGTTTTCTGGAGCCGATAGTGTGGCACAGAGCCATGGAGCTCGAGGCTCGTATCCGCCAGGCGGGCCTCACCCCTCCTTCTCTCATGAAGAGGTCGGCCTCCTTAGCTAAACTGGACTGTCTGGAGCTCTCAGCCAATGACCTCAGCGACTTAGAGCTGAGGCCACACACCAGGACGACATCATCACACTCCCAGGACTCTTTCTCTCTGTCGACATCTCACCCCGACGACACCTGGAAAAAGCAGAAGGTGTTGGCTCGCGTTGAAAAGACAGGAATGTCCCACGGCGTCAGGGATCTCGACGAGTCATCGTCGTCACCGTCCCTTTGCTTCTCCTCTGCCCCTCATCGCTTTCCAAAAGAGGACCCAGGCGAGAGGGAGGAGCCAGAAGGCAGCGGGAGCGGCACGGGCGCTACAACGCGTCAGCAGGGGAGGGGACACTCATCGAGACGGTCTCACAAAGGCTCTGCTGAGAAAAAGCAGCGAGCTGTCACTGTGCTCTACAATACCATGTAACCTCAGTGCAATGGACTGGAACGGACACGACTGGAGCTGTGCAGATGTGCGAGAGAGGCTGCATGATGTGTATGAATGTGTAGCAGGTAAACTGGAGAGCTTGTGTGACCTCCATTCCTCCAATGTATGTTTAGTATGTAAGAATGAAATGAGGAACATATGTTTGCATGTAAACCACTGGATGTGTTGTTTCAACTGGAGTTCAGGTTTGTATGTACAGTAATGGAATATGAATGTCCAAATTAAGACTGAACCAGTACCAATACTGTATGGACTCCATTATGTCTGTTTCCCTTTTTTTTAAGAAGCATTTGTTTTCAGTGTTTGACTCTCTGCCTGATCACAGTTTCTAAAACTACCAGAGGGGCTTTTTCTCCAAAAATGCACTTTACCGTTTTGATGATTTTCTTTTATTTGAAATCTGTTTCTTACCCCGGGGAGGATTTTTTTTGCACTGATATCATTCGTCTCTGTATGCGTGGTTTTTGTTTTCAAAGTGGACAGACATGTCCTTATTTAGATTTTTAATTGAACCAGGATAAAGCTGATATGTTGTTTTTTTTTTATTAAAAGCTTTAGCAGTAAATACATGTGATGAGTTTGTTTTGACTGCTGTGACTGTGTTCTTCACCTCACACACAAGCACCCATTTGAAGAGAAGAATCGAGGGTACTGAGCTATAGATGCTGACATTTTGACCAAACGTATCGTCAACTGTACTGCCGCCTGCCGGCCAGGCAGAGAACTACAGTTTTAAACCTGTCCTGCAGCACGAGAGAAGGTGTGAAAGAAGGTTGATATAGTGTGTAGTTACAGGAGTAACATTCTTGGAAGTAAAGACGTAATATTACTGGATGCTCAGATAACCAACCAAACCCTCCACTGTGATCAAATTTGATCACTTTGAAAGGCTGAAAATCAAGCTTACGACCTTATTATTGATGGATATTCTGCCTGTCATTTAACTGCAAGTCTCAGTTTCTTTCAAGTCCGTCTCCTTGGGGAAATGATCTCCATCAGTGCTCAGCACAGCCTATTTCAGGCTGACATTTTACCTACTGTTTCATGTGGGTAATTAAATACCGAGATATAGGCCACCAGGCCCCCAGCTGAGACACACACACACACACACACACACACACACAAATCAGATAGCAGCACTGACATTAAAGGACATGAGCAGACTAAAAAGAAAAATCTGGAGATTTAGAAAAACATTGAATTTGAAAGTAAAGTATATATATTTTTTTGTGTTTGAGTGTACAAACATGAACACCAAAGGCTCTTTGGTCTACGTGAATCAAGAGGAATGCTAATATTCCTTGATGATTTCACCAATTGATCTTACTTAAGATTTATTTTTGCACAACGCGTGTCCCTTATTGAACTGTCAGCAGGGAAATAATTGGAATAGTGAGGAACAAAATCTGTGGAGAGAAAGAGAGGGCGTCACAGTGAGATTGGCATCCTTCCTCTTAGCATAATGATGCGCCCAGCTTCTCTGTCTCTCTCGCTCACAGACACACACCTTGTTTTGTCTGTGGCTCTTTACAAATTCACTTCACACACGCCTGCAGCCCTGTGCTTCCACCGTCCTGATGTCATTCATAATGACGAGCTGAGTCAGGGCAGTGGAGAAGTTGCGGCTGCATACTGCTGATTCTTTTAGAAAATTATTGTATTCTCTATTTTCCCATTCTCTCCAACCCACAACTCAAGTACAGAAAGCAGCCTGGGTGCTCGGAGTGGTATTTCTTAGAGGGGTTAGAGTCTCTAAGCTGTCCTTGTCCTCCCTGTCAAGCCTAAAATAACTACAGGCAAAAAAAAAAAACTTGAATCAGGCTGAGGCGCTGTGAATCCATGTCACAGGGAGAAAGATGGAGGTGGAAGCTGCTAAAAACAGATCAACTCTCTGGTGCCGAGTGACGCTGCAGCTTTCCTTGTGTCATGAGAAATGAATTGCCTGTCACCCCGTCCTTCACTCCAGAGGACCGAAAAACTTACAGTGGAAAGATGTAGCTAAAACTCAGTGTGGGATCAGGATTTGAAGCATGCTGTAATTTAAAAATGGATTACAAAAAAAAAAAAAAAAAAAAGAATCTACTCATTCAGTGCTGTTCCAAAAGATGTTTATTTATTTGAATCATGATCTGAACTCACGTCTCAGCATACACCATGAAAACATCTTGCTGCATCTCTTATCTGCAACATTTTTCAAAAGGTAAAAAAAAATGAACATTTTTCTTATTAACCAGGCAAGCTTAACAATGGATTGGAGATGAGGCAGAGGTGGTTCTCCTCAGTTTGTGCTGATATAGGAGTGTGAAAGTTGTACATCTCTTTCAAAGAAATACTAAAAAAGATAAGGAGAAAAACAAGCTGTCCCTGTCCGTCCTTGTCCCTCACAACAAAACATGTTCCTCAGTGTTTGGCTAGCCTTGAGCCCTGCAATATGAAGTTACTTACAATGATGAGAGCAATATTGAACAATCTTTCCAATCCAATAACAAAATGATCCACAGTTTTTTTTAAATCTTATTTTAGGTTTGCTTTTGTTTTTAGCCTGTTGTGTAGCCAGCTTGCTTTTGGGGTGCAATAAAAACCTACAATTGCTGTCAATAGCCTTGACAGTGATTCTTGCGGGGCATGTTTTCCCTCAGAGAGCGTGCTCAGATATTGCAGGTCTCCAGGCTAGACTCAAGTCGGACAAAATGAACCACACATGGGTGCAGACTATGCTGAAATATTGTACACACACTGTACCGTGACTACACACTTACAGAAATCATCCGCTCAGGTGATAGGATGCAAATATACAGAAAATCTCTTTCTGTAACATTTCTATTTGACAATCTACTTGCAAACCACTATCATGTCCCTTTTTTGTTTGTATTACACACAGCCCCCCCCCCCCCCCCCCCCCCCCCCCCTCTCTTCACAGTCACACACAGGTTAGTTAGTAGTACACCAAGTGTTCTTCTCGTAGTCTCATCATATCTTGCTCCGGCGCAGGTTAGACTGCGCAGTCTATCATCAGGCTACAACTAATAGTGGCCTGAGTTTAGTTTGTGCTCAAACTCTTCATCTACATCCATTAACAGTCATATATGTGATCCGCCCACAAGCTAAATACAGTACGTCTGAATTTGTGCAAATCAAAAGAAAATTTACCAAATGTTTTCATTAAAAACTGAGGAAGTCCGATGGTTTGACGACATTCAACTCAACTTGACCAAGAGGATTACGGTATTCTCCCACACCACTGGTCCTGGTTCGTCACTGCTCAGTCCACACTAGCTTTTTTTTTTTTATTATTATTTTTTTTTTAAATCACAGTTAAGACTAAAACCCATCCAACTCAGTGACAAAAGGACCCAGTGAGTATGTGTGTGTTAGTGCTGGAGTAAAGAGTTGGCCTAACACAATACGTTTTCAGGACAGAAGGTGATCTGTTGACCCCTGTGCAGAGAGCTGGTTTCTGAAACACACACACACACACACACACACACACACACACACACACACACACACACACACACACACACACACACACACACACAACACACAACACACAACACACAACACACAACACACACACACACACACACACACACACACAGACACAGACAAAAATCACTCATCCAAAGAGGCATGCCACTAAACTTGCTGTATTGGATGTGTTGTTGGTTGTAAACTGGCACTGGTCAAGAAAGTATGTGGCACCAGAAAGAGGAAACTTACAGTAAGTCCCTCTCCGGCTGTCAGAGGCTGGACAGCCACATCCCCGTATGGCTTCATGGGAAAGGTCTGGCAAAGGAGATGGGAGAGGAACGCGGAGGCCATTTCATCGTATGAGACCACTAAGATGATTTTGGCATTTATTTCCAGCCACTTACAGTGTGCTTTAAGTTTTAAAGTAGCCTTTACTGCCCTTTTCTCCCATGTGTCCTTAGTCCAGACCCCTCCCCTCAGACCCCTGCTGCTCCACTCAGCTCTCATTTCTCCATGAGTGACAGCCGGATGATGCGCTGTAGCTCCGCCTCCTCCTGCCGCTGCCGGAGTTCCGCCTCTTCCTGCTCCCGAGCTGAGATCTCCATGGCGATGCGCAGCTGCTCGTCGTAGCTGCAGGTGTTTGGCTGCTTCTTGGAGGGGGTGGAGCAGAGGCTGGAAGGGGCACGGGGTTTGTGCTGGGGGGTCCTGGGGGAGACATGTGAGGGAGGTAGGTTTAGAGTTTAGCTTAGCGGAGCGCCACTGCAACCAAAACAACACTGGCTTGGCCACGTCATCCTCCCCAGCTTACCCTCTCGTCCAAAATCGTCACATCCGGTTGGAAACAACCAAGATGACGACGCCCGTGTATCAAACTCAAGGCTTCAAAACGGCAAAATGTCACTGGGTGACATCACAGATGCAACACCATTATTTTTATGTCTATGGTTGGACACAATTCAACCAACAGTTGTTCGAACCCTGCTACAGCACGACGTTATAGACAATAAAAATGCAGCAATAATGTACTTATAATTCATTATAGGCTACATGGAGACGTGACCCTAAAATAACCCTATAACAGCTATTTGTTCAATGTTGTATTTATGCTACTTTTGTTCTTCCACATCTGAAAAGTCAATACAATTAATTAAAAAAATGAAGTTGGACCCAAAATAGCCAGAAATCTCTACGACACATGAAGAATCATTTATTACAAGCTGTAACAAGTTAAAAAAAAAAAAAAAAAACGTCATATTCCATCAAAACAGCCAAGATTGCATTACCTTTTTACCCCTTACGGTACATGACTGAAAGGACACCACAAAAATGTAAACTACTTTAGTTTAGGTTTAGTTTTTTTGGTCTACAACAATGTTTTTTAACCCCCAGTTTCCTCTAACATTATAACATTGGTTAAAGTAAACACTGCAGTAGCAAGATTGTGTCAAACGAGGGAAAGAGAGGTCTGTCTGTGTATCCATCCACTCGTCTGCAAATAGAGAAGACAGAGAGAGAGAGAACACCAGCTAAAGATAACAGCAGTACTATCGACTGAGAAAGCAGGAAACACCATCTTCCAGTCTCCTTTCTCTCTCTCTCTTTCTCTCTCTCTCACACACACACACACACACACACACACACACACACAGCAGACAGGAGATGGGAGGAGAATAGCAGGATGGATAAGAGAATAGAGTAGTGGAGGACAAGACAGGGATACCGGATGTGAGTCAGAGATGGAGGGAAAGATCTGCAGGATGGAAATAAAACACAACGTAAGAGTGCAGACAATGGAGAACAACAGTAAATAATAGAAGTGAGAGGAAGTCGGAGACAATATGGGTGAAGGAACAGCAGGAAATATTGCCGTAGTCCAGCTCTTTGGAAGATAAAAGTCCCATTCATTGTTAACAACTGATACGGTATCCAACTTTATATGCAGCTCCTGGTTGATTCCTGATAATAGAGGGGATTTTGTAATGGGAGGACAGGAAAATGTGGAATGAGTGTATACAGTGATTTACAGAACAGAGAGTGAGGCAAGACCAAGACTGAGGCAGAGAGAAAAGGTTGAAAAAAACGTGAATGGGATAAAAGTAAAAGAGACTGAACGTCTGACCTCTCCACACGACTTGGGTCACAGGGCAGAGGGTGTGTTCCTGGCTTGCTATTGGTCAGCGCCTCCCAGATCGTCACCTAGACACAAAGAGGAGGCCGCACAGGAAGTCAGAAAGCCTGAACAGGAAAAGGGTAGCCCACAGATAAAGAGATGGTGGTGCATCTAAAACAACAGCATCCTCCCTGCAGGCTTTTTCCTGTTAGGCTAGTACCTCTCACACACAGCACAGAGACAGACAGCTGGCTCAAATATGAATTATGAACTGACTGAACGTAAAATAGATTGATCCTGGCCCTGGTTCTTTAGCGCACACACAACCCATGATACAGTCAATATTGATTAGCACCTTTTAAACATGAGGATTCACATTCTGCTGCCAAACTATTAATGCACATCATTCAACAACAATGTCTCATTTAAGGGTAGTAAGATTTGCATGATTTCACAACAAATTGCGCATACTTTACTTGGTAATACTAAGTGCCGGAAATGGGCTGGTATACTCACCGGTATTCATACTTCAGATTTTTGTCCACATTAGTACCTTACTTATTGCATACAACCACCTTCTGTGGTATATATATATATATATATATATATATATATATATACAATTGAGTATATATATATATATATATATATATATATATATATATATATATATATATAACCATGGTATATATATATCCTCTATATTAACATGGTATACTGTATGTATATATATATATATATATATATATATATATATATATATATATATATATATATATATATACTCAATTGTGCCCCCCACACATATTCCCCTAATGCATTTTACCTAGAAACCAACTTAAATTTCTATACTGCAATACTACCCTGCCCCAGGTGTACTGTATTTAAGTGATTTTGTGATGACTTGGTTAGACACATACTTATTTAAGAAACCATGTAAGCTTAATATTAACTAAAATATGAAACATATTAAAGATATTAAAACAAGATTGTAAGACAGTGCCTCAAGATTGAGTAAAAATGCAGGAACCAGCTTCTAAAAACATATGGTATGCTGTTGAAAATGATCAATACACTCTAAGCTTTACATGCAACGTCAGCAGTATGGTCCTTTTAACACCTGTCCTGCTTTCAAATTAGAGTTGTAATTAAAAATAGCACCTTTTTCATCACAGTTTGAAGCAGCAGTACAACAGCTCAGGGCAGCAGGCAGCTGCGGATGATTGTACAAACTACAGCACAAATCCTCAGCTGCAACCTTGCTTCTGCCTCCTCTACATTCCCCTCCTGTATCCAAGCTAAGAAAATACTGAGGATGTTCTCTGACCTATCTCACTGAGTCTATTTTTACTTGTCTCTCTGTACCTCTGGAAGAAGGCCAAGGACTATCGGGACCAGGATCTCTGGGATTTCAAAACAGCACCTATCCAGAGGCAGTGTTAAATATAATGGGTCTGGGCTCCACACATCACAGGCAATTTATTCGGCTTATTGATCTTGCTTCAGTATTGATTGGTTTTATTTTGAAAGTGGTGGCTTTGTTCCTACTTCAGTGTGTCTATTTGTCTAGTCTTGCTTGATGTATTGGTGAAATAACTGCTGTAATTTGTCCTGGGGATTTCAATGGGGGGAATATTGGGCACCTCAGTTGATATGGCAACATGGCTTTGTGAACCTTGAAAATGTCATGTAAAACTTGAACTTGACTAGAAGTATATATTTATTTACAAGTGCAGGAGCGGGACCATAAATCAAACTTAACTGAGGAACAGCAGGCTTAACTGTTAACAAACGGTCAGTTAAACAAGGTTGTCTGACTGGTGTTTCTTTAACTTCTGAACAGAAGATAAAATCTCAGGAGTGTCACAGTCAGCCCACCTGATCATATTCGGAGCCGGCCTCCAGCAGACTCTGCTGTATGGCGAACTGCAGCAGGTCCTCCTCCTCATCCCTTATGCTGTCTCTCTGTTTGCCACCTAGCATGGAGTATCCAGGCGGAGGCTCAAACACACATGGGGGAATCTCTCCGGCTCGACATGACACTGCAGCACACAGGGGGAAGGCAAAGGGCAAGAGAGGGGAAGGAGTGTTATCTAACAGTAAAGGAGATTAGGCTAGAGGAGAAGAGCAGGAAAGGAACAACATGACAACAATGACAACAGTCATTTCTGAGTGAAAGAGAGAAATCCAGAGTTAAAGAAGTTGTGTCAGGTAATGTTCCTTCCGTACTGTTGTTTTCAAAATACTTCTACTACTCAACTGCGTGTATTTTCAAACCCGAAAAAAACCCGCATGGACGTTTAACTGTCCCTCGGCTGTCCCTGCAGGCTCCTAAACCTGTTTGAGTCGTGACTCACTCGATCAGTTGAGTCCCACTACAATTCAATCTAAAATGATAACAGCCCAACGCACAAACCTCTTGCAACATTAGCTACTACTAGTCCTAGCCATCTTAGCTGCCAAAAGCTTTATAACTTAGAATTTCATAGGCAACCACAACTCCACAAGTCAACTCAAACGACTGAGTGAGCAGAGAGACAGTCCGAGACAGGTTATAGGAACTTCCCGACCTGCAGACTCAGAGCCGGCAACATTGCAAGCTCGCAGACCATGGGACTCACTCGAGGAGAGTCCTCGAGGACAGTCGAGTCAGTCAGTCACGCGAATCAGCTGGCTACATTGTCATGAGTGGATCTGTAGCAGACGAGAGAGTGAAGTGTCTCCTCGAGTCAGGGTGAAAAGCTAATCCACAACAAAAGTCATTCTTTCACTTCTGAAATAACATGCTTATAGGTTATAGGTTTGGTGTATAGATGTAGCATATAAAAATTAGGTCGATCGATTTAAAAAAAAAAAGAAGAATTAATTTATTCACTGCGGGCATTTTTCCGTTCCTGTTTTTGTCTACATTGAAAGCCATGTATCAGATCTGAAATAGTGAGTCTGCACCGAGTGAATCCACGGAACTTCCTACTACATTAGTGGTTAGAGACAATGGGCTAGGACTGAGTTTCCTTGGCGATTTAACAATACTGACTCAAGTGACTCACACAACCTGGATCAGTTTAGTGAGTGACTCAGAATAACCCAAATCCTTAAAAGGAATCGAGTTTGCCAGGCCTACAGGCTCCATTGCTTTTTAAATGATGTATTAATGTATAAGACAAGTGTTTTCTATAACAATTTACTTTAATGATTAGAGATGCTGCTTGTAAACGTTTCCATGCACGCAGAAATGCCACTGCAGCTGATATATCGTCGGATATTTAAGCAGCAAAACTAACTGTAGTTATAAACTGGACAGAGTGAACAGAACTAGACCTTTAGATTCTGAAATAATCCTGATGAAGTTAAATTACTGTTTCTCGAGCGTCTCTCACACGGTCTTATGAATCTGTCTGTCTGACAGCAGCTCTGCTATGTTCACCTTTTAGAGAACGTTAATCATATTTTCCTCGTTGACTGTGTATTATTTCACCCACCCACTCTTGCAGAATGTTAATTTGTAAGAACTGAGCGGCCCGATCCGTAACGTTAGATTAACCACGGAGCTGCGGATATTAGGCTATCGCTCTATCTCCGGTTTTCTCTCTCTCTCTGTCTCTCTCTCTCTCCTCCTCTCGCTCTGTCACGCCTCTGAGTTTACATGCAGCCGGTGAAAAGTCTTCCGCGAGGATACATCACTTGATCCTCACTCCTCGACGTGCATTTAAGGAATTGGGACGTCCTCCAAAATGGCGTGCTGATCGATTTCCGGGTCACAAGCCCGAGGATCGAGGAGGTAGGCTACAAATTTGGGAATTGGGAAAAGCCCCATAACTCAACTTAAAGAATTTCTGCAAGATAACATCAAGGATTTCCAGAGAGGTTCCTTCTGAGCGGTCACACAATGAAGAATGTCTTTCCTCTGCATGGCTTCAGCTTTCAACGTGGCTGTGGGGATTCTGATCCGGTGATAGGATGATGAGTAGGCCTAAGCCGTAATACGTCACACAACACAATGAAAGAACATAACCTTGCATCCAACATCAGTGATAAATACTGCTCGTAACTCTATCACGCAACTGTAAACTGTTTTTGTACTGACGTATGGGCCAGGTTCTGCAGTAAATGTTAGTGGAGATTTATACAACAGTTTGTTGAAATAAATTGGCAGAATTTACAGTTGAGCTGAGACTGAAAAAGAAGAAGATTTCAGAAAAGACGGCACTATGATCCAACAGGAAACACTGTAGGGTGTACTACGGGAGTGTGTTCTTACAGGTGGAACTGGAGCTGGAGACGCTGGAGGAGTCGCTGCCTGGAGAAGGGGTGTCTGTCCTGGGGGTGTCCCTCTGTCCATCCCCCTCCACCCCCACTTCGTTGTCGGCACGGACGCCCGTCCCCTCCTCGCAGCCGTTCAGGTTGCTGAAGGTGATCCTGGCATTCAGAATGTGGTAGAGAGGGATCTCTGCGGGGAGTAACGAGAAATGGATCAGAAGATGACATTTTTTGTGTTAAGTTATCTATTTGCATCAGTCTCATCATCCAGTCAACCATGCATGTCAACGCTTATTTTTAGTAAGCAAATGTGCAATGTTTTCTGTCCTTTTTACTCACTTTATCCCCTGTCTTTATTTCCTTCAATCCATCTTCGTATCTATTTTAATTTCCCATCATCCCCTCTATTTAACCAGCCATCATTTTAACTTCACTCCCTCCATCCTTCCATCCATCTCACTCTCCCAGCACTCACCGATCTTGACAGGGAAGCCAGGCGGCAAACGCAGAGTTATGAAGTCACGCAGCTTAGCGAACAGGGCGTTCGAGATCGCCATGAGATCGATGATAGGCACCACTTGTTCTGCCAGGGACAGAGGATGGGACTCACACAACCACAACTTGGCTTTAAACCTGGAAACAAGAACACATACACGCTCTGAGGATACTGATAAGGTGACTAGTAACAGAGTCTGCTGATGAAAATGACAAAATACAATTCTGACTTCAGTATAATTGAAGCAATTTACAGTAGGCTATGTACTCATTTAAGTGATTAGCTCTTTGGCCAGAGATACACAAAGACACTGATTGCATCAGCTAACAGCGACTGTCTACAATCTGCTGAGTCGAGTTCAAATTGAGACCAATCAATGCTTATATTTTATCTTGTCCGATAATGAACATAGCATTGAGAGGCAGCTCTGAAACCTCAAAAACGTCCTCATGATGTCCTGTCAGGTTTTATAGGTGCCAAAAAACAGTTAAACTGACAACTTAAAATGACAGACAGGCAGATATTCAGTTAAAGGAACACTAGACAGATGATTGGACAGCACGTTGGCAGGTGGAGGAGAAAAGCTATCATTAGCTACATTACAAAAGAAATAACATAAAATGTTTAAATTTATCCTGAGATAAATATAAATATCCCTTTGGTTAAATAGTCAATATGTGTCATGAGCTGTGTGAATATATTATTTGTCCGTCTCTTCCCATCAGGAGCTCGATGGACGGCTGATTTTATCCGTGTGGGTGTGTGTGAGAGAGAGAGAGAGAGAGAGAGAGAGAGAGAGAGAGAGAGAGAGAGAGAGAGAGCGAGAGAGAGAGAGAGAGAGAGAGAGAGACGGTCTACTCTGTCCATCAGTTTGTCAGCTCTGGCACTTGGTGGTGCGTTACACTGTATGTATATCTGCCTGTCTGTGTTCCTGTCTGTCTGTCTGTCTGTGTCACCTCTGGGTCTTAGTGGTGAGCTGGCACGGGTGGCCGATGTCCCTCTGGGTCGGGGACGAGCCGGGGTTAAAGTATTCCTCGGCCGTCAGCGCTGCTGGGTTGGTTATCGCAGGACATGACATCTGGGTCACCAGGGCCTGCAGAAAATAAATAATGATTTTTCAAGATCCTGATGTAACCACTAAAGCTTTCACTGATATAATAAAAAAAATATATATCATGAAAAGGATTTTTATTTAATAGCAGTGACTCAAAGATTACTTTACCAAATGAAAAGATGTCTGGCTTTTCAAACTCACTTCCTCAGCTTTATTCTCTGTTGTGGAACACTCACCACCTACTGGGATTTCAAGGCTTTCCTTTTACCTACTGACATTTTCAACAGCTCACTGAAAGAAAAAACTTTGCTCAAAAGCCCAAACTTAAGAACAAATGACAAAGCAGTTTTTTCAATTCTCGTATTTTACATCATTACAGTAGATGCAACTGGTTCATGGTCTAATTAGTAGCTCGCTGTCGACTGTTAAGTTTGAATTAAGTAAACCTGTCAAAGGGAGGCCACCATTACGGGAAGAGGTAGAGGCTGCTTGTGAAACAGGAGAGCAATTATCTCCATGTTGTTGTATTTTCCTTCCAGTTGCAGTCAATTCATCACAATCAATTTAGGGTTTGGCAAAATTGAAATTGCATTGCAGCTTTACAGTTGCACAAACTATCTGCAGAGCTTACGTCAAAACCTATGAAAAAAAGCTTGTCAGTGTTGTGTAGAGGGGACAGATAGGCATTAAGCTCATAAGAGCAGAGGTGACAGTGAGGGGGAACAAGTAAGAAGACAGAATACAGAAAGAGGAGAAGGAGGGGCGTGTGAGTCATAGAAGCTCTCCAGCAGAAACAAATTAAAAAAACATAATCAATATTGGAGCAGGTTGGAGCCTCTCTGGATTATCGTTTTACTCTGCAGGCATGCTCTCCTGTTGACACAGTGGACAAGGATTCATACACCCACTGTCCATCCGAAGAGGGGAGGTGATGGTGATGATGCTAATATTGAAGCTGATAATTCTTTCGTGGCCAGCACCAGAGCCCATTAATCACTGCTTTCAGGTAAAAACATCCTTGTTCCCAGCTCAACCACTGTGTGTTTTTATCTATTAGATTGGGTTTAAACATATTATATGACATTTCAACCCACAAAATAAATTTAAAAAACTGATAATTAATCACAATTAGGACTTCATGTGTAAATAAACTGTCCACGTACCCCGTTGTTAGGCCCCATGTGTTGCTCAGCAATCCCAAGAAAGTTCTGCAGTGGAGTCTTCCCCCCTGCTCAGAGACACAGCAGTGATGGGTTAGACTGAGAGAATAGTTACACAAACTCAAACTGTCCTGTTAGTCTGAGTCTGCTAGTCTGTAAACTGATTACATTGAACTGAGGTATATTATCAGTGGATCTGAAACTAGCAGCAATATATGAATTTCATGAAAATAAGCAGGAAGAAAACGTGTTTGTGTTAGGATCCCATCACTCATAGTGAAAACCAGACTGAGAACAACATTTTGAGGTCACACAGTGAAGGAAGCGTTTGCTTTTAGAGTGCCATGGGATATCCAGCAGCCGCTGCTTATTTAGATATGAGAGAGATATGAGCAGCAAAGAAAACATGAGCAAGTTGTTGGTGTGTGGCTTGTACTTTCAGACAGAGCTGGTGCTGTGGTTGTCCTCCCTAAACAGAAACGAAATGAGTGCTAAAAGGTCCATCAATTAGTATTAATGATAGTGAAGTAGTGATATGGTTTATAAAGTGTCCACATGTTGACCTTCGTCCCACTGATTTGTCTACAACTGCTGCTTGACTCAAGATACAGTATGTGTATACAGTATATATACACACATATACATTAAATCACACTCAAAAGTCTTTTTTACAGTGTTGACAAAGTGATGATAGGTAGCACAATGTAAGGGCAAATGGACTAAGTCACTCATTCAGGAGTCACTGTAGCGCTTCCAAGAGCACGCCCCTCCTGCATCCTAGCAGAGGGCAGATGGGGATTGTGACCTGGGAGAGTGGAGGGAGCCTTCAGAGGAGCATGTGATGGTTGATCCTTGCTGACAGCGACAGTCCGGGGAGGGAGGACTGCTAATCCTGTTTGATTCATGATCTGAACCAGAAAATGAGACGGAGCCACCGAGCAAACGGAGCCTCAGGGTGTTCGCATTGAGCTGGGACTGTGATATCCATCAGTGACTCTTTTACTGGACATTACACAGAGATGATAATGGAGAGATCCAGCTGCTGCAGCTGTGTTGCACCTGCACATAATGAACACCTGGATGGCCTAAGACGTGTCGATGTCTAAGGCATTGAAGTACAGTTGACAAAATAAGTTACTTACCTTTTGTCTTGTTCTTGTTCTGGTCTGACAGATGGTCAGTTCTGGTCCTGGTGATCAGCTCCACATTGGATGCTGCGTACACCTGACAGAGGAGGAAACCATTAACTCTTGTTCTGCTGACTTTACCTTAACGTCCTCATTGTTTGGGACCCCAGTGCTGTATGTGTAATGATAATCATTCTGAAACAATAATGATGAAACCTATATCATATATGCCAACTTCTTCAAGCTACAGTTCTGAGCAGAATACTGGAATTCCTCACCAGTGATCACAAAAAGGAAATACTGATTAATGACTGAGCAGGCTGCTGATTCTGAGTTTACACCGGACGACGGAGGTGGAAATAAGTGCTTAAAAGTGTCCAATTGGAGAGCACCTCAAAAGAAGGAGTTGTTTGTTTACGTTTGAAACCCTAAATCAATGATGCAGAAGATAGATGCGGTATTCTACTGTAGAGCCTGTCTGAAGTGCTTTTAAACCACTAATGATTGGTTCTGGGTGTCTGACTCCCTCCAGGTGGTTAACAAAACAAATGGGGTCAAGGTAATGCGTGTCTGCGCGAAAGATAGACTTCTTTTTTTTTCTTTTTTCTTTTACTTGATTTGATAGGCCATCTGGTCTTGTGTGTGTGTGTGCTGATGCATTTTTTTCCTCATTTGAGGGTAAATAATTCAGGTTTCAGGAATCAATCTGTTATCATTTAAAATGTAGAAGGCTATGTCCTCAAAATGTTTTAAAATAACTGTGGGAGCAATTCTTTCCGGAAATGATCTCTTCAAGTGAAATGGACTTTCAGGAAATGTCAAATTGAGCTTTGACAGCAGTGGTTTCTCTGGACAGTGTGAGAGATCAGTGAGCTGTCCGAGCAGCCCGTGCTCTACCTTGGCTTCATATCCATTCACCGTCTCAGTCTTCTCGCTCCTCCAGCCCAGTATACCCGTCTTGTTCCTGCAACAGAGATTCGACACATCAGTTCTCTGTGGTCTCCACTTCCAGTCAACACACATGAGGGCAATGGCACTTGGTGTAGATTATTTGCCTGTCCCAAGCATTCTGCAGATATGTACCTGAGAATACAGATTTGATTGCAAGTCACAGACTCTGTTTTTTCTCTGTAATTTGCAGCCTGAAAACATTGCAGCTATTGTCCTTGTTTGTCGTCTGTGAAGATCAACAGTTCGGTGTGCAATTAGGAAGTTAGTGAGGCATATGTCATCTTCATGATCTATTCTCATCACTGAACTCCTTTAGGACCACACCACAGAAAGTGATTTTTCAGGGATGATTTTTTTCTCTCTCCATATTAGCCCTTATAATTCTGAGGTCATTGTATCTTGAAATTATAACATATATCAAATATGTGACAATTTTGGAAGAATGTTCAGCCATGCTAGTGGTGTGGCTCAATAAAGATGGCAAAGTCAGTCTGTTAGTAAGTCCACTACATTGGTCCAAACTATCTCAATTTATCATAACAATATTAGTTGGATTGACATGAAACTTTTGTACAGACATTCATGTTTGCCTCAGAATGAATTTCAGTAACTTTGGTGATCCTCTGACTTTTCATCTCACACCATAATCAGGTCAACATTTCAAGTTTGTGCAATATTTAGGTTTATGACCAAATACCATAGTTCCATAGGTGCAGGCATCTGATCTCCCTGGCAGGACATCATTTCATAATGCCCTTTTGTACATTGTAGATCTGGCACCATATGATGTTATGTCAGCGTTGCACCCCAATATCCTATGGCCTGACCAAATACCTGCGAAACTAATCGCAGTCCCATCAGCCTCAACTACTTGTGTTTTGTGCTAATAAGCAAATCATAGCATGCTTAAAAGATAAACTAAAATGTTAATTATGGTTAAAAATGAGCTGCTAAACATCTGAATGCATGCTGGTATTAGCTAAAAGTATCGCTGCACTCTCACACTGACTGTATAACCTGTCTTGTTTCTCAACTTATCACTGTCTGAATTTTCATATCACATCTCAATTACTGGGTGTTCAATAAACTTTTACTCCTTACCCCAGCCCTAAAACAGCAAAACTGCAGTGCTGTAGTTTTTGTGCATGGCTGCGTAAAGACGTATTAACTGCAGAGGTGGATGTCCTGTCTTGACAAAGTGGTTTGCTCTACAGCATCATAAAAATATTATTGGCATGTTAGACAGGAGTGCTGACCAGGGAAAATGCACAGAGGTGACACTGAGGTATAAGTCTGACAGGGAGATGATTACACCCCCCCCACCCCCCCCCCCCCCCCGCCCTCCACAAAAAAAACACCACCTCTCCCTGCTCACTTCTCTCTGTCGTTTCCCTCTCCGTCTTCTTGCTTTTTATCTAAACATTCATTTAACATTCACTTCCTGTCACTGCGTCTCTTTCAACGATTCACCTATCTTTCACTGTCTCTCCGCAGTCTACTTTTCTCCCTTTTCTTCTTTTGCCTCCAAAACAATCGACTCCCCCTGTTTTGGCATCTGTATTGCACTTTTGTCCCCCGTAGTCTTGAGTCCCATTCATCTTTCTCTTCCTGTTTCTCTGCATGTCTTCTCCCCTCTTTGTGTCTCTGCCTCATCCCTTTTTCTCTCCCTCATCCATTTTCCATCCTCCTCATCTTTTATCCCTGCTTTCACCCTGATATTTACCATTTTCTCCCCTAGATCGAAAACTTTCCTTGTTCTTTCTGTCTGTCACATCAGTCTTATCTCACCACCTGACCAGAATAAGATGAGCTTTGCCCTCTATGCACCTGATTGGCCCACGTCTCCCTTCTTTCTCCTTTCTGCTCCTTTTCATCTCTGCGTCGATGTCACTTTATGTGAAACTGAGCCATAAAACTGTACCATTAGCATAATAAAAAGCTCCTAAATTGACTACACACAAGCCACCTGCTCATCCAATTTTCTTCTACCCCTCTTCTCCATCCTTCTCCTAGTGAGCTTATGTCTTGTCTGCCTCTTACATTGATTTTGGTTCTGCTATCTGCCTCTCCATCTACATGTTGACGGGTGCATCTTACTTGCAGTAGCCTACAGTGTTGAGCTTTTTTGAAGGGATTCACACAGCCTGAAGCTAATGTGTTCCTCACTACTTCCACATAACACATCACCTAACCAACATATTTTATTTAAGGATTTAGTTTGGTTTTATTTGTTTATTTTTCACAGACAGTGATATTCTCCATTACTGTACATGAGCAAGGGTTAGTTTAGAAGGATAGCCATGTGTTGAGGACACCCCCAAAACAAAATAGAATGAACTAAATTAGTGTTAATAGTGTAACAATAACACAAGTCAAGAAGAGCCATAAAGGCAGCTAACTGACTCAAACTGACTCAGTAAAGTCAGTTACAAGGCAATATCTAGCTAAACTATTGCTAGCTTTAGGAAAATTAGCCACCATAAGCTAAGTTTGCCTGTAGCAGCAAAGCCCCTGAGTGTATTTAAACAAGTAATGGTGTTTAATATTACTTATGAATTCAACTTTCCATTTGTTACAAGAGATTGTGTTATTTTGTCTTTCAAAAGCAACAGGATTTTAGACTTAAGTTAATAGTTTAATAGCACTTTAATTCCAGGAACATTTCCCCTCGGCTCTGTTGTAGATATATATCAGTAATATGTGGTGTTCAACTAAATATTTTGCTGTCTCCACTTCCCCCTGCACTGCTGCACTTCAGTTAGTGTTTTCCTACATTTTGTAAAATGCATTTTGACAGCCACCAGAGAACATGCCTGAACTTGTTCCACTCGTCTGTGGGTTGAAGCGTAGGAGCCGGCAACAGTAAAAGAGTGACAGAAGTTCAACAACAAAAGAGTGATTTTCTCCTCTCAGGAAAAAAAAGCAAGCACTCAGAACAGAAAATGTCCTGAGGCTGAATTACATTGTGTTGTACCGAGGCTACTGTTGGTGGAGAAACTGATTATTGTGCCTGTTCAGTGGCAGATTTCTTCCTGTATGATTGTTGAACATGGTCACAAAATTAGATTCTGAGGGATGTTATACAAATCTGATAATTATCATTCTTAATGTTTTACAATTTCTGCCGGGCTTATGTTGCAGCTGCATCAAGAAAATGACACATCACATCATCAAGTGTTCTTGAACATTAACAGATTTGAGGAGAAAAAAAAATCACCACAAAATGACAAAAATGGTGCACAGTCACTACTGGAAGATTGCTGCACCACTTGACTATAACTGAACATTCTCATATTCATATTCTGCATGTATCAGTGTTACGTCTGACCTCTCGAAGGCAATGTTGCGGGTGTCCAGCTGAGTGGTCACCACGGGGCCAGAGAGCCTGGCTGCTACCTGCTCATCGCTGGGCTGCATCGCCCCCAGAAGGCCTAAATTGGCGGCGTTGCTGCTGCAGGCGGCACCATTCCCCCAGCCAGATGAGAGGGCTGTGAGAGATGAGACGCACAAGGTCTCGCAGAACACCAGCTGCCTGTCATGGTCGACCTCCATCACCTCTGCACTGGAGTCTAAGAGGTAAGAGGATGACGGACAGGGAGGAAAAAAATGAAGGCAATGTTAGTGAACACTACAGAGGTGGATAATAAATTGAAATACAAACATGCCAAATGAGGCAAAAAGACACAAACATAAGCATGTTGCAAATTAAAGAACATTATGGAGGGACTCAAAAAAGTCCACCGAAAGAAGAGGAATATTTAAAAGTAGTGAAATGAAGAAAGAAAAAAGAAAACTGGGTGAAATAATGCATGGAGGAGCCATTGGAGAATTGAATGAGTGGAAACAGCCATTTAATAAGGCTACAAAGAGGCAGGTGGTAAGATACTTAGCTAAGCATAGCACAAAGACTGGACAAAGTACACATTCACACACAGTAAGTCTCGAGTTTGACCTCGGACCTTGTCCCCTGAAAATGAAGCTGCGGTTTCCTCTCTGCCAGGTCATCTGTTCAAAGCCCATCAGGGTGGTGTCAACGCGGAGACACTGACCACTCTTCCAAACTCTGTAGGTATCACTGGGGCAGATACGAGACACCAGGGGCACTAAGGACAAACACAGACACACGTTATCAATCAATCAAACTGTGACATGTCTAATGGATATATGCACAGAATCAAATGCAGCAGTGTTTTCCTTTGATTTATGTTGGCAGTTCTTGGCCTCCCATACATTCCCATTAACAGATGCATTTCAGTAGTTGGTTGTAACAACTATTTTACACATAAAAAAACATACAATTAATGTCACAAGTCTGCTATAAATTAAATTAAATTACATCAACTTGTGGGTTTTTAAAGCACTTAAGATAAAAAGCACAGGCTGTTTAACTCTAAACCAAAGCCACTTATGCATTCTGCTGTGCAGGAAGTGTCTGAGCATCGGTGTCCAGTACAACAGGAAGAAACAGCCCTCTTTAGCCCCAAAGGGAGATGATAACATGATTAGTTCTGACTGGTCGGCACTGGACTGCTTTACTAACTGGAATGAAAGACTGGACTCACCCCAGCTGGTAAACTCCCATTTCATCTCCACGTAGAAGTCCTGGGCCTGGACAGAAAGAGGCAGAAAAGAGTGAGACAGAGAGAGAGAGTTGTGGAGATGGAGAGTGATGAATTTAAAAATGGCTAGACAGAAAGAGAGGGGAATAGCAAAGTGGAGGAAGAGAATTGCAGTGATGCTGCTTCATTGTCTGTTCTAAATGAGGGAACAGGCACAGAGAAGTGGTTGTGTATGTGTGGGTTAATAATAGAAGTGATGGATGGATGCTGGGGAGAATGATGTGGATGGGAGCAGCAGCAGATGAAGAACGGTGTGCAATATTTGCTAGTGCATGTGTGCTTGAGTGCGAGTATTCATTGTCAGAGTGTGAGGGTGTTGTGTCTACCATGTGAATATGCTAGATTGTGTGTGTGTGTGTGTGTGTGTGTGTGTGTGTGTGTGTGTGTGTGTGTGTGTGTGTGTGTGTGTGTGTGTGTGTGTGTGTGTGTGTGTGTGTGTGTGTGTGTGTGTGTCAGGGAGCCAGCTGGAACAGATACACAGGAGGACAGACGGTGTGAAAACAGTTCCCTGCATCTCTGCCACTGTTCTCTGCAGCTCTACTGCTGCAGCAGCTTAAACACGATCTGCTGCACCTCAACGCTTTCCTGTCAGGATTATACCCATCAACCTCTAGGCTCTCCAGTATCAGCTTGTCCATCGCTGCTATTGTGCCTTTAAGCGTGACACTCCTTGCCCCTTTGGGGGAAAGTGATGACTCAAATTACCCAGAGACAGAGAGTTGGCAACATGGAAACATATCATTTGAGCGTATTGCCCTTGTTGGGTAGTAAACAAAGTTATTAATACCGTCAAACAAAAAACAAGAATATTTTATCATAAAACAAAGATGTAAATATAAAAAAGGTTAATCTACATTTCAAA
The DNA here is from genome assembly GCA_023631565.1 of Gymnocephalus cernua. NCBI lineage: Eukaryota > Metazoa > Chordata > Actinopteri > Perciformes > Percidae > Gymnocephalus > Gymnocephalus cernua. The sequence continues at coordinate 27,831,483 of CM042430.1, forward strand.
TGAATACGTCTGCTGAAAAAAAACAACCTTGATGTGCCTTTGTAGTTTTATTTGTGTATGTTTTTTTTCATGTATGTCATGTCTGTGCTTTTACATACACGCTTGTGTTTGTGTCTATGCAAATGTGTGTGGTCATGGGAATATCTTTTTCCATGTGTGCATCAAAGTGTGTGTGTGTGTGTGTGTGTGTGTGTGTGTGTGTGTGTGTGTGTGTGTGTGTGTGTGTGTGTGTGTGTGTGCGTGTGTGTGTGCGTGTGTGTGAAATCCCACTTGGCGCAGTCGCTCCAGCAGGACGGGGATGCCGGCCAGTCTCTTGGCAGTCCTCTGGTAGTCACGGTAACGAAGCACGAGACGCACCAATTCCGGATCCCTTGTACTCACCGCCTCCTGAAGAACTGAAAGGGAGAGCGAGGTGGAGAGTAAAACAGAGCCAATCACTCAGACCTCATCTAAAATTCATGTACGTGACTCATGAGCAATTTAAGTGGGGCAGCGAGAATTGCCGAATCTGAAGTAGGCCAAAGGAAAAGCTGGTACGACCAATTACTGCAGCTCGCCCAACATTCATCAGACTGCCACTTTGCTGTTAATCTTACAGGTTGTTCTGCACTTGAACAATTATATACCAATTTCCTTTCTCTTCCTTTAACAGCAACCATGCAAGTAATTGCTAACACACACAGTTGAAACAATGTACTGTACATGTTATTTTACCCACTGACAAGATCCAGTAATCAGATTAGGACAAACAAAAGAGGATTACTTAATGATACTCTGCAACCACAGACTCCCAGAAACATTCATGACAATATCAAAGATTGACTTTCTAGTGCTTAATTCATCACCATCAAGACAAAAACGTATTGCGTTCCATGCGGTGTTATACAGGTTAAGTAGGGAATGAAGGCAAAAACAAAAACCTAAGGATGAGGGTGGGACATTGGACTCACAATAAAGGATGTTAAATCAGCCAATACAATTTCAAGGTTAAAAAATGAATTAATTGCATGCTCCATTAGTCTCCCTATGCCAGACCACCACACTACATTTGCACAGTGCCAGCAGATAAGATGCGTCTGGCAGACGCCACTGCTCTACAAACGGGTGGTGAAGAAAAACATCAGAAGTGGTTTGTATTTTCTAAAACAATCAAGAGGACAAAACTCATCAGTGCCAATGTAAAATAGACCCAGTGGGAAATGTTGTTTTGCACCATTTTACAATACAGTGTATGTTATATCATACATTATATATTATCATAATCCACGTATTGTGACAACCGACACATTTTCAGACCACTTGTGATGGAGTTTTTTACTGGGTTACTGCAGATGACAGTCCAGGCTTGGCTCTTCTGCTCTCTACACATGCACATTTAAGTGGAACATTTTCTGGACATATCATCTGAACAATAAAGTAAAACACATCACAAAATGGGCCAAGCAGCCTCTTATTTTTTTTTTATTTTACTTCCAGAGGGTCTTCATAATGAGACTGACTTGAAGAGCTTGTTGATATCAAACATGCTTCAAGTAGCATTTTAATGTCAATAAACAATTTAAGATTTCATATTTGTATTATTTTAGAATTTTATAAAAAAAGTGTTAGCCATAAATCATTTCCATATTTAATTTGAGATATAATTTGATTTACTATATATTCAATTATGCCTAAAAGAATGACCAGATTGATTTTCATCCTCAAAAGGAGGCGAAAGGGTTCATGGGAAATGTGCTCATACGTTTTAACCACTATAAGTATACCACAGTGTCATAATTACTTTGACAAGGATATATTATTATTATTTTGGAACACGCTCCAAGCTTCAACAACCCCCCCCCCCCACCCAGATTTGCATTACGCATACTGCACATTGAACATGCTATCAGAGCTATACTTCTACACACACACACACACACACACACACACACACACACACGCACCGGTCCATCCATTGCGGTTCTCCTTGCTAACGTCAGCTCCGTGGTGCAGCAGGACCCTGGCACAGTCCAGGTGGCCCAAGGTGACAGCCAGGTGGAGAGGAGTCCGACCACGAGGGTCCAGAAACTCTAAATCAGTCTGGATGGAAGAAAAGGAGGAGGGGAAGGAGAAAGAAAAGAAAAGACAAGGAAGAAAAAGGAGAGAGAGAGAGAGAGGGGGGGGGGGGGGTAAGGGAGGGGAGTGAGCATAAAGGTAAGAGAAGCAGACAGAGAGAAATGAAGTAGGAGGAGAGGAAATCAGGGTTAATCGTGTATCATTGTAGATCTCTTCTATCTCACACAGAGGTGGGGAGAGACAAAAACAAACATAATAGAGACACACGTGTGAAGATGAGGGCAGAGAGATGGAAAGAGAGACAGGTAGGTGCTAATTGATCTGTCACCACTCCAACATGGTTGGCTGCTACCCTCCTGTATCCCACTTATTTTCTGGGTTGGATGGATTGAGTTTAGCTAAACACAGATAAGACTATCTGCTCCACACCCAGAGCTGTTTAAGCAGCCTTCTGTCCGTTATTCCTTAAAAGGTTTAGAGAAGGTTGTACGTTTGAATACCTACAAAGGGAAATGTGACCAGGTAAAGTAAACAAGGAGTAGCCTACATTTTCAATCTGCCATGTTTGAGAGCAAAAATACATGTTTTTTCTTCGGTAACTGTCTGACAACAACACTGATGAACAAAAAGCACATTTACTGTAATGCTGAAGGCGTCAATCCAGCTCTCAGCTCCACTTTGTATTTAGAAGCATGTCAACAAGACCTCATTTGTCAGCCATATTACATTAGTGTTAATCTGTCATATCAATCAGACCAATGCTCTGATTAGAAATAATCATTGCAGGGAGCTTTTAAACCCCTCTCAGACATATTAAATACATTGGTAGACAACTATAATTTTAGATGCTCAGGATACTAACTTTTCGATGTTGCTGGTTTTTGGTGTATCTTTGAACCAAACAAATAAAATCAAAAGAGGAGGTTATTGGGCTGTGCCGGGCTAAAAAAATAAAATAAAATAAAACAGGTGTACAGGTATGTCTCTATTTTGAGCCCTGAACAATGCCAACTGACAATTAGCTTCGCCTAGAATAAAGACTGGAAGCAGAAACAGCTAGCTTGTCCAGAGTAATTCCCACCACCTATAAAGCTTAACATGCTACCTAACAATAATAATAATAATATATAATAATAAAAACTTGTATAGTGGCTTTTCAGTGGATACAAGGATGCTTTACACATATGGAGACAGACAGAAACAAATACCACAAGAACAGAAAATAATAGTGGCAATGTCTGCCAGGGATAACAGAGTTAACTATGTCCATAGGCCTTGGTGAACAGGTAGGTTTTTTTGAAGGTGTCCATAGATGCAGCATACAGGTCTCTTCCAGGAGAGAATTCCAAAAGGTGGGGGCTGCCACACTGAAGGTTCTGTCCCCAAGAGTCCACAGGCTGGTTTGGGGGGTGGTGAGCAGACCTGTGTCTGAGGACTGCAGGTTCTGGGTGGGGCTGGAGGAGGTCTGATATCAAATGCCCTTGCATGGAGGGATTTGTAGGTGAGGAGAAGGATTTTGTAGGAGATAGGGGACTTTACTGGGAGCCTGTGAAGGTGGCTGAGGGTGGGGGTGATGTGCTGTGTAGTTAAGGCTTGGTGCAGGTGAGAACCTGGCAGCTGTGTTCTGCACATGCAGTGCTGGAGCCTGTCCAGCAGGTTATGTGCATTAAACAAACAAGGTGTAAAGTGATAATCTGATTCTTCTTTTTTACCTTTTGACATGCCAGGCAGGCTAGCTGTTTCCCCCTGCTTTCAGTCTTTATGCTAAGCTAATTGCTTAATGTAGCTGCAGATTTAGTGTACAGCGATGAAAGTGATATCAATCTTCTCACCTAACTCTCCGCAAAAAAGCGTTGTATTGAATCAGAAAGGCTTATAAAATACTTCTTTGAAATGAGAAGGTATTACTGACTTGTAGTGTATTGCAGGTCTTAATGTGTTTCACATATATTTACAGAACAGTTAGTCCAGACATGTTGAAAAGATGACTGGGTGAGTCACTCGTTATTGACACCCTTTTCCACACATTGTACAGCATCATATAAACAGGGTAACATGTCATTATTGATAAGGGAGACTGAAAATCCCACAAGTGTTACCGTGTCAAACAGCAAAGGTGCCCACGCTACTTACAATCTGCTTATTATGAGCTGTGGGGCTTGTACACCTGATGAGATACCATGTCTCTACCTTTATTTAATCAATCACTGGCTGTATTTGTCTGCATGAAACTGCCCATCCCTCTTTAGTTCCCAGGCCGCTCTATGCACCACTGTGCATAGAGGCGTTCACTGTTTTATGTTGCCCCTCTCTGCAGTGCTACACTGATCTCAGATCTGCCATCCAATTAAACAGATGCTGACAGCCGCCATTATTCAAGACCTAGGCTGATCCAAGGTCAGTTCTGTCGGTCCTTTGCAGGCTTGATGTCTAATTAATGATTATTCTCGAAGTGTAGCGTGACTCAGAATCAGGACGTTAATAAAGACCTTAAGGAGGCTGTGGACAATTCCTTTCAGGAATAAAATGACACTATTTTTTTTAGGGTTTTAGTGTATAATATTAATATCTGACATATCAGAAATATGGCTGAGCAGGTAAATTCAAGAAAGAGGCCGCACTACTTATTGATCCAAATAAATCTTTATATCAAAGCAGAGGAGGGGGAAGAAATGTATTAAAGGGTGAATTTTGAAGCAGCTGAGAATAAACCAAACAACTCAAAAACTCAATATAAAAAAGCTGCCATGTCTGTTTACTACGCTCAGTGTATAATATCCTAACAAAAATGACTGGCAGCTACTGTCCAACACAAGTTAACTGCTATGCTCCAAGAAACACATTGTGAGCAGGGCCAGAAAGACAAAGTTGTTACATTATCAGTCAGTTACTGCAGGGTTCTGTTTTTGGTATTTGAAAGGGAAATGAAGAAAACCACATGTGGTGCACATGCAAATCACACATGGAGATACACATACAAATGCTTACATACACAAGGACACTCACAGGCTCCTAAAATGTTTAAATACGTAATGGATTGAGTTTAGTGAAACATAATTCAATAACAAGAACATGATATCACAGTTTCAGTGTGTTAATGGGTATACTATCGCTGTACAATCTCTAGCTATCCACTCTTTCCACTAACAGCTCTCTGCTCTCCACAGCATTTTCAAAAGCAACACTGAAGCGAAAGAGACAGACAAAAATAATGTGGCTAGATCAATTTCTATTGAAAGAAGCTGCCTGTCTGCAACAACTGTAACATGTAAGACAGGCGAAGACGGAGGAAGAGAGAAAAAGAAAGGAGCGACAGATTGCTGTTGCAAGTGATGGCTATATGGCAAATAAAGATATGGGGGCGGTAAGGAAAAGAACAGACAGAGAAAGAGAGTTAGAAGGGAGGAGGCAGCGAGGGGAGCTGAAGGAGAAAACAACATGAGGAAGTCCCTCAGGAGCCGTGGAGACTGGGGAATAGAGGGTGGGAACGTCATAGCAACGCAGGGGAAGAAAGAGAGCAGTCAGCTTTGTTGGTGCATGCTGGATAATGAATATGGTGTGTCACATGCAAATACAGCCACTTTCAGTCCTGTGTGTGTGCATGTCTACCACAAACAGCGTCTCAAAGGACACTGCAGACGGCATGTGCTTGGGCAGCACAAATATGAAGAACTGTCAATGTCACAGGAAGAAAAGTCTGAAGTAGGGTGTCCGTCATTTAAACAACACAAGAGAAAAAGACGGTGCAAGCAAAACTAAATATTAATATTGAGCCTTGGAAAACATTTCCCGCCCAAATGGAAATGGTATTTTGGAAAGAAATCCTTCACATGAAAGCAAATGAAAGGGAGAAAGACGAGAGAAACAGAGAGCCTGGAACAAAGCTGATGGTAAAAGAAATAGATCAAACAGAACAGAAAAAAGAAAGAAAGAAAAATGGGCAACTTGGCTCTTCACTCATTTTTCATTTTTTTGTCTCGCAGCTGTCCTTTCATCCATTGCTCCCCCTTTAAGTTGTTGCGTATGTTGGTGATTATCAGTTTAAGCTTATTTCAAAGCTGTACTCGATTTCAGTGACTCTGGATACAAGAGCTGCAGGTAAACGGCTGAAATGCAGCATAAAGACACAAAGGGAGCTGGACAGGAGGGAAGAGAGGAGTGAACGAGGGATGCTAAAAGGGCGACTCTAAAGAGAAATAGGTGGACGGAGACAGAAAGAGAGGGAGGGAAAGTCAAGAAAGGGTAGCAGTGAGGTGATTGCAAGGTAGGATGTAGAGAGAGACAGATCGGAGAGAGAACAGGATGCTGCCAAAAAATACAACACAGGATGACAGGGAAACAACAGAGCAATCCACTGAAGTGTATAGCTTCTGTAGCTGGATCCCCATCTGCTCATCTACACCAGATGTAGCTCCTGTCTTGGTAAAATAACGATTCAAAAAGCAAGAATAGGAGAACATATATGGCGTTATATTATACTACTCTACGACACTATTCTTACCAACGAGTTTCTCAACACTTTCACTGGTGTTTGAAAGGGTCAGACATCCCCAATCTGGATTATGATCTTGATCTAGCAACCTCTCCATCACCGGCTCTCCTTTATTCATAAATTATTTGTGATGATGACACCTTTGAGCACTATTAGAAAAAAAAGTCGGCCTCTAAGCTCACTGATTAGCTGTGGTTCATTTGGTCCAATTTGCATCAGAGGTAGCTGGGAAAGATAGAAATTGAATATGGTGAGAGATGGTGGTCAAAGATAAGAGAGCACACACACACACACATTGGCCTTGTTTGACTTGTGACTTGGGACATTATGTCATCCCTGCTCGTTTCTTAGCACCCATTCTTCAAGTGCTGACACACATTATGTACAGTAGATCATTTCTGGGGCAAGTTTACATTTTTTTTATTGCCCTCCATAAGTAAATGGTTTCGTGAGGTAAATCCCAAACTGGTTAATTGTCTAAAGAAAAATGTAAATCATTAAAACAATTGAGTTATGGGCAGTGCCAAACACTGATAACAGATAGATCGTAGGGAAGTGTGTCTTATGTTTACTACACAGAGAGTAAATCAAATCACATTATGATGACATGACGTATCTCATAGGCCTTTTTTCACAGCAGACATTTCAACTTGCCATAGTAGAGAAGGTGTTACTGATAACATTATATATATATATATATATATATATATATATATTGCAATTTACACGATCCAAAGTATTTAACAGAGGCTAAGCCATTAAGTATGGCTCTGTTCTATTCAAGTGCCCCAAAATGCAATGCCAATGTGACAGTGAGCCAGCATGCACAATACCAGGTCACAGGGATTATGGTTGCACTTTTCCAGAGGATGGGTATTGTGGCAGTCAGGTAGGATTCACAGAAGAGGGAGTGATCAGTTGGAGCGAGTTCGGTGGCACAGGTCTTCACAGGTTTTGACCATAAAGTAGGCGCCTGGATAGCTCAGTTGGTAGAGCGGGTGCCCATATATAGAGGTTTACTCCTCGATGCAGCGGGCCCAAGTTCGACTGCGACCTGCGGCCCTTTGCTGCATGTCATTCTCCCATCTCTCTCCCCTTTCATGTTCAGCTGTGCTGTCAAAATAAAGGCCAAAAATGCCCCAAAAAATAAACTAAAGGATAAAGTCTTCCTATCAGCATCATGTCAATCTGTTTCATTATAAGAAGAGAATTTTCTCGGTGACATATAGTTCCTTGTTATGAGACAAAAACTTTGCATTTATAACGAGTTGTGAGAATCTCTGCATATGTTGCATACAAAGTTTTCATGTTTTTTCTTTCTCACCTCCATTTCTCTTCTTTCCATTTATATATGCATTCTTCCTCTATTTTTCTAAAACTTCTTTAACATCTCCTCCACTTAAAAACATTTTTGGTATCTCAGTATCTCTTAACTTGCTCTTTGTCACCCTCACAATGTATTCCTTCGCACCATTTACTCTTCATTTTGTCTCTATCTCGTATGGTTTATGATCAAACTCTTTTCTAGTAGTCTGAATCAACAACAGCACATTTCTAGTGCCGCCAGATGTCCCTCACCTTCCGCTCTGTGTGTCGTTGTTCTTAAACTCTGTTCGCTTCGAGAAACAACAACAAACTTCGAGCTAGCAAACTACAAGCCGAAAATGGCAAGTTTTGAAGAAAATTTGGATTGTGCATCAAGGCAGGCAAGCTTGGTTCTTTTGGTGAATGATTGTAAAATGTACAAAGAATATGTTTACGGCATTTACTATCTAACTGGGACGTTTTGGGACCGATTGCTGGGGATTTGCTGTGGACAAAACACACACAGCGATACACTGTTAAGAGCAAATCATGTTTAACCATGTATCCAGCTAATTTATATAGCTTACATTACTGTATTGTGTGAACAGTTAACTTCTATTCATATTTTATGTGGCATTTTCTTTTGCAGTGTCCAAATGTTTCACCAAAACAAGTTCCTTCCCGAGACCATTTTGCAGAGCCACCATCTCTCACCGTCACCATTGTCGATTATACAATTGTGTTTGCAAAGAACCCAGAGTGTTTTATTTCTCCTATCCTGGAATGTATCTATGGAGGAGCCAGACCTTACTGCACTGTGCTGTGGAGATAGGTCTGGCAATGCAAGACTTTTCTAGTTATCCTCTTCTTCCCTCCCTCTACTTCTTCTCTCTGTTTCATTCGTTCCAATCTTGCCATCCCTTCATAGTGAGCTCAGTGGCGGTTGCATTATTGATAAGCATCTCTATCTGTGGCATCTGCTTCGTCTCTCACTCCCCCTCTCCCCCTCACCCCCTCTTTCTCTCCCCCTCCCTCCCTCGCTCGGTGTGTGCCTGGTGGCCTGATGCAGCTTGGCAGGTACTTAGGCCAACATCAATCTTTCATACAAACACCACACACCCACACCCACAGAAAACTGTGCATACACATACAGCAGCTTTGCCAAAATGTTTGTGCATGGGGCGCACAGAAGTAGAGGGTGGCTCTGGGAGAGAGGAGTATAAAAATAACTCTTTCTCCCCCCTGCCTCCCTTCTCGTGTCTGTGATTCCAGATGAGGAGGAGACTTTGACAAATGCTACACTGCTGTGAATCCCTGATCTATTTTCATTGGGGCACTGCTTCAGATATGAAATGACAGGACAAACTGGTAATGATTACCCCACTGAAGAGTAACAAAACCTCTCGCAGCATCTCACACTTATGTTAGTAACACAGCCATTCATTTCCATTTTTGCAGGTGCATTTAAGGGCTGTGAAATCAAACGCTGGAAATAAGACCAAATGTACCAAATCACAAGATAAAAATACTAGAATGACCTATATTCCAGCATATGTAATTTCTCTGTTTCATTGCACTTAATACAGTTTACTGTCAACCCCAATCTCCACAGAACAGGTCAGACAGAAAGACACACACATACACGGATAAAGAAAGTGCAAACGGGTGGGATGCTGATGGACCTGTCAGAATGGCAACAGAAGCAAAGAGAGAGTTTCTCTGATGTTTATCTAAAGGGGATGACACCTGTTTGTTGCAGTGAGCTGACAAACCTCACCAAAAATGCAAGGAAAGAGAGAGAGAGAGAGAGAGAGAGAGAGAGAGAGAGAGCACTTGTTCTCTCTCCTCACACTCGCAAGGATGCAGGCATACTCACAGATGGAGAGAGCAAATCTTTTTTGTTGAGGCAGACAGTGCATACGTTATAAACAAGCATAATCACATAATGTAGCCTATTGGAGTGAAACATCACAGCTGTCACTTTCTTCTTGTGTTTGTGTGTGTATGAGAGCATGTGAATTATGTAGCAATTTCAGGTAAACCCATTGGTCTGGGACGAGATGGTTGCACTAAGCCTGATAATGAAATCAGAGGGTCATTTTCTCTGGGACATATAGCATTTACTGGGCAGAAAATGTCCTGGTCAAATTAAAGGAATCTCATGATGGCTTAAAATGTTTTTGTTTACATGTATTCATTTATTGGTATTTATTCAACTGGACAAGTTCAAGTGCCTTGGTTTTGGTAAAATGGGTTGTAACAGCATTTCCTCGTGAAACCAAAAAGAAAAAAATAGTTTTTTTTAAAGTAAAACGTGTTTTGATTCAGGGTGATGTTTTACATCACGTTTGAAAATGCATGGACTTGCTTAAACTTTTTTACACTGAAGACCACTTACAGAAATCTGTCAAAAAGAAAAACATTAATGACAAGCATTACCGAACTTAGTCTTTAACACCATTGTCCAGAATAGCGTCAACATTACTGCAGCAGATGCAACCAGCTGCTCTCATAATATACTCTTCCACCTAGGACAGCTGCTAACCCTCACACCTTCACAGGATAAGACAACTTTTTTTAAAAGAGAATCATAGCCTCAGTTTTGGAAGAATAAACCCTCATCTTAGTTATTGCCGCTGCTCAGACACAACAACATGCACACAGCAGAGTGCTGCACAGTGGAGGTTGTAGGCAAATGAGGCTTGAGAAACAGCATCATCTGTGAATATCAGGGAAAACACCTTCATGTCTCTGAGCGGAATATCCTCACCACTCGTGGGCTCACTCGCTTATCTATCTTTGAATCATTAACAGGAGAGGGGACGTTTTGACAATCTATGAGGAGGTTAAAGTTGATCCACTGTCCCAGGGCTAAAAAGTTGCATTGTACCTTGGTAATCTTAGGCTTGCAAACCCTCCAGTATCCTACACAGACTTTTTACAGGGTGGCTTATTAGTATAATTTTCTGATAATTAAATCTGACTCACCATGCACCCTTTTTGAAAATCTGGACAACCAACCCCATCAGACACTGATAAACAATGTCCATACAATATTGCAATGGCACATCAACCACAAAACAGTCAGTGGGTATCTAAGGATAGTTCATCCTTGGTGCCGTGTCATCATGGACCTATTGAACTTGACTGGAACTTCACCCCTGCATTAACCTCTACCAGAATAATGGGATTTGGCCCTCCAGACTCTTCCAACACTGCCTTCTGCATGTAATTCATGATCACAGGGCTTAGGAGCTGCTCAGGGTTTTTGACCATGTTCCCAGTTGAGGTCAGGACATTTGCGCGCCTGCTGAGCACGGCCTGGGTGATGAGATGCTAGCTGGCCAACAAAACCGCATCAGTGCAGTGCATAAAACCTACAGTCAGACATGGTGGTTAAACTATTCAGATATGGAGATCTTTTGCCTATTGTGGAGGTGGTGACTTTTACAGGCTACATCAAAGAGAAATACCATAGGCAAATCATCCCCACTATGATCAAGTTGGGGGCAGTAAGGACTCAATGACCCAAAACGTGAAGCAAAAAAATGCCCGTTCTTTCCTTCCAGGTAGGCATACTTGATTTCCAGGAGTGATGACTTGAATCATTTTTAGGTGACTGCCACAACAACGATTATTACTATCATGAGCATTGCTCGTGCCACTGTTTACTGTTTCTGGTCTGTTGCACTTATCTTTTTCTTGTGGGTGTTTAATGGCTTCTCTCTGATTCCGTATGTATTTGTTCCTCACCACCCATTCTTCCTACCACATTTTTCTTTTATTCCTTCACTAATCTTCTTTCTTTTTTACCTATTACTGACAAGCTCTCTCTCTCTCTCTCTCTCTCTCTCTCTCTCTCTCTCTCTGTTAAAAGCTTTCAGCAACTTAACTAAATCTGACCCCAACCCAGCCCTCATGGCATCTCTTTGTGGCTTTGCTGCACTGCAATTAGGACTTGGGTTTCATTACACTGAGAAAAGTAAGAGGGGTGAGGGTGGGGTTGATACATGGATAGATGGAGTTAAAGAGGGATGGGAGGCACTGGGAGATAGAAGATAAGGAAAACTTTATACAGTGGCTGGATGTGTAGAGGAAACAGGGAGAAGCAGGTTGATAAGAGAAAAGAAGATTGTAAGAGACGGTTGCAAGTGGATAGCAGATTGTTGGCGTAAAGATTCAGAGTGAACACAATAAACCCATGAGCATTCATTTATGGCTCCGTTCAATCATGCCAGAAACCCTGCATACGATTTTAGAATGGTGATTTAACATTAGCACCTTGCCGAGGGCATTACAATCAAACCATACACTGAGTGAAAAAGAGAGCTGGGGTCAGACACAGAGTCCCAGAGAGGACAAGATCAGCAACAGAGAAAAAGAGCTGAGATCTTTGTTATTTCCTGCCTTCGCCTTGAGATAGACCGTCACTCTCTACATGGACCTGCTCATGGACTGTGCTTTTACGTCTGTTTGCAACCCAGACACTCTCTGGTCATGGTTAAAGTCTGTCATTATTCCCCCCCCCTCCCCCACACCTCCTCACTTCTTCTTTACTCTCCGTCTTCACTCCCTCCATCACCTTGTTTGTGCCTACACTCCTTGGTTCAATGTTTCTTCATTGCTTTCACCTGTCTTTGATGGCTGTTAGGTATTAGCATTATTTTATGAATCTGGTAAACACAGCTAAAAATTGATCTCTCACCTCTTCTTTTTTCCCCCACTGCTTGTTATTCTGCCTATTATACTACTTCTTTCATGTATGTCTTTCCCTTATCTCTGTAGTCAGCTGTGTGTCCCTGCATTACTATGTTCAGTGTCCTTTCTCTGGCTTTGCGTCGTAACACAGACAGCCGGTGTACAAATTATTCCACTGTAGCCTGCTGTGGTAACATTTCTGCTCCCCTCACTCACTCAAACATACAATCTGCTACATGCTGCTTATGGAAGATTGGGCAAGCATAAGGTCTCTCTACATATAGTTGTACAGTCTAATATCACAAGTGTTGGAAAAAACATCATTAACCAGCCATTCATTGCATTGTTGTGCTTGAAGGAAATAAGAGTGCCATCAGGAACAGTGCCAGATATTGGACGCATGCACATGGTGAAATGGCACGTGTCTCATCATTTTACCAAGGCTGGGCAGGCTTTAAAAAGCTCTGATATGGAGATGGCTGTAGATTAGCTTTATTTTACTGTGGCATAAAGCAGAGATATTATACTGTTCTTCTACAGCTAAGTGGGTCCCAAATTCATCAGAGACCAACCATTATCATGCAATATCTGTACAATACTGCCTTTGTTATTTGGGTTAACAGCATAGCCATAATGTGATATCATAGGAACTATCACAATGCACTGTATTGTAATAATATTATGCATATGTATTTCCAATATTCTTCTTCTCTGTCTATGCTCCCCCAGTCTTTTTCTGTAATGGCTGATGCTCACAATACAGTAGAAATCTCTCTCTAAAGGTGGATCATGAACTCACTTCTGTGTGCCAAGTGTATATGTGTGTATATGTTAAGTGTGTGTAGAATCTCTCTGTCAATCAAATGTGAACTAGTTACAATAAACAGTATTTATTACATGGCTTGGTTGAATTCTAATGTAGAATGCGGTCTGTAATTTCTTCATAACAGACCGCTGCTAAGCATAACACACCGTTGCCATGCAAAGCAGAGCGTTGCCATGGACGCAGTTCTGTTCACTCTGGAGGACAGCTATCAATCAATCCGCTGAAAGAAGTCCGGATAATTTATCAGCTGTGGCAAAAAGTGGAGAAACGCTGTCGAGCAACTTCTGTCCTCCAAGTCAAGCAATGACAGCAGATCTGGTGAGCGCATATCGCTACATCTTTATATACGGTCTATGATCGCTACGCAGTAACTTCAGCCGTAGTATAGGAACAACAACGCTAATTAGTTAGCTTACATTGCACGTTTAGGTGTGTCAATATGCAGCGGCTGTGGAAAAAGGAAACGAGATGAATGAGGACATGCTAGCTCACTACAACGCGTCAGCTAATGTCGTGTCAATTCCTGCAGTGATTAAAACAGCAGCTGGGTCATTTGTCCACCACGGCAGCACCCCATAACATATACGGCTACTACCACAGCCCGTAGGTGGTGTTGAGTAATAGATGAAGGGTTGCATTAGCTTAACAGATACAGAGTTTACGTTGCTATGGACAAGGATTCCAACCGTAGACGGAACGGACTATATTCTTTAGCGGAAGAAATACAATCGTATTTAAATCTATAAACTCCTTTTTAAATCAATATTTTGTGTCAAATTATTGATTTATTTGGAAAGTAGCCATGTAATAAGCGGGATAATGTAGAGCGAGGCGGTTGTTATAGCGAATACAACCCCGACAGGGTGATCAGGACCCCGACGCGAAGCTTCGCGTCGGGGTCCTGATCACCCTGTCGGGGTTGTATTCGCTATAACAACCGCCTCGCTCTACATTATCCCTTACAAGACAACCAAGGACTGTATGAACTGGATTCAATTTGCCATGCTTACAGCATGTATGCATCGACACAGTCATACCAAAAGCTTAACTTTGTGTCCATCTGATATGTTCAGCAATCTTGTATAACACATCATAAGGAGATCTCTAATGTGGTCAGTCTCTGTGTCTCCAATTATCAGACAGAACCAGTCATTCAGGAGCAGAGCACATCATGGTCCCTCTAATCTTAACCACCAGATAGCCTGCATCTCCCCACACAAAGTTGGCCAGGTGTGAAGGCCATTGTGACCCCTCTTACCTTACCTTACGTTACCATGACAGGAAACCATCTATTCTGAAACATGTAATTACATTTCCATAATAATTTTTTTCTACCACATTACTACTTGTAAACAAACAGGACATAATGACGGTTTCAACCATTTGCAGCTTGTTGGCTACTAGTCAAATGAACACGTTAGAATATAAAGCCACACAGTTTACCTAATCGCAAATGTGAATTGGTGGCCTTGATTTTCACATTATCAACATTTCAATTTTGAGGATATAAATCTAAGTCCATGCCTGTGACACAGTGTCCTTATGCATCGCAGACAGGCCAACTATAGGGCTTGGAAATACTGGGAGTCCTGATTTACTTGTGCGGACATTTTAGCAGCTGCAGAGAGAGTAGCATTTTACACTTTAAATACTAATTAATAATAGCTTACTTATTCCTGCAGCATGCAACTAAACAATCCCTGTGCTGTCAAAATGGTGGTGAACCGACCATAGCCATGGGAGTCCCACAGATATCCAGAAAGCTTCTTGACACCTGTCATGGCATCACACGTGTATGTATGTGTGTTCCACGTGTGTGTGTGACTGACAGAAGCTTGGGGTGGAGCATGCTAGTGTGTGCTGTACTAGTTTAAGCAGCACCACACATATAGACTATTAGTGGCTTAGGTTACCATTTAAAGTTTATAACATGAAGTGGATGTGAAATAAGTTCCGGGATGTAAGGCTGACGTACTAATTTTATTAGTTTAGTAGCTCATATAAAGTCTTGTAGGATGTCAAATGTTTGACTATGCAAAAAAACACTGCATTATACAACACATGCAAAACCATGATGCATACTTACATGTGTATTCACCCATACACAAATACATAAAAACAAAGCAAGAGAGCTACAAAGAGATACAAATTTGAATAGTTATAGTTATAGACTGAGCAGACGGGAACACTGGAAGAAAGAACTAAAGCTAATATTTAGTACTTTACTACCGGTCTCGTGACAACTTGCCTACCATCAAACAAAGATAGTTGATGCCTAAGGTTTATGGTCTAGCAAGCGTGCCTCAGGAGCTGGCATGAAAAGAACGAGGAATAATGCTTGTTGTGAAAAATGGAAAAAAAGTCCTATTCTCTGTCTTTCTCCCTCTTTTCTTTTTTGTTTGAGCTTCTTTTTGACAGCATTGAACAGCTTTAAAGCCATGGAATTCCAATATAGTCAAGAAGCCAGGGAATCCATTGAAATAGATGGTGCCAGTTAGGCATAGGTTTCAATTTTGCATGGATTTAAGGTCACACAGTGTTCATGTTTCATATAGTTTCTGCTGTGGTGAACAACATTGCAGAATATAAAGACATCTGTTTGCCATGATAGTTGGTAGAGACAGATCTACACTGAGAGTTACTTTAGAAATGAGTCATTTTCGTACACAAGCACAAGATGAGGGTGACTTATGCTGATTTACTAAGGATCAGCATTACATCTTTTTCGATTCTGAACACTTTGGTACTTGAGATGTTCAACAGATTTGTGTTTGCTCTCACAAAGAAAAAGGAACTACAAGGCAGTCTGTTTGGCTTAGTTTATAAAAAGATCAGATATGATATAGAGGTCCTGGGTTGAAATGCACAGCAGAGGAGCAAAATCATTTGCATCATAAAATATTTATAGATTCAAGTGTTCCTGAAAAATGAATGACAATGGCGTTGTGAGGACTAATTTATTGAGTCTATCTTTGTAACCCAAACATGCCTAAAGTGTCAGTTTAGATAAGTTGGTGTGAAATATTACCTTTATCTATGTCAATAATTTATATTTGGGTAACATTTGATAATTTCACATCGGCAAATCTCAGGTACAGTTGAGGCTGATGGGAATTTGGTCACTAGTTTTTGAGTCATCCTGCATCAGCAAAGGTTTTGAACCAGTTTGGGATTTTGACCATTTAGAGGATGAGTCAGGGGACATTAAAATGAATCGTCCACGGATGTCTGCTCTGTTTCAAATTTCATGGCAATCCATCCAATAGTTGTCAAGACATTTTTAAAGACATTTTTAAGTTCTGGACCGACAAACCCAGTGGCCACTAACACTGTCCTAGTTAGAGCCACATCACTAGCGTACCATACTGCATGAATGTAATAATGCATTTTAAACCAAAGTACCAATAAAGAGTCATCTGTTTCATTCCAATTTAGTGTTGAGCCAACAGGGCAAGAAAATTGGTATTCAACAACTGCAAAGCTACAAATGTTCGGAAAAAAAGTTTTGCTGTTTCCTCTGCCTCAAGAGCATACTTGGTTCATTACCCGCTCCCCTTTCAAGGAAATACAATGTGTTACCTCTGACATTGACTTTAATACTAGAGGTCTTAGTACGTTCTTAGAGCATCACTGTGAGATGTATTCAGTTTTGCCATTCATCTCCCAATAGGTATAATTATGGTCAAGGATTGAATGGATAATGTCACTAGCACACTCCCTGACTATAACTGTAGGGCTTATGGTAAACCAACTGATAGCTGCCTTTGGGCAAATGCTGGCCTTTTTGGTGTAAAGAAAAAGCCTCCAGGGTTATGATTTTGTAACCACAAGAACAGTGGCCATATGTGTAGGCTATAGTGTGCATACATGTGTGTGGAAGTGTGATGTCTTGAGACCGCTGCATGATGCATGCACTCAGAAATCTGTTTAGTTGCTAACCTGCATCTCTTATATAGAAGCAGAGCACTTCAGTATACATTTGAAAAAAACAAAATTACTGAATTAGTGTAATTCTTATCGTGTTATCAAGTCTCTCACTATAAGCTGAAGTATTCCAATGTTACCAGTGGGTGAAAAATATTCCTCATGCTTTTGATTATGACAAACACCTTCTCTGGAAACCTACAATACCTTAATGCTTTCATAACTCTATTCCTGGGGTGGTTTGCAACTGTTCGCCCACATGCTCAGTATCTGCATTGTCTCACCCACTCACAAATGGTTCAGGTGCTGGTAGGAATGAGTATATTGAGTATAGATCACGCAATAATGCCACTTACACACAGGCATAAAGCACCTCTGACAAATACAAAGACACACACACACACACACACACACACACACACGCACACACACACACACACACACACACACACACACACACACACACACACACACACACACACACACACACACTTCCCATGCATATTAGAATTACTTGGATGATGATTATTTTTAGCCACAATGCAGTAAATAATAGATCACTGACATATAAGGTATATTGAAATATGAATGAATGATACAAAAATAGTGTAAATTCAAGTCTGAGCATAGATTCTACAAGTGTGCCTCTCCACCTCACAGATAACTGCACTATTCCCAGTTATTGACCAGGTTCTTGAATGAGGTGCTCCGTGGCATCTGTACCACCACCTACAAAATCTATGAACCCACACGTCCATTAACACTTATAATGAAGACACAGGCCTATGTCTGTAAGCAGAGATGCGTTTGATCGCTCTTCACCGTCTCACCTGCTCGTTCGTTGCCAGCTCTTTCTCCAGCTGTCGGTGTTTGTTGTGCCACACCAAATAGTGGACAGGATAACGACTCTTCTCCGGAGTTTTCTTAGCAGAAATCATCCTCGGATCATAGTTTGCCTCCTCTTTTTTATTCACTGTGGATTGTAAGGCTACTTTGTTATTCATTTACGCTATATAATCAAACCTATCATCCTTGATCGGCGGTGATGCCCAACGGCGTATAAGGGCAGCCTTGCGCGTCAGGAACAGTGAATGATCAGCTGCGTGCTCTGCTTAGAATAAACAGCAAATACCTGTAATTTTTTTTTTTTTACAGAAATAAACCCCTCGTTTTATTGTCTCCGTAGATAAGGCTACACCTTAATTTCTTAACCACCCGTTCCTCCACCTCTTGCATCCCTCTCTCTTTCTCCCCTGCCCACTCTAACACATCTATCCTCCTCCTTTCCTCCCATCCGGTGGTGACTGAGAAAGATGCATCGGCAAGCTGCAATGAAATGTGCGCACACTCAGCCAATCCGCTGCCATGTGGTGTTGTGATAAAGCCCCCTGAAAAAGAGAAATTATACACAAATGGTTTAAAGGAAACTACATAGCATAACCCCCACATGAATCTTAAAGCAGGCTAGTGATACTGTATAAGTAAAACAATAAAATGAAAGTGTTTACACTGACTGCAAAATATATGCACCAATTCAGAATAAAATGCATCAATTTAAAGTCTAAATCAAGTCTAATCTTTACTCATTTCGTTTTTTGTTCCATGCATGCTTCAGTTTTATGTATTTGTTATATTTAGTTCAAATCTATATTTTGTCTGACTTTTACTGACATCATTTTTTTGTTTTGCATTTGAATTTGTGTGTTGAAACTGTATCACAGAATAAAATAAAAAATGTGATAACAACAACAATAGCATATAATACTAGGCTACTAGTAGCCTAGTATTATATGCTATTGTTATATGTGGAGCATTTTTATGTTACTGTTAGTAACATAAAAATGCTCCACATATTTCTGTTAAAAATATTTAATTTATCTGATAGCTACCACATTACCAGCTACTAAAAATTCTATGTCTTACTTTATTTTGATCTGTCTGTGAAATCTACCTTATGAATGACTGGGTTATTGTTGCCCCCTCACCCGTCCATGTCCCTCCATAGGTAGGCTGCAGGGACGTTGGGTGTGTGTGCGGAAACTGACAGGTAGAGAGCTGCCGTCTCTCGGTGAGTTGCAGCCAATGCAGCGAAAAGATTTAGTAAATATTTCGATATGAGGTTCATACAAACAGCCAGATTAAGTTTGCTCCAGACTTGAGTTCAGTAACGTTAGTGGACGTGGGCGAAGGGACCGCAGGCCAGGAACAAACGGGAAATTCAACTGTCAGCTGGCCGGGAAAACCGATCGCACCACCCGGCTTCCGGGGATTCAGGGGCCGCATCGGTTGACTGCAGACGTCGGTCGGTAGCTCGGGGGAGTTATACATCATCTACATCATCGCCGACATCCACCTCTCGGTTTCAGCGACTTTCGAGATGTCAAGAAAGCTACAAAGGACAGAAGTCTGCGCGGACTGCAGTGCGCCAGGTAAGGGAGGAGGAAAATAAATCAAAAATAGACCACTATACTGAAACAATACGTCGGTAGGGCGACACAGTGGGGCAACAGGGCCGACGCTGCTGTCACTGTCAGCGGGTCCGCAGAGCAGGAAAACGGCCAGGGCTTCCAAGTGTCGCTTAGGCCCAAAATAAACAGTGAAAAATAGGCGTGTATCACAACGGGAACATCTTTGGCTAATAGCTGCTCAACGTTAATTGAGCAGTTTGATATGTAGCTATATGTATTTGACCAGGACCATATGCGACTGATAACAGTTTTTTTTGCTGCAGCGGACGATCTGAGTGTCACATTTATGTCGCTTCTTACTTGGAGAGACGTTTGTTTTGATTTTCGTGACCGGCCGGGAGACTTCTTAACGCGTTAGCTTAGCCTGGCTAACAAGCAGGCGATTTTGACTCACTGCTTTGCTGGCCATTATCACACATTTAGCTTAGCGTTACACCGAATGTACTGACACAAATTATTATGACTATATTTACCATATAAACCAATTGTGTTATTGTTAGCTCTAGCCTGCGGCGTTTTGAGAATGTGTACCTGGCTAAAGTTGCTAGCTTAGCTACAACGGTAGCTAGTCTAGCTAACTTTTGCTAAATCCGATTCAGCTAACGCGTCAGCTACAAGCCAGTCGTTTTAACGAAATCTGACTAGTTTTTGTTAGTATCCGTAGACTGTTGGAAAGCCCTGAAAGAGCTAACTTACTTGAGTGAAGGTTTCTAGCTATATAGTATAGCTAGCTACTCATTTATTTTACCGTATTTGTTAGTCTCCTGCAGTTTAGAAATGAAATTGTCACTAACTTAGCTAACGCTGTGGGAATTTACAGGAGCAAAATAATGTTTATCAGATGAAGTCGAAAAGAATAAATATATAAACGGCTTCATTGATCAGATTAAAGTTATGTTAGCCATGTTGTTGTGTATAAAATAGGTATGACCGCTGCAATGAGCATATGTTTGTAGGTTACTTTTACCTCTTCTGCCCCATCTGCGTTTAAAAGCTAGATAAAGGTAGGCTTAGGCAAACGGCAAATCAACCTTTGTATCCCCTCCTTTGCTTCTACATGTATACTTTTAGTTTTCTCGCATGCCCTCATGTCTAGTTTGAAGCACTTGATTATTTGTTTGTGTGTGTGTCGCTTGCATTCATTCATGTGTACATGACAACAGCTGTCCTCTTCACAGCTGCTCCCCCTGATAGCTGTGTGTGTGTGTGTGTGTGTGTGTGTGTGTGTGTGTGTGTGTGTGTGTGTGTGTGCAAAACTGTCATAAGCTTTAGGGCCTACTGCTCAGTGTTTAAAGTCTTGCTGGCTTCACCTTGCTTCTGCTTTATGACTTGAACCTATTCCCTGCTACTTCTATACACATACCCTCCTGCTGTCTGTCCTCTTGCCCCCTCAATTGCATTTCCCTTCATAATCTGACCTGACTAACCAACCCCAGTTGAACTTGTTTCCTTGAATGGCATAACAATTTACAGTATGATTTATGTGTGATGTACCAGACAAATTAATCGGGAATCACAATTGGAAAAAGGAAAAGATGTTTGTTGTGAGGTAATTATATCTTAACATGGGTTTCCTTAGGTGATTACTGTTTTTTCCATAATTGTGGTTAACTTGTTTGTGTACCTGTTACTAGCTGTGTATTTCTTATTCTATCATCAGCTCTTTACATGTTGCCCCTCCTTACGATAACATGCACAGGCACGCAGTGTGTTCTGCAAAATGCTGACCTAGCCACTGGTGACAGGCCACCTCCCTACTACCCAGCTTTGTGTCATACTAGGGGATAACTCGATGGCATGGCTACAAAGGACAACTGATACTCCCAGTCCAAGCCAAGCCTCAGGAGGCTTTAATGTCACGCCTTGGCAATATGCACAGTTTATAGCAACAATGAATCATGTTGTCATGATAGTAAACACTTTATTGAGCACAGATGCAATTGTATAAGAAACTGAGACGCTTGTGCACACATTTAGAGCAGTTTGACACTGGTATCCAATTCCTTTATCGTATTATGTTGTTAAGTGTTACTGTTGACGCTTTGAGCGGTTATTGGTCGAATTTAAACGTTAGAGGAAATAATAACTGTGTATGAATTGCAATCAACCTACTAGTGGTGACTTGGGCTAGCATGTGGACCTACATGTTGCTCCTGGATATTACAATGGTTAATTAGACCTGTGAGACTCCTCCAGTGTAAATTAAGATTTAAGTTTTAGTGTAGAAACTTACCAGTTATGAGTCAAATTATGTAAATGCAAGCCACAGTTAGTGTTTATTTCAGAGTTTTCCAGACTTGGAATGTTATCATATTATCTGAAGGAGAGTAATAATTATATACACATCACATAGGTGCAAGGCTATCAGAAAACCATGTCAATGAAGAAAAGGTAATGCCTGCCACTAACGTTTAATAATGACAAAGTTGTGATCCTACTTGGATCTTTGTCAGGTCATCATGTCATAGCATGTATACTCATTGCAGTACATGTTTTTATGCAAGTTTAAATGACAGCTATACAACCAAATGTCAATGTTGTATTGATCAATTAAGCCAACTTTAGGCTAAATTATGTCATGCTGCAGATTTTGCCAATACCCGCTGCAAATAGTCTTTTCAAGTCTAATAGCTTAATGGTGTAGCCTCATATTGATCCAGTGAGCCAAGTAGATAGTTTAGCCTGTGGGAGTTTTTTTTATTTATTACACATATTAAGCAATTAAATTGCTGCAGTCTGGCTTTTAAAGCCTACAGGCTACTGTTCTAAACGAGGCTATAGCTCTTATCAAAGCCATTTTGCATTTGCTGCTACTTTTTCTGTGGGCAAAAAGACTTACAGCATGTCAGTTTATCTGATGATGGACTATTTTAGCTTCATTAATACCATAAACCCACAGTTTTATCCTGGCCTAAGAGTGACTAATACAGATAGTAGATGTGTGTGTGTTTGTGAGTGCATCATTTGCATGTAAGTGTATTTGTTTTGATATTACTTTGTGACTAGTCTGCCAGTGTCAGGAGACATGGCATTGGCCTTAGCTGCTTCCCCTCCTATCCTCACCTCATTCACACTCATCTGTTCCGATGTCATAGGTAGAAAAAAAGTGATGTTCCACCCAGAATTCTGTACACCACTGAAACATCATACAGTACCAGTGTAAAACAAATCCCAAATTTTGACAACCTGTTCTGTCGTAAACTAGTAGATCTGACGTTTGGCACAGCCAGTATACCAAGCTACTTATGACTGAAAGGTTAGAGTTTACTTGGTCTGGGATTAGAAGCATGCACATTTTAGTGATGTTTCCTTTATCTGAAATTGAAGAAAGGTCTTAAAATATTTAACATTTTACCTTTTCACATACCGCTGTAATATTTAGTACAACCAGTAGGCCTAATATATAATATGGTGAGACAATCTTCTGTTACCTTGACTCTAGTCTCGCTTTGCCAGACCCTTGTGTCTGGCTACTCCCCACAGCATTCGGGGATGGGAAGAAAACGTGCTCTGGTTTATTGGCTTTTCTTTAAACCAATCACAATTGTCTTGGGCAGTGCTAAGCACCAGAGAAAAGCCACGGTGCCGCTGCAAAATAGGCTCGGAAGGACCTTGTTTTGGTGGAGCATGTGTACGTTTAAAAGTTGTTTTAGTCTTGCAACAGAAAACTCAGATTGGACAGGTAGTTTAGCTAGCTGTCTGGATTTACCCCACAGAGATCTGAGAAAAGGTTAACCATAGTCCTCGTAAATCGACCAGAGTTTAAAATGCCAACACAAAGGAAGCCCAAGGCAACCGATATTCGGACTAAATGAGTGAAATCCGGCGAATTTTCCTAAAGAAAAATACTGTAAAACATAAGTAAAATATCACTATTATTATTGCAAAATTCAATTTGTTCTAATTGCTGATTCCCTACTGTGAGGAATATTATTTTCTGAAGATTACAACACAGCAGGTGTTGATTAAATACAAAGATGCATATCCTCTAAAGTGCAAGCTTGCTTTGCTTTCAATGTGCATTATGCAATACTATATGTGTATATAGGATAACTGCACATTACCTACCTAGTGTTGCTTTTTTATACGCATTTTCCCCCAAAATAAGTCCACTATTAAAAGATCTTATTTTTAGATTGAAATTGTGCAAAATTCCCCAAATTTATGAGCTTAACTTCCCTTGGAAATGTTCTGACCCTTATTGTAATGCAGCCTGGACTAATGTGACCATTGTGGTTAAGTTTCTTCACAATGCTGAAAAGTCTTACTATCACACACAGCATGTTTAAAAGGCTTGTAATACTAATGATCTATTTCTGTTCCTTTCAGACCCGGGCTGGACCAGTATCAACCGAGGGGTCCTGATCTGTGATGAATGCTGTTCAGTCCACCGCAGCTTAGGTCGCCATATCTCCATAGTCAAGCACCTGAGGCACAGTGGATGGCCTCCTGCACTACTGCAGGTAAGGCTGAGAAATAAAAAGTGAAAGAAAGGGAAATTAAGTTAAATAAAATGCAGTACCTGAGGCCCAGAATACTTACTGTAACGAATCATGCAAAAGGTGAGCACTGGTACAGAAATCTGACTCAGCACTGGGGATGCAAACCCATTCCATAGGTTTTCCATCTGTATTTATATAAAAAAAAAAGCTTGTATTTTCTCTATTTATGTTGAATTATATGCATATCCATCAGTTTGTACATATTGTTTCTATTTTTTTGTAATAAAAGCAATATATTTAAAACATGGAAATGCAATATTGCATTAGGGCTGCATGACTTTACTCACCAGAATGTTCTTATAGTTTTCTTGCGTTGTGGTTAACCATCACTGAGTCACTGCTGCGTTTGTGTGTTTCAGATGGTTCAGACGTTGGCCAGTAATGGGGCCAACTCCATATGGGAACACAGCCTCCTGGACCCTGCTCAGGTACAGAGCGGTCGTAGGAAACCCAACCCCCAGGACAAAGTCCAGTAAGTATACTCCCTACAGGCTCAACATACACAGAACTAACACAAATCTCCCACCAATCACCTTTGCTGGGGCAGATTATTGTCCCAGCTGCACAGGAATATGATACAACCTTTCTGGACATACTTGGCATTTGCAGTAGTGAAGAGCAATTGCACCCAGTAAACAGTTTTCTTATAGTCATTAATCACCTTCCTAAAGAATATTGCTCTGTTCTCAGAGGGTTTTTGGAAGTATACGTAAACAGGGTCTTGTTTTGAAATTAGTTTCACCTAAAGGTGCAGAAAAGCGATTCTGCGCAAAGATTGTTGATGTTTGAACTCAATTGCCAAACAAATACAACCCTAACTATGGTAGCTGCATGCTAACGGCAGAGAAACTTGCAATCTTGGCTGCCAATATCGTTAAATTCTCCCAATTTCGGGTCACATTACTGCTGAAACATATCTGGTTGTGTAATAATTGGTTTATAAGTCTTTATTGGTGTTTTTCACGGTACGAAGTCCTGTTGCTGCCACTGACTGTACGGAGACAGCAACAACAGGAACGCTGATATGGAAAGCTGACCAATCAGAGCAGACTAGGCTTTTCGGGAGGGGGGGCTTAACGTTCCAGGTGCAGTAGCCAGGGACAGTATGAGAAAAAAACATTAAAGCATGTGAACATGTTTTAGTAGAAACACAAAATACAGTACGTAGTATGAACCTGAAAATGCTGTATACAGTAATAGGTCCCCTTTTAATGTGCTGTTTCACAAATGTGTAGAAGCACATTGTGTACATTCTCCTAAGATGTACTGCATTGTATGTTTTTTAATGTCTTTGTAAAACAAGCAGGAACCCAGTAGTAACTAGAATCAAAAGGAGAAAAGTGAAATCAAAGCATGAACTGCTTTTCACTAAAAATACAAATCAGCGTTAAATGACACATTGTCCTGGTTTTTTTTCTGAGGTTTGAATGTTGTGAGGAGCAGTAGCTCCTATTGGTCAGTTCAACTGCAGAGTGTGGACTGGTAGCTGAAGAGGTGCCAGTTCACCTCCAGTGCACTGCTTAGGTGCCCTTGAGCAAGTCACTGAACCCCCCAACTGATCACATCTCACCACAACAAATAGTGTGTGTGTGTGTGTGTAATGAAAACATAACAACAGAGCGAAAAATGTTATCTCCCAAAAAGGGATTAATAAAGTACTTCTTCTTGTTAACTGTCTTACCTTCTACTCCCGTGCAGTCCCACTAAGTCCGAGTTTATCAGAGCCAAATACCAGATGCTGGCCTTTGTGCACAAGCTGCCCTGCCGCGATGATGATGGCGTCACTACCAAGGACCTCAGTAAGGTGAGGGCTTAGTATTTCACAGCAGAGGGGTTGAGAATTTTAGCATAATTAGCCTATACTGACATTGCCACATTGCTGAATTGCATGTGTAAGCACAAAGGATGTTTCAGTGGGAGTTCAGTCCCATTTATAAACATGTGCATGTATACACACACGCTCACACAAACACACAATCATGCACACTGATAAAACCTCCTGGCAGGAAGTGATCTGAATGACACAGCAGGATGTAATAATGATCTCTAATGCTGTGGAGCTCCACTTGGCTAATAAGGGGATTCTGCCTGGTTCTGTCTCTGTGTGATGTTTAATCTTGCCACCCCCGACACTCTCTTTTTCTCACTCTCCTCTTTACCTCTCCCCTTTGTTTCTTTATTAGCAACTACACTCAAGTGTGCGGACGGGGAGTTTAGAGACGTGTCTTCGGCTCCTGTCCCTCGGCGCTCAGGCCAACTTCTTCCACCCGGTCAGGAAAAATCTACTCGCTGACTCACTCCATCTAGCAATTAGCCATGCTGGTCAGTTACTCTCTTAATGCCTCTTGTCCTGACTCTGTTTGTGTGTCTAACTCCAGGAGAAAGGCACTACCCCGCTCCATGTGGCAGCCAAGGCAGGCCAGATCCTGCAGGCTGAGCTGCTAGTGGTGTACGGTGCAGACCCCGGAGCACCTGACATCAACGGACGGACACCTATGGACTACGCAAGGTACAAAACAGTGAAAACACACTTAATTAACAACACAGTTAGCATTTAAATCACATCTCAAATTAAATATGCTATGGGAGAATGGTGAAAATTATAAATATTTTTCAAAAAATGTAAAAACACAACAAGAAGGTAGAATTGTTTTTGTCTGTGTTCCAGGCAAGCGGGCCATATAGAGCTAGCAGAGCGGCTGGTAGAGTGTCAGTACGAACTGACGGACAGACTAGCCTTCTACCTTTGTGGGCGGCGCCCAGGTAACCCACTACACTAGTTTGTGTGCACCTCACATGCCATTAAGCATAGCAGTTAACCTCAGTGGCATATGTGGTAGCTTATATCCAGTTTATTAAGTCTCCTCTCATCTCCTCTCCTCAGATCACAAGAATGGCCATTATATCATTCCTCAAATGGCAGACAGGTATGGACCATGACGTTATTGTTTTGTATTAAAGTGGTTATGAGTGCCTTGCATTTGCATGCATGGTGTGGTTTGATTGCATGAAGTGTCTTTGTTAGTATACTTGAACTTTCAGCTACTTGACTTGCCGTACTTTACAAACTATGACTGCTTTATTTCACTGTGTCTCTCTGGCCTTAATCGGTACTGATGCAGTTTAGTGTTCTGACCATAGGGTGGCACCATAGTATATGTAACCCCACCCAAAAGGAGTTGATTAAAGCAGATCTTTGGCATCTCTACGAAAGCTGGCTGGTCAGTGTAAATTATCTAAGCTATTGCATGTACCGGCAATCATTTAGATACTTGAGGTGTGCTTGGTTTTTTAATCCCAAACTGCAGGTTTGATTTCAGAGGTGCCGAAGTGCACAGTCCATTAATGATAAATCAAGTTCAGTATTACTTGGCTCAGCTTCCTTCAAATATTTGTGCTGGGTTTTCTCAGGAGAGTCAGAGAAGTCAAAAATACACCCACAAATGTTAAGCAGCTAAACCAAGTGCACCTCAAAATCAATTTGTTACTTAAGTGTATCTTACTTCTGAGCTGCCATCTAACTCCACTTCTGTTCTGTTCTTGTAAATGGATAATAACAATTAAAGCTGTTGATATGGCTTCTCTACCCCTCCTTCTGTCTGTTTCTTCTTTTTTCTCACTCGTCTTCTGTTCTCTCCTTTTCGCTGCGCTTGGTGGAGCCAGAGCTCGTCCTAAGTGCCCAACACAGAGGTATCTTTACTTTCCTTGTTCCTTTTTTCATCCCTTTCATTTCCTTCATTTCAATCCCCTCTTTCTGATAGCCCATCTTTTGTAGATTTCCCTGTTGTTTACCACAATATGCCTATCTCTTCTTTAGTGGTTTGACAGTGGGGAAATTGTTAGGCCTTAGTCTGTTATCACCAGAAAATAGAGCTGTACAGCTAGTTCTGAGGGGGAAAAGCTAGAAGCTATTAGGAAATAGAGTGTCAAATGGCCTCCTGCAGTAACTAAGGTGCTCAGGAGAATCACACCAGTCATATCCATAGTATTCACATTGTACACTAGCATATGTCCTTAGTGGCTTAGTGTCCTGAAGTCTATCTAAATAAAATTTCAGATTGCAGGAAAATTGCTGTTTTACAGTTTAACACATTTAACACAGAGTATACAGCAACATACTGTTAGTCAACATTTTGACTGGCAATATGTGCTGATATTTTTCTGTCTAGCTGGAGCTTGCAAAATGTACAGATGCACCCTGTCCCTGGGACTGTACAGAGAGAGTTGTCTCCAAATGACAGTCACCATTACATCAAGCCCTTTTGACTTGACACCCAACGCATCCCACTCTAAATGAGCATTCCTTCTCTCTGCCCCCCCCCCACGCTGAGCCAAACACCCTTCCCGGCTCCTCACCTTTTGCTCTTCTCTCCATATCCACATCTTCCTTCCTCCCTCTGCCTCCCTTTCTTTATTCCACTGTATCTTTGTGGTGCCTGTCTCACTGTTGTCCTCTGTGTTTTTTTAGTCTGGACCTCTCAGAATTGGCCAAGGCTGCCAAGAAGAAGCTCCAAGCGGTGAGTTTGGTTCAATTGTGAGATTTTAATTATGGTTTATTGGAAATTCACTGCACAATTCTATAGACAGTGGTAAGAATTGACAAGGTAAAAGTTACTACAAATTTTTTAGACAGTAGCCAGATTCCTTGTGTCCTTGGAAGTAATGTAAAAAGATAAGTACTTAAAACAAGTTGGTTGGTGTAATAGCCAGATTCTCTATTACTTGCCAAAGTAATGTCCGTCCGCTCCAGGGCCATCTGTTGAGCCCCACAGAATGCTAGTAATCCAAAACCTGAGTGATAATGGTCGGTTATCAACATTTGAAAGACTTAAAGTCGCAAACCATGACACAGGCGTTTTAGGACACGTGCGATGGTTGACTAAAAATGAGACAGCATGCCAAGTAAAATCTTAAAATGTGCAGATAGCTGTACATCAGGATGTTTTAATGTCAGTTTTCTTCTGCTCTCTTGCCTTTCACACTGGTGTCTGTTGCACTGATGTGTAGGCATGTACAAATACACCTGTTCATTTATCTGGGGTCAATTTGTTTGTCTGTTCGACAGCTCAACAATCGGCTGTTTGAGGAGCTAGCAATGGATGTGTATGATGAGGTAGATCGCAGAGAAAACGATGCAGGTGAGCCTCATCTCCTCCCTCCTCAAGTCCTTTTGTGCTCTGTGAGGTAGACATGTATGTCTTGTGTTATGACGTTTTCGTTATATGGAAATAAGACGTTGAAAGTACAAAACACCTCCACAACACATCATTGACATGAACTTTGAGAAGAAAAGGAGTGAGAGAAAATCACAGAGTGAATTTGAAGGAGAGAGTGAGGAGAAAAGGAAAATGTCTGTTGAAGAGGAAGGCCAAATGGAGTGAATGAGGGAGGAGGAGAGACAGAGTGAGGAAGTGCCTCTGAAATTCTTGAGTCTCTCTCCTCCTCTGCTCTTTCTCGCTCTGTCTCCTCTTTTTTTCCATTTCTTCTCTCCCTTTCCTTCAGTAGCAGTCAAATTGTGCTTTCTGACAGAAGCACCGCAGGTAAGTGGCAAGAATACAAAGACACACACACACACACACACACAAAGACACAGGTACCCACACGCACAAATACATGTACACACTCAGCCACACACACGGGGAGGGCTAAAAGCACAACGGTGGATTATAGGGGCCGGAATTCAGTTTTCGGATCTACTGTATGGTTTTTACTGTGCTTTGTTTATATCTGTGTGCATGTGTGGGTGGATGGACTGGGTGTTTGCCTGCCCATGTTCCATTTTAAACACACACACACAGACTTATTTTTTGCTTCGTATTTGTGTCTCCAGTGTGGCTTACGACCCAGAACCACAGCACTCTAGTAACAGAACGCAGCGCGGTGCCCTTCCTACCAGTCAATCCTGAATACTCTGCCACACGCAACCAGGTAAACATACACACACTCATTCTCACACAAACCTACAATACAGGTAGCATGCATATACTCATATACATTGTATTAGCTATTACAAATAAATACATACTTATGAAATTGTAGCTAGTTTTTACCTGTTGACAATTACAAAACTGGTGAAAGAACTGGCTTAGATAGGGCATAGTGATGTCTTAGACAGACAGTGTATGTGTTTTGGGGAGAAGCCGAGAATGAGTGTGTGAAATTGACATGGGATATTCTTAAGCTGTAAAAAAGGAGGGAAGATGTAATCCATCTGGGTTTCTCTCCCCCCTCTGCCTCTTTCCCTCGCTCTCTAAGAGAGAGAGAGAGAAATCCCATATGTCATCTCACATACTTTCTCCTCATCTGTGTGGCTCATTGGTATAAACATTGACTTTTAACACGGACATACACACACAGAAAAAACATTGCCACGTTTGCTTTTCCCTGATTGGACAGTTCAATGTGGTCAGTAACTGCGCTGTGCTGTCTAATCATGGTGGAAAAAAAACACACACATATTTTAAGATGAACTTTTTTACCTTTTGTCTTCCAAAGTGATGTTTTTAAATAGCACATCGCTTTGTGTAATAGTTCTAGTTTAGCACTTCATTTGAAAGTGATCTTTTTATTCTCATACAGTATATTGATGCCAGCATGCTCGTGTAATTGCACGGTTTATGTTTCTTTCTCGTGTGTGTCTTATGTGTGAGCACACTTGTAAGTGTGTGTGTGTGTGTGTGTGTGTGTGTGTGTGTGTGTGTGAGTGTGTGTATGTGTGTGTGTGTGTGTGTGTGTGTGTGTGTGTGTGTGTGTTTTAAGTATGACTGTGTTTTTCCACAGCACATGGTGGTTGGCCACATTAGTCACACAGTGAACCACTGACTGTGGTCTGGATTGTATCTATATTCCACACAACTGATGATACAAATTTAAGTAACTTTAAGAAAACATTTTAGACAGGGGTCGACCCAGTAGCTCACCAGGTTGAGCACACGTCGGATGCTGTATACTGACGAGCAGTCCTTACCGAAGCGGCCCGGGTTCGAGTCCGACCCGTGGTCCTTTGCTGCATGTCATGCCCCCTGTGTGCACTCTAATAACTCCAAACTCATTCTTCCCTCAGGGCCGTCAGAAGCTGGCCCGTTTCAACGCTCGGGAGTTTGCCACACTCATCATCGACATCCTGAGTGACGCCAAAAGGAGACAGCAGGGGAAAGGTCTCAGCAGTCCTACTGGTGAGACACTGGGAGGATGGGACAGACAGTTTAGGACGGAGGGCTGAAGGCAATTATAAAGCTTTTTAAAGAACAGCTAAAAACAAGGGAAAACAACCAAGTTACAAATATGGATATGCCATTCATTGACTTGCATCTAACAACTGGTTCTTGTGTGAAACCAACATGAAAAATTAAAATTAGTTGGAAAGAAAGCTGGCCAAAATCAATCAGCAGTCTTATTAATCTGAGCTTTTCCAAGGGAGAGATGAAAAGAGCTGGGCTGATACACTTTATATTAAGAAGTGTGATAAATAAGATTTTTTTCCCTTTGTCAGACCCATTTGATCTGGGCATTGATGATGACCAGCATGACTACGACAGCGTAGCCTCTGATGAAGACACAGACAGCGAGCTTACCACCCAGAACAACAACAACACACAACGCAGCAACCGTGCAAAGGTATAGTACTTGAACACACACTGCTTATTTTAGAAAACCAATGCACATCTTGCCTCACTTTGATAAAATGCAGCACCCTATTCAAGGTCAAATCTACAACTCTGTACATGCTGACACGCTTGTAGTTTTTAAAATGTTACTCAACAATTCACTCATCTTCCTCTTACATAAAACAATTGAAAAGCAGTTGCATCAGCTAGCAAAGCTTTTCCATGGTTTCCTCTTAATGACTGCTTGTCCCGGCATGCTTTGCAGGGAGTGGCAGCAGTTAGGGCTGCCACATAGCTCCAGAGTGACATCATCAGCTATTCTGGGTCCTTGTCAGAGAGGCATTGTTCATACAGAGAGAGTGTAGTGAGAGGAAATGGAAGAGGAGATTGAGTGAGAGAGGAAAGTGGTGCAGAGGAGGAGTGGTAGAAATGACAAGTAAACAACAGCTAAACCAGTAACTATCTGCTTTTTGTAGACTCATTGGGGAAAACTCTGACAAACCGCAAGTCAGAGGTCCCACTCTCATCTCCACTCTAGAAATCTAGTATTCACTTTTAGGGAGTGGTATAGAAATGTGTTTGAGCATGCTCCAGGGTCACAGGAAGTGGGGGCAGATGGTGCATTGAGAACAAGAACTGAGGCTCTACCCTCATTCCTCTCACAGTTGTAAACTGTGTTTTATCCAGCTCAAAATGTACTAATTCATAGAATTGTGTCAGCCTAAGACACAGTGTATTAGTTAGATTAATTTGTAAAAACACTTTCACATTGTGCTTATACCCTGGAATAGCTTCACAAGTCCCGTGATGTCAGTTTCCTCATTTTGTGCCTTTTTGTCCACTTTTGTCTGTGTTTCTGTCTTTCTTTCTACCTGTCTGTCCGCCTGCCTGTATCTCCTATCGATCCAGAGTATGGACTCATCAGATTTGTCAGACGGCCCCATCACCCTGCAGGAGTACCTGGAGGTAAAGAAGGCGCTGGCCTCCTCAGAAGCCAAGGTGCAGCAGCTGATGAAGGTCAACAACAACCTGAGCGATGAGCTCCGGCGGCTCCAGAAGGAGGTAGGGAATGTCAATGTCAAGTACAGAGTAAAAGAGAAAGAAGAAAGTGGGAGTAGAAAGCAACAGGGTGCATGAAAGAGAGATGGGATGAAGCAAGACAAGTCAGCATGAACTGTTTCTTATAAAGGAGAACATAAAACCTAGTGGAGAAGTTGGATTATAAAATGAGATTGATGCCTAGACAAAGAGAGGGTATTAAAGAACACAGAAGATAAAGAGACAAAGACACGTTGACAAAATGAGAAGCAACAATTGATTCAGACAGAAGGAGGGCAGGGTGATGGAGAGACAAGTGAATATTTTAATATCTTTGCAAGTTGATGTATTTTCCCTGACAGGGTGTCATTTTCCTACACTGTTGTCTCTGGAAGATGTATGTGGTTAAAGCTTTTCAGTGTTATTTAGTAACTAAAGCAGACGTCATTCTCATGGAGACTCTCCTCGCGGAGCGAGGGTGCTACAAATACTCTTTTTATGTTAGTTGTCATTTTTAGTTTAGACATTTTTCACTTAATCTTCATTTGTGGTTCATTGTTGCTTCATTTAGTTTCCTGGGAGTCATCATTATTATCTCATTGTAATCATAAGTGGCCGCCAGTGTGACCCATGATTCATTCAGGTGTTTATTTTTGTCATTTGACATTTGAGGATTTAGTAAAGTGTTGAGGCAAACATGCACTTGTACAAGCAAACACTTATGTTCACACACACACTGCAGATAACAAATACTGCGGTCAAATTTAATTGTAGTCAACAGTATCTCAGTGTAGGTGAGCTTTGAAAATGATCTATGTATTTATACAGGACGGCCTATGTTTCTTTCCACCCCATTTCCAAGAACTAATCTCTGCCTCGACATGTAACCTATTGAAGTGTCTTTACTACATATCCCCCTCCCTCCTGAGTACTGATGGGTTAACATGTATGAGTTTGTGTGAGCCTTTTACTGTACATGTGATTGCGGATGCTTGTCTTTAACCATTCAGTTGACACCCACTCCCTTCCCTTCAACCTTCCCATGTCCCTCCCTCCATCCTCTCATCCCTCCCTGCTCCCTTCCTCCTCTCCTGTAGATCACGCGGATGCAGACAGAGAACAGTGCGCTGCGGGGGGGCCAGCAGGCTGGGGGGGCAGCTGGCCATGGGGTAGGGGGGCCTGGCGGAGGAGGAGGCCACTGGCAAGGGGGTGGGATGAGAGGAGGAATAGGCGGAGTGGGTCTGGGTGGGTTTGGGACAGGAACGGACCCCCCAGGGCTGTCGGTGCCCTCCTCGGTTGCCCCACACTCTCATCCCCATCGAAGGGACCGCCAGGCCTTCTCAATGTACGAGCCAGGGGCGGCCCCCGGCCCCACGGCCCATGGTCCCCCAGTCCTGGACTCCCTGGCGGCCCGCCTGCAGCCCCTCAACACACCCAGCGTAAGTTAGAACTCCCGCGGCCCCTTCTACTTCCCACCTCCCTTTTGGTGGCCCTGATTGGCTCTCTTTGGCCATATTAATGGGTGATAGTCCAATCCTGATCTCTCTATTCCCCTTCAACTTTATCTCTTCCTGCATCACAGTTCCCGATCCTTCTCTTTGAAAGGTCCAGTTGTGCATGGCCCCCATTTAAATGTGAAAGTGTAGCACCGGTTTGTCTAAGAACAATAAGACCTTAACCTATGGTTTTTAGCACAATAAAGGGGAAGTGCATAAGTGTGATGTCTAGGAGAAAGATGGAAAATAGGGATTGCGTTGTCTGTTTGGCTGCCTGGCGACGTCTCTGACTTCTCTCTCTCTCTAGCCTGCTCTTTACCCTTTGACCTTTACATTTTCAACCCTTTTTGACCTCCCAGTTAGCTGTCCTGCTTCTTGTTGACTGCTTAATTTAGGATTTGCTATGATCACAAACAGATGCCATTACACACACACACACACACACACACAAACACACACACACACACACACACACACACACACACACACACACACACACACACACACACACACACACACACACACACACAAAGGGAAGGACATTTTTTGCCTCCAATGTCTTTGTTGAAAAGTGGCTGATAACTACGGAAGCCCTGAAAGGCAAGAGAGAAAAGAATTCTGGTGATCCATTTTCTAAATCTGATCTAAATTGTTTTCTAGTGTTTATGACTTATAAACCGGTGAAAAAAAGGTTTTGCCTAGATAATCTCTCTAAGTTCTGTAAATGTTTTTTTTTTTTCATCTGTGAAACAGGTGGGGGAAAAAGAGTTTTTCCAGGTGATTATTATTTTTGTAGGTGTTTGTTGTTGTAATACTAATTTTGGCCACAAGAGGCCGAAGTGCACCACTACCCCATGTTTTAAATAGGACTAAAGACATTTAAGTTTTCTTCCAGGTGAGTTTTAGTCCTATTGAGAACACGAGGTAGTGAGGTAATGAGTATTGCAACAACACACACAAATACATGTTTCTCACATGGCAAACCCTTTCACCTGTTCTTAAGTCATAAGCACAGAAGAGGTTTAGCTCAGACTTGGATGGATCACAAGGCTATTTTTCTCACTTGCCTCTCAGGGCTTCCGTAGTTACAGCAGACCACTAGGTGACTAGTTATAGCATTCACTAGCATTTATCCTACAGCAGCATCTATGAAGCCACTCACCACTACTGTCAACCTTTCTATGGAGACCTCCATGGAGTCGTGTCCAATTCACCATCTCCGTACACAAAGACTTACCTGTTTGTCTGTTTTCTTTTTGTCTGTCTGTCTCTTCACCTGTCTGTCCCTTGCTCACTGCAGTGCAGCCGTGCATCCTCTGGATGTAAGCATTCTGTCTGTCATTTCATTGTTTGCCATTTCATCAAATATAGGATTCTCTCACATGCAACTATGCACCACTTCTGCTTATTATGCATTCTAATAATGGAGATCAACATTAGTGTAAAATATGTGTGTAGTCCTTTTTAGATGCTCTGTGTGATGTATAGCTGTCCATCACCGGTTAGTTTAGTTAGCTGTGTTCGTTGTATTTCAGTGTTAGATAACCATAGAGGCATGTAGTCTTGATGGGATGATGGGTGAGCTGCCGAGTTGATCTGCCGCTGCTCTCACTGGCTCATTCATCTTGTTTTTCTGCTGTTTATAAAAACATCTATTCTCTCTGTCCCCCACACTTTTTTTCCAATTTCTTTATCCATCTATGTCTGCTAATCTTTCATTCCCTTCTCCATCTCTTTGTCCACACATCTCTCTTTCTCTTCTTATCTTTATCCCTCCATCTTTCTCTTTCTCTCCCCGTCCTTGTGTTCCCTCACTTTTCACAGGTACGGAAGGGTGGTATAGGGGGTCCAGCACCGTATGGAGGCCAACATCTGTCTGGATCTACAGAGATGGGCAGATACATGGTGAGGGTTTACAGTTTTTGGTTCTAGACTGATTTTCCGACCTTCATGATCCTGCACTGCATTTACAGTGGGAAGTTGAGATTATAGACTTGCATTGTTTTGTCTAAATCAGACACCTAAAAATACTGCAAGAGCTTGACATGATTTTTTTTTTATTTTATTCAAAAAATTCAAACTGATGATTTGAAACAACTTTTAAAATCTACACAATTTAGTGGACTTGAAATAATCACATTCACTGGAAACAATTGCTTGATCTTTGTGGGAGCTCTGCACGGGTGAACAGCTCGGGAGGTTTGGTGAGGTGGGTGATCTGATGGAGCCTGTTGCTGTTTCTCTCCCCAGGTCTCCAAACCAGAGAAGCACGGCAGTGGCACTGACAGCGACTATGACAACACACAAACATACGACCTCTCGCTAAGGTCAGACCTACTGCACTCACTGTACACACAAGGATAAGTGTGTTTTAAGCTGCAGTTTTTTGGCAAATAGATTTTCTAATTGCTAGTAACCGAAACCAATTATTTATTTATTTTCATATTTAAGAATTTCCTTCTGAAGCTCTATTTGATGCATTTTTGTGTTTTCTAACTCTGCAGTACTGTACATTTGTGAGACACACACACACACACACACACACACACACACACACACACACACACACACACACACACACACACACACACACACACACACACACACACACACACACACACACACACACACACACACACACACAGATATGGGGGTTAATTATCTTTGCTAACAGTTGTTAATGAGAAATAAACAGGCAGTCTCTGAAGATGTTTAACTCCTATGGAATGTAATGGAAATTGATTTATTTGAAACATGGGACAATGCACCAATAAACATTAAACTTGTAATACAAGAAAATATGTCTTGGGCCATGTTATAGCAACAATTGCTAATTTCCACCTGTAGTCCCTCTTAAAGTGTTATGATGCTCAAACTGATTAATGTCCTTTGAGACTCTTGCTCTCCAATGTAGCCCAAGGTGTTAATTATTAAAGTGTATGTATGCGTTTCTCTTGTCAGTATGGGGCGCAGCAGCGAGGAGGAAGGTGGTCGTGGGGAGTCTGAGGAGGGAGGAGGTGGGGACGTGGGGGAGCCAGACCCCACTCTGCCCTGCACAGAGGATGTCATACTGAAGACTGAGCAGGTGACCAAGAACATCCAGGAGCTGCTCAGGGCTGCTCAGGAGTTCAAACACGACAGGTAGGTGTAAGACACCCCAGAGATGGATAAAAGTGACACTATAAACGTGTCTACCTTAGAATAAACACTACTAATTATATCTTTGCTAGTCTAGAATGTCAGGCTTTGCCCCTCAACTTCCGCTCTCTTTGTGTTACCGTTCTCAAAATCCCTTCGCTACAGGAAACAACAACAAACTTTACGGGCTGAAAATGGCAAGTTTTAAAGAGAATTTGGATCGTGCAACAAGACAGGCCTGCTTGGTTCTTTCGGTCAATGATTGTAAAGATTTACAAACAATATGTTTATGACATTTACTATCTAACGGGGATGTTTCAGGACAGATTGGTGGGGATTGCTATGGGCAAGTACACACGACGATACACTGTTAAGAGCAAATTACGGTTAACCATGTATCCAGCTAATTTAAATAGCTCACGTTTCGGTATTGTGTGAACAGTTAACTTCATGTAATATTTTATTGCGGCGTTTTCTTTTGCGGGATGCAAATGTTCCAAAAAACAAGTTCATTTTGCAGAGGCACCTTCTCTGCGACCGGAGCTTAGTGCTGCCCAAGACGACTGGGATTGGGATTGGTTTAAAGAAATGCAAACACAGAGCATTTTTTTCTCCAATCCCATAATGTATCTGGGCTGTAGCCAGTTCTTACTCCACAACACTGTGGAGATAGGTCTGCCAAAAAAGACTACAGTATATCCTTGCTGACAAGTGATCATCTTGATTGGATAACACATTGAGAAGTCGCAGGAACATCTAGCTCCAGAATCCTTTTCAGAAATTCTGTTACATGCATACACACTTATTAACAGCTGCACCAGGCGAATGCAGTTGTTGATGTTGATGAGTTGCCTTGTTGCCTATAATGTGCTATACAAATAAAGCTAGCTTAGAATCAGGCCACCGTTGAAAATTGAATGTCAATTAAAATGTCTTTTAAGACTAGTCCATTTAGTAACAGACAACATTCTTGCCTCAATCATCTCATCAGCTATTAAATAAAATAAAATAAAATGTAATTCCTCCCAATCTCCTCTTTAGCTTTGTTCCATGTTCTGAGAAGATTCACTCTGCTGTCACTGAGATGGCCTCACTCTTCCCCAAAGTAAGTTCCCTAAGTTACTTATATTTCATTTCTCTCTTTGTGTGTCTCTTTTTCTATTTTATTTGTCTGCCTGTTGATCTCTTTATCTACCTTGATCTGTTTACACCATGTGAGTTGAGTTTGATTCCCTTCATTTTGTTCACACCATGTGAGTTGAGTTTGATTCCCTTCATTTCTCTGTAGCGCCCGGCATTAGATGCAGTCCACTGCTCCCTCCGCCTGCTGGCTTCCAGTGCCTCGCGGTTGCAGGTGGAGTGCCGTAAGGCGGCGCCCTCAGAGCCTGGCGGCCCTGCGGTGGACTACCAACTCCTCACTCAGCAGGTCATCCAGTGCGCCTACGACATCGCCAAGGCTGCCAAGCAACTGGTCACCATCACCACTCGTGAGAAGAAACAGTGACCCAACAACTACATGGATGGATCGAGAGGGAAGAGGGAGAGAGAACAGATCAATGCATGGGTGGGCTTAGAGGGATGGGGAGGGGCTTCTCGGAGAGGAAGATAGAGGGAAAACCGGATCACACTTTTAATTAGAGGACGAGGGAGCAGGAGTGATCAGGAGAATGATGGCCCCGATGAGGGAACGAAAAAAGTCTGGAATATGCATGGCAAAGGAATCGGATGAAAGCAAAGCGAATTGATTATTTAGTAGAAACACTACAGGGGACTGAAAAAGGAGAAATTCCACAAGTGTGGAAGAGAAAGTAGGGTAGGGAAAGTGGAAGGATCCAACATGGGAACTACAGCCTGCTACAACCTAAGTAAACTGTTGGAATCAGATGTGTATAATAAACCACTTAAACTGTGATAAGCATACGTGAAATACAATGGTGGCGATGTACAGTGAACTGGATCCGGAGATGATACCGCTTTATTTATTCTCACCTGTCACTCGTCATCCCTCCCTCTCCCGGTTTACCTGAACTAGGGAGAGAGGAAGTATGTGCTGCGAGAGAGGGAAGTAGATAGACCAAAAAATGACATACTCCACACACCATCTCTGTCCCTCCGTCCTGTGGAGTCAGGACGTTCTCTCCTCTACCCCGCCCGCCCTCTCTCCCTCCCTCCCTCCCTCTCCCTCTCCAACTAGACACAAGGCCCCTCTGTCTCCTATCCCATCCCAGACAAGATTCGCTTGCGGTGCAAAGGAGGATCTCCTGGGACCCATGCAGCTCCTCACCCCACCCAGCCTCTCAGATGCTTCCTCCTGGGTTAGCTTTTGCAGGGGGCTCCAGCGTTTCTCCGACCCGTCACCCCCTGTTGTTGGTGGTACACAGCATGATCTGGCATGTTTTGATTTCTTTCCTCTCTTCTTTTTTTTTTTTAAATTACGCAGATTGGTTTGGTCTGCACCTCTGAGGACAAAAAATGACTGACTTACACAAACAAAACACTTACACTGGAATAATTGTGACTTATTGTTGTTGTTTATTATGCCTATTGTTTTTTTGTATTGACATTTTTACTGACTGTCATCTTGATTTAACTGTTGTACTATGTATGTTTATTTTATTGTCTCAAATATGATTCTCATTTAGTGGAATAGGGAGACAGGTGGAAGTATGTGCTTAACTGGGATTTAAGGAAGCACACACATACACACATGGAAGAAATAACCTGTGATGGTCCTCAACATTTCTCAAGCCCTCCTTTTCTAAGTGACAGTTGAGGGTTTTTTTCATGTTGTGATGTGTCCTGTGGCCAAGGGGTTGAACAGTTGCCAAAGGGGAGAGGGTGTTGGGGGAGATTTGTTTTTGGTCTTGATTTTCTGTCAGACCGAAAGCCCCTTGGTGCATTATGACAGGACCTTGATCAAAATGTTTTGGCTTGACTTATCTCATAATTTGCCTCATTTAACAGAGCCAGTGGAATCATCTCAAAAACCATATTCATTCTTGCTGTGCCAAGCAAGATTATAGTTGGTCCAGTTTGTGTATGAGGACTAACCCCCTCCAGTCTTGGTTTGAAGCAGGATGATATTTACATGGCGGGTGTGCTCGTGGATGCTTGTATTACACAGCAGCCATTATTTGTATGCATGGTAACAAATGTTCAGTCCCATTAAGTTGATACACATACTGGTATGTTGCAGTTAAGCTTCAAGTAGTCCTGTGGAAAGCACCAGATCTAGCAACCTGGAAAGTAAATATGAGGAATACCCGTTCCTTCGTTTCATTTGAGAATATACACTCATTTGAAATTGATTTAACCACCTCAAGTGCGCTTGATGTAGTTTGCCATGTATTATGTTTACTTTTTAGACTGTCTGGCAAGCACAATCAAGCCCACGCTCTGTTTTCCGATTGATTCTCTGTCACGGCCTGCTGATCTGGGCCCCAGAAGTTGTCACTTCTAGCTCACAGTCTCTGAACACTGCTAATGGGAGACAGCATTGGGAACAAAGATGTTTTTGTTTTGTTTTTATCACAAAGAGAGCGCACTTAGCCTACTGGAGGTTTAAAGTTGTACTGTGCCGAACAAATCTGGTCATATCTTTAACAAAGGATGCAGATAGGATCTAAAACGTCTTTCCTA
This sequence comes from Gymnocephalus cernua, assembly GCA_023631565.1. Taxonomy (NCBI): domain Eukaryota; kingdom Metazoa; phylum Chordata; class Actinopteri; order Perciformes; family Percidae; genus Gymnocephalus; species Gymnocephalus cernua. The sequence continues at coordinate 27,872,671 of CM042430.1, forward strand.
GCTGCCAGGAGGGCCGTCCTCTTCTTTAGATTCACCTCTGATCCTTCTCCAATGATTCTGTCGCCGGTTTCTCAAAGTGTTTGTGGCTTTAACAGTCGGTTGTTCTTGCATTGGTATATCTTCTATAATCACGCACGGTGCTCAGGAAGCCTTTGCACATTAAATTTACTTGCCTGAGATATTGACCTCATCCTTCAAACAGCAGTTACATCTCAAATTTTCTCTTGTATTTCTGCCTTTTAGCAAGAATCAATTAGACCTTGATTAGCCCCAAACACTTTTAGAGACTGATGCTAGATTACATTCAGCACTTCTGTTGTCCCCCCCCTCCTCATCATCACTCAGTCTCTGACCGTTCCATGTCAAAACAAATCATTTCTAGAACACTCATGAAATGTATCATTGTTTAATATTTAATGCCTTTGGACATTATCATCATCACCTGTTTGACTGGCTGAGTTACAGTGATGATGTACCAATTCTCTCTCACACACACACACACACACACACACACACACACACACACACACACACACACACACACACACACACACACACACACAGGGCCAGCAGAAAAGCTCATCCCTTCAATCATAATTGCCCAAGTTTTACACTAGAGCCATATATATGAACATATATTTTCATGCTATATTTTATATTAAGCTGTATGTTAGGGTTATGTTTGCAAGATATTTATGTCTATTTCTTGGCCCAAGTGGGCTTCAGGCTACGAGATCTTTTCACCAATCATCATTCAGCTTTTCAGTCTTGGCACCAATGTACTTGTAGATACTTTAAGACTTGCGAGTATGGTTATGCTGTGGTATTGCCCCCTTATGTAGTTATATTGTACATAGTGTCGACCCTACTAGAATTGGCAGGAAGCGAAGACCGAGAACAACAGTTTAATGTATGCAATTACTCAGCGTTGTGGTCCGAGTTGCACTCTTTTCAAACACCAGCTGGATAAAGTAGATCCACATTTGTACTGCACTGTCCCAAAATGTCTTAGTACAAGTACATTAGGTGCAGGATGCAGGGTTTGAATCGGGATGGGGCAATAGAAAAGGTCTGAAGCACACTTTGGCTTAGCACTACAGTCATCTCAAAATGTCGGGAGAAGGGTCTAAAATGCACATGGCCTAGTCCTTTTCCCAGTTAGAAGACACTACGTAGGGTGCCTCTAGTATGAATGTTAAATGCTTCCGTTAGTTCATGTCCAACACTTTCTACACCTTAATCATGTCCAAGATTCATCGAACACACACCCTGAACTTATCAGTTGGACCAAGCCTTCTACAAAGTACAAACATTAAATCTGCAGCCAGTGAATTATACACACATACACACTTCTGATACTCAGCCATTGGCAGTGCACTGTGGCCTGTGCTGTTGCTGTCCCTGTGTTTCATTACAGCTCTACACTTTGGGAGATGGGTGGTTGGAGTTATCGTTTAACAGAAGATGTTAAAACTGTATAAAGTAGAGAAAACAATGACTTACAAAGGTCAGTCGTAATCGAAACTTATAAGCTGTACATTTGTAATAAAATAGTAAAACAAGTAAACTGTCCTTGACCTACCTTCACATTTATTTTTACTGTATAATTGCTCACTCTAATAGGGACTCTAAGTGTGTATTAACATCTCGGTGTAATGTGTAAGGACAGTCTGTCTAGCTGAAACCTTTCAGTATTAGGGAGAAAATGTAACTAGATTTTGTTGACATTTTTAGCAAAGGGAAAGAAAAAATACACCAGGCTGCACTTTTTATTCATGAAATAAATTGTACTTATGCTGAATTGAATTTGCAGAGTCCCATCGTGTGGGAATACTTTGCAAATTTTGACATTAAAGGTCAATTATTTTACTTTGTTGAGCTGGTTCTATACTAGCCCTCTTGTTTCCTAGTGAAGACAATCCAACCACTGTTGGTGCCTCAGCTTTTATTTCCATTGACAAGTTCTAGCAAAAGCAACTGACAAAAGTAAAAGTATACAGTTACAATAAGACCACTACAACCCACCATAGCATTTAGAATCCGTATAAGAACCACATTACATTTCAATGTTCAAACAAATAAGGCCTTGTTGTACATGCGTGTGTAAAATAAATTTTTTTTGTTTCCTTCTCAAGATTTGAGTTAGAGCTAGACTGATAAATCGGCCAATTTATTGGTGCCAGTTGAGTTGCAGAAATGCCAAAGATAAGTTTGAGGTTATTTAGAAAGTGTATTCTTCTACAGTAAAATGACCTGATCAGTGCATATCTTTCTCACAATTCTTTAAAACAAAAACAAAATTAAGGGATCCTCAAAAAAAAAAGTTCAGGTAAAAAAAATGGCATCTGGTAAAAAATGTAGTTATCGTTCCAGCTATAACTGGTCCAAGCTAACATTTGCTTATGTTGATAAAAGATATGAGAAAACATCCTGACATCCATCACAGCTGTTTCAAGCAGAAGTCCACGCCCTCAACACTTCTGTGACGAGTTTGTCTTTGAAAAATCCTTCACCAACGTCTGTCCAAAAACACAGCTTGTACCATTTAAATTAAAACACATACCGCACACAGCGTTGCTTAGAACAGCAACACATTCACATACTAAACCTTCACAGCTAAAAGCAACATAATATTACTATTAAACTATTTATGAAATCAAATTTTGGACTAAATGTAGCACAATAAAAAAAACATACTGTACATGCAGTGAGTAAACTAAGACATATACACTGTGTGATGTGTAGGAGAGTATTATCAGTATTGGAACAAACACAAATACATACAATTTGCAGGTCACTTTCTGTAATAAAGCCTGAGGGCTTCTCTTTGGACTCTTTGATGTGATGTTCATAGGGATGTCCTCAAAGGACTGATCCAGAACCACATGACTGATGAGGGTTGTGTAAGGTTGTGTATCAATATACACTAGCCTCTTTTGTAAATATTCTTTGATGCTTGTTATTTGGGAACTGTAGTTTTGCTCACAATATTATTAAATGGTAAATCTATGACACGCATACATAATTTGTTAAGAAATAATTTGCCTGTGTTCTAGCGGTTTATAATACAACGCTCACTTTGGATGGTCCAAAAATGTTTTTCTGTTCTCCCTCCTTCACAAGGAGAAGTAGATATGAAGATGGTCCCAATGTAAAAAAAAAAGAAAAAAAGAAAAAAATGTGAGTGAACCGCTGCCAAATCACTTCGTACCCAATCAATTTGGAAATAGGATCTAACTGACCCTTGAGCGGCTTTGTGGCATTTCAGCCTGAGCTTTTCAGGTTATCCAGTAACTTTTTTAATAGACAGGTAGTTGCCAATATTGTCCACCTCCTCTACTTTCTCTGGGATTTTTCCTTCATATTTCTAGAGATGTTCTTCTGAGCTGGAGGAGCTGGGCAGAAGAACACACTCCTGTCTCCTGCCCCTTTTCCGCCTCCTGTTTGCAATTCGTAGCCTCCTGCGGATCACATCTAGGACACACACACACACACACACACACACACACACACACACACACACACACACACACACACACACACACACACACACACACACACACACACACACACACACACACACACACACACACACACACACACATATAATTAAAGCATAATTAAACTGCTTAAGAATATAAACAAAGGCACCTCATTCCGAGGTTATGTTATGTGTATGGTTCATACTGTCTGTGTTAAGTAGCGGGAGCTCTAGAAAAACTACTTGAAAGACCTCGCTAACATTATCTGCAGTTAAAAGTATAGAGTGAGGACTAACTGATTAGTTACCTTACCATGATCAATCTGGCTAACAGGATTGGTTAGAGGAATAAAACAGCTCACTGGTGATTGTCCACCTACCTGCCACACTGTCGTAGTCCTGTCGTGGGTCGTGCCAGTAAAGACTGGGCGTGGTCCTCCAGTGGCGGTACAGGCGTGTGTGGAGCACTGACAGGGTCAGGAGAATCAGCAGGAATCCCAGTGCTGCTGCTGCCCACACTCCCTCGTTTGTCTTGGGGGTCCTCAGCAACCCTTTATTTACAAGAGCGGCCGAGGCCCCTGAGGCCCCGTTGCATTCGCAGTGTTCGGCTCCTTTGCAGCTGCCACAGTCGTGGCTGTTGTGCAGGGACGTGGCTGGCTGTGGGTTCTGGTGCTGTTGTGGCTGTGGCGGAGACTCGGATTGGGATTTGGAAACTGAACCAAAGCCAATCTTTTCACTTTTGTGCTGAGAGTGTGTGTCACCGTGTGTTTGGTTATGTTCCAATTCCAACTGTCTCTCTTTAACATTTACCACTTCATTGTCCTCCATTGTGCCATCCGCTGTGTTGCCTTTATCAAAGTTTTTCTCTTTAGAGATTTTCTCTTTCAGGCTGTGTCTAACAGAGTCGTCGTGCTTGGCTGAGTCTATACCTTCATCTTTGGAACCGAGGACCCGGGCTTCAGGCCTCGCAGTATCATTATGTTCACTGTTCACACCGTCTGCACGAACATCCAACCCAGCAGAGGGGTTTGGGTTTCTGAGGTCAGACATATTTGACTCCAAAGGAGCTGTGGGCGTTGGTTTAAGGCTCTGATTTGTATTCTGGATCTTAGATTGAGAAGCAGCTTCCCTGGGACCTGGAGGATCTGAGAGAGTCCTGTTCCCTGGAAGAGAACCTGCTGGTGGTCCAAGCATACCGTTGTAGTTCTGGGAGTTCCCTGTCCTGCCGTTGGTGGTTCTGGTGGTCTGGTGTGTTACTGTGTTTTGTCTCTCATTCTCATCCTTACCATTCTGCTGTTTTTCTCTAATGGCAGCTCTTATCTGCCTCCTTTTTCCTTCCTCTTTCATTTGTCTCAAGCTTTCCTTCTTCCCGTTGGACGTTGGCTCTTTCTCCGTCGCTCCATTCAGCAGAGAAGAGATGGTCTGCTCACAGCATCGCCTCAGAGACTGGGGATTTACATTCACAACAGCTACTAAGAGACACATACGTACAAGACCGCTGAAATTACTCTTTTATGCTGCTTTTATTGCAGCACATGTAAAATGACAGATAATTAACATTATAACAACTATACAAAATGAGCAAAGTCGTCGGTCAAGTCTCCAAACCTTCATTTTTGCGGAGTGTTCCTCTGGATGTTGCTGCCAGTGCTGCTCGGCTGACCGGATTAACAGCAGGTTGTACTTCCTGCTCTGGCTCACACCACCAAACCGTTTTGTTGTGTTTGTGGTGGTCTCCAGCCAATTACAGACGTCTGAAGAGGCCACGGTGGACAGCTCCAAGGTGTGACCCCATGACACCAAGGCTATGGGCTGAACACAAAGCAAACAGTACATCTAAACTCTCTCTCTGTCCTCAATGTCCTTATAAATGGTGACAGGGACAAAAAGGCTTCCTATATTACTACTGCGCCTCAAACAGTGGTGTTTAGGTATCTCTCACACTTACATAAATGTTGTTATAAAACACTTAAATGTGGCCTGGTCTTGCATCCGAATCAGAAAGGGGTTTATTGCCAGGTAGGTTTTCACACCCAATGAACTGCCTTGGAGTTTGGTGCATGCAATTCAATTCAATTTTATTTATAGTGTCAAATCATAACAGAAGTTATCGCAGGGCACTTTCCAGATAGAGTCTAGACCACACTCTATAATTTGCAGAGACTAAACAATTTCTCCATGAGCATGCATTTGGTGAGAAGAAATAGAAAAAGGACCATAGACATTTGACAAAGATGTACAAGTACGATACCCAAATATGTAAAATGAAATATATGTTTTTGAATTGGAAAGTTGTACAGTTTTGTGAGGAATGTGCACACATATATTAAGAGAGGATGTGCAAACAATCACAGTTTAGGCCGAATAGGTTACTTGTGAAAGAAGTACTGAGTTACATCTTCAGTCATCTTCAGATCTCATCAACGTAAGCAAAGTCCAACATATTTAATGGAGTGAACAGAAGATATAAAGAAGTATTGAGATTCTACTGTCCCTTACTACCTTTGGTGGGTCAGAGGACAGAGATAGAGCGCTTGTCTCACCATGTGTTCATTGAGCTGTGGATGTGAGGTAATAATGTAGTCTGGCAGACATGAGCGGGCCAGGACAGACAGAAGTAGACGCTCACGGGGAGGCGCACAGGGATGGTAGAGCAAAACAGGTGCTCCATGCTAGAAAAATAAAACACACAAACACACATGTGACTATCCTTGTCCACATCCTTTACCATTACCACAGAGTTTCCACCGATTTGGCTTATACCAAACTTTGACACAATTATTACACAGTAACTAAGACTGTACGCACAATACTTGTCTGTTAATGTTTTTCACCTAACAAGGATTCCTAAGGGGAAATATCTGGGTTCCTTTGTGGAGAATCACCAACTAATGTGTTAAACATGCTGCACTCTCCAGTATATTCTGGTATTATGGTCTAGAATTAATCACCCATTAATAAAAATCCCAGACCATTACTGTTAGTTAAATCCCAGACATACCATTACTGTTTTTGAAATCCATGACATATCATTACTGTTTGCTACGTCCCTGACATTGAAGACAATCTACGTTCAGTTGCAGCCCTGCTACTAAGGGTCCAAACAGGTCGAATGCGATTGTTGGCAGACATCCCCGTTTGACTCTTAATTTAAGTGGCAAAAAAATAAAATAAAGATTCTGTCTTAACTCTGTCTCCACAGTTTGATGGTTTTTTTTTTTCTGGTTTAAACACAGATTTCTACATTGGGAAATAATACAGAAGAATCTGTGGGCAAATAAGTAACCCAGAAGAATTGTCTGCCAGTCTACAACCACTGAACTCCTCTACGTGTCTATCAACCCCATTTGTCAAAACTATGGTATCCTAAGGAAAATAAACAAGGCATTTGATGCGAACATACAAAAATGCACCACTGTACCATGTTAGCTGTTAACTATCTTGTCACTTCATAAGGACTGATTGGAGTTACTACAAAAAACGATGCCCTAAACACAAATGTCTCTTACTGTAATTAAATGTGCTAAGCAGATAAAGTGATTACATTGTTGTGAGACTGGAGACAGAACACCGAGACATGTTTGATGTTGCAACTTACGTGCAAGTTATTGAGCCACCGTTGAGGAGGACAGTACAAGTACTCTCCACACTCTGCCCTTACTGGTCTGTATGCTCCACTACAACACACACACACACACACACACACACACACACACACACACACACAGATAAACACAAACATAATTAAAACATAATTAAACTGTTTAGGAATATAAACAAAGGCACCTTAAAGGCATCTTAATACCCTAAATAGCCCTTACATACATGACAATGATAACTTCATTGCAGTATTACAAAGCACAGAAACCAAGAGTGGAAACTAAAAATAAAGACACTATTGTGAGTTTTTGTGACTAAAGGTGTCCATATTAATGTGTGTGCATGTGTCAGTGTCTCCTAATTTGTGTTAGGTCATCTCTTACCCACCTCTTGAGAGCATAATGCATTATATGTCTGTCCAAACAGCCTTACCTGTTGGGAATGGTATGGTTGTAGGTAATAGATGTATCCATGCAGATCTGCCTGGCTGGCTGCAGTGAAAAGAAATCTCGCCAAATTATTTTTTATCGCCTAATCTCTATGTTACACCCAGTCATCAGTCACCCAAGACCAACACTTAGCAGCTGTTCAGTTTACACCCATTTGTCGTTGACAAGAGTAACACAACAAGGAAGATGTTTTAGTGAACTCAAACTCAGACCACAATTTACACATTTCAATATATCATCAAACACTCGTAAAGTTTTAAACAGGGCAAAGCATTTGGTTCATTTCCTGCATTATTTTGAATTTAGATTTTGAATTTGGATGTGTGTCACTGAGTGCTATCCCATTGTGCTTTGATTTTTCAAGAAATAGCCAATAGTGTATGAGGGTCAAAGGTTGGGTAAAATGCTTGGTAAAGTGCTTACTCACCACAGGATCATACACTGTGTCAATACTGGGACGTCTCTGTAGATAAGAGAGACACTGGTTAAACTGATGGAGCAACCTGAACGAACAATGTAGGTTTATGAGCTGATTTACACTACTGGCAGTGCCAATAAGGATATACCACAACCATATACTTCCCCATGATTTTTGGAACCCCACCCATCTGACACAGAGGTAATGCTAGGACAGATGATGATGATGATGATGATTGATGACAAGTTCTCATTTCCAACGAGAGAGGGACAAGCGCTGCCACCCAGATTTTATCCTGTCGGTCTGGGCATTGAACCTCCCGGTGCCAAGCTCGCTTCTTAACCTCTAGGCCACCACTGCCACTTACCTGAGGAGACTCTGGCCAAGTAGTAGACCCTGGACAGTCCCAATAAACAGCATCCGCAGGCAGGTCCCTATGTAAAGACAGCTATCTCACACACACACACACACGCACGCACGCACGCACACACACACATACACAATGTGAGTGCATTTTAACGGCTGCAATGACTGAATATAATACTGTTAACGATACTGCAGACACACTCCAACAGACTTTATAGTTATATGAATTGTAAGTAACCTTTCCATTGTCACATCCCGGCGGACCCAGAGACTCGGAGACACCACACCGACCCAAACTGACCCAGAGTGCGGCAAACACAGTCACTGTCAGCGGCGGGGACGTCGTTTGGCTCGGCATGGTCATTCAGTTGTGACCAGACAGACGCTCATTTAGATGGCTGCCATAGATTCCCTTTGGTCCAGAGCGACAAAGAACTGACCTTTCATAATCCCAGAACACAATTTTATTTTGGCAAGGTCCCATAACAGAGAAGTGAGACGTCCGAATCCCGGTTAAAAAAGTTATTTTTAAGCGTCGTATGTCCGTTGTAAACTTGTTGTTCTAACGTTAGCTACATTATAAAATTAGATAAACGAGAGAGGCTTGGTTAGTTAATGCGAAATAAGGTAATAGAAAACGTTGTATACTTCCATGACTTACTACTTCGACAGTGTATGATACATAGATGTCAAGTTATTCACATTGTTGAAAGATAACGTACGTTTTCATTATGCACATTTCAAAATATATTCTTGTATCAATTTAAGTAGCTAATTTAAATATTTAATATATTAGTATCTTATTTTTCTCTATTCCTACATCTAATGAGACAGTTAAGTATTCCATATGCTATGTTGTAGTTATGTAAGATCCAGTGTTTGTTTGTTTTTTGGCTTTTTTATCGAAATTGTAAAATCCTTACTTTTATTTTGAAAATAAAATACAATTTCCGGAACTGCGCTGTGTGCTGTTTCTGAATAACTTTACTCAGAGTGATAGAGAAATCACTATGGCTCTGACTTTACTCAGATGTTAATCTACGGAAGCTGGAAAGGAACACAAAATCGAAGTAGGAAATTCTGGATATTATGCTACCCTGCGGTTTGAACTCTGAATATCCTCTGGGAGGCGACATACAGCATAATATGATTGATTTAGGTGTTCACTTTATATTTTGTAGTTTACACATGATCACTACATACCAAACTGAGTACCAATTTTTTCAATTGTTATCGACCTGTTAAGCAAGTAAAACTTTACCCGCGATACCGAGAGTTTGTACCATGGATGTATTGGTTTGTACCATAGAATATACAGTCTCTGGTTTGTACTCGCAAAATATGCAGGTTGGCTACTGTCCTGTCACTGTAGGCAGTAAAACAGGTATTATGGTATTATTGGCATCATGGATTAGAACGGTTGGACCAGTTATTTAGCTGCACGTCAGATATAACAGCCACACTGACTGTGGATGCCAAACGGTGCTTTTAAAATAAAACAGACTCTATAAAAATAATCTGTGAAATAAAAGCGTTTAATCTGACGTAACACAAAGAACAGAGATTATTAATGAAAGCAGTGGAGGTGGCACATCAAATATATAGTGGGTGCCCTTTTAGTAATGTTTTTTTATTTTGAAACTTGTGAAGGGAAGTCTGGCTTATTTTGGAAGTTGTGACACCTTCCCTCTTTCCCCACCCATAAAACCTCTCATACTCCACACGCACAAACACCTTTTAATAAAGTGCACAGGTCTGTCAGTCTGTCTGTCAGATGAGACGTAGGTTCCTGGACAGAGGAGAAGTCTGGACCTAAATGGAGTCCACCCTCCCCAAAGGTTTGCTGTCTTTTTTTTTTTTTTTTTAATACTATATGATTACTTTAACAGTGTACTTAATTTATAGTTTGATGTGTGTGGGCTTAATTGCATTGTGGCCCACCTCTTACTTATCAACAGACAACTGTCATTTCAGGAAAAGTTCAAGAAAGATAATGATTTTTTATTGTTTTATAGAGGTGTTTCTATGACAGATATAGCCTTTTTACATAAAACAAAGACTTTGTCATCTTTCATTTTATTGTTAATGGTGTGTCACTTTTCTGAATTGTTGTAATAGTTAAGAAATGTGCTGGATTTATGGCAAAGGGCAACAAAACGTAATCAGTCTGCATGCAGGCACGATTTCATTGATTTAGCACCTTATGTTTGATTTGTACTCCTCTATGTGTTTAATCTGACTGTCAATTTAAGAAAGTGGGATAATAAAGGAAGTGCAGCCTGCATGGTGAAAAAAAACAGCTGATCCTCCATAAAGTTTGTATAGATAGACTGCTGGTGGCTCATCAGCTGAAGAGTTTAGGATTCCAAATTTATATAAAAAAAAAAGAGAGAGATCAGAGTAATTGGCATTGGCGTGTGTCTCCTGTCACCCTGTACTGCGTAGCTCTAGCTGGAACCGGCGCTGCAGATGTCCAGCAGCCAGCGGCGGTCCCTCCTGGTGATTTGCAGCCACTGGCTGAGGCAGACGAGCCCGCAGACCTGGGCAAGGTAGAGGGAACCAAGAGTCAATCTGGACACCCTGCAGGAGCAAAAGATGGACAGGTAAGCACACCAAAGGTGCATGGGCCCATGATGATTTGACACCAAATAGTCAAGATACTTTATTATTCATTAGCTATAGTTATAGTTAGTTAGAATTTCATGAAATCAATAAAAAAAAGATATGTATAAAATGCGCCTATACTTGCAAAATGATTAACTGCATTAAAGTAAAGAACATTAAGTGTTATTGTAATGCTTGTCAGTTCTGTTTATGTGTAATTATTTCCACCAGATTGAATTCTAAAGATTGTGAAAGACACAGTAGATAATAATCTACTGCTTTCTCTTTTCACCAGGAGTTGTACTCATTTGACAGCTCTCTGTCCTCCTCGGACAGCGAGGATGAGGGTATCGGCAAGAAAGACAAGAAGAAGAAACGGCTAAAGAAGAAGAAGAAGAAGGAGAAGAAGAAAAAAGTATGTGTCTCAAAAAGCTTATCTTCACAAAAAAAGTAATATTCACTCGAGTGCTTTTTACCATTTCTGAGTATTTTCTTAAAACTCAAGTTGCCCAGACTATGTTGGGACAGGGCTGACAAACTTACAGTCTCCGGTAGTTACATGTAGATGAAATCAGGTCAGGTGACAAGCAAGTCAGTTGATCCTGTGGTTTCTTAAGGGTGTTGCCTTGACTGGAAGCTACACATGTGAGCCAGAAATCATGAGCTCTGCTGACTAATAATAGTGGATGGAAGGTCAATGTGGGCTGCACCTAGAAAAAGCCAGTCAAACAGGAAATAAATAGAAATTTGATATGGACATGTGTGTGCTCCGGCATTTTGTTTTTGGTTGGTAAAATGCTTGTGTCCATTTCTTTTGTGTGTTGCTAAGCGCTTGAAGAGCCCCTCCCTTTTGCCCGCCAGCTGCAGCACCTTCTATGACTAAGCCTCGCTTCAGTGTGTTTTTAGTGACTCATTCATTTAGATTCTCATTTATATCTTTCACCAACAAAGAAAGGGATAAATAAACCTGTTTAATGTGTACACAGGATTCCAGCTCAGGATCATCATCTTCCTCCTCCTCCTCTTCTTCCTCCAGCAGCTGCTCAGACAGTGACAGTGAGGTAAGTTGTGGCATAAGTGGCGCTCAATGATGACATATTGCTCGCATGCAACTCCTGCTTTGCTCTAGCATGTCACACACAAGTTGCTGTCATCACATACCTTTCAATACCAAAGAGCCCCTTGACCGACACTCATGCCGAGGGAAATGTATTGTTTGCACTGCTCTTTGTGGAAGGTGCAAGATTCTTGTTGTATTTTCTCAGTTGAAGCCAACACATTTCCTTTAAATGTGTTAAAGAGACTGTAGAAGTGATGGTTTTACAGTGCAGTTTTGTAAATTCTTCACAAATCTGTCCTGCAGCATTGCTAAATTAAGTTCATGTGCACAAACAATTTCACATCAGCTTATGGGGGATTGATGGTCTATTCTAACTATGTCACTGCCTCCGGTGAGGATAATTGTCAAAGCTAACAATACAGTCTGTAAAGAGAATATTTAGGGCGGAATGGCTGTCAAATTGACTGTATTTAGAAGTCTAAAAAGTGAGTTTTTATTGTGTCTTTTGGCAAGTTAAGCGATAAGCCCAACAATTTCCCCAGGCCTGATTTGTCAACTGTTTCAGCTTTTCAAATAGCTCTAAGCCAACGATTACCCTCTAAAGTATTTCAACTTTTTGTCTTGTTCAGTAGTAGTTTGGCTTTAAGTGACTGCAGCATGATGGCGTGAGGTTTTGCCCATTTTCTGAGGTCGTAGGTGGAAAATCAGGAGACTCAGGAAAAGCGAGTTACTCATCCATTCCACAAATGTTACCACCCATTGGTTCACATTACCAGTTAGCATTTAGTAGCTTTAAGGCAAAAAAACAACACACGAGCAGAACAGCTGAAAAGTATGTGTGTGTATAACACTGGAATGCATTTGCCCCTGAGCTGTAGGGAGAGGCTCTAATGGATCTGATAGCTGATAGGCGGTATCTGACAGGAGAGGAACACACACATTGACAATGTGTCAAACACCTTCTATATCTACCACAGACAATTGTATATACTGTAATGCATACAGTATGTGTGTAGTAATAGCCATATGTGCAGTCTGTGCACGCCATCACCCATGTTGGTTTTGGCTGCATGTCCACAGTAACAGGATGTTTGTTATCTGACTGTATTGAAGGCAGACCATTCGTAATATATTACTAGTAGGTGACACCCAACCCTGATGCTGATGACTTTATCTTTATATATATATTTACAAATGCAACACTCACTTTGCAAACAAGCTTCATACATAAAACACCTAAAAACAACATTTGAAAGAATCAACATGCCCTTGCAGGATGACAAGAAGAAGAAAAAGGAGAAGAAGAAGAACAACAACAACAAGGATGAGAAGAAAGAGTATGGCTGGGACAGTGTTAGCATATCTGGTAAGTGGAACACAGCATTTCTCATTTGCATTGTGAAACCGGTTCATGTTTTTAGATATCAAGTCCGGTGAGGATAATGCATTTCCAGGCTCTGTGCATTCTCCTTTATGAAATCATGTATATTGCATATCATATTCCCACTTGGTGTAATATTGTTTATGTATGTTATGTCACGTTTGATATGTACGCTTGTATTCCAAAATCTTAAACTATCATTTCTAATGTTCTTTGCAAGAAGTTCATTCCATCTTGTCTGCTGCTGTTTAACGTAACGTAATGTAACATACAATTTTTCCTGCTCGTCTCTACGACGTGTAACGTTAGACAGCCAATCACAAACATTATTGGAGTTTGGTAGAAGCATGCTGCATGCTTATTGGCTCACTGACGCTGATGAGATTCACTCCTTTGGTATTGAAATTGGATATTGAATAACAAGGCATTTTTCGATACTTTAGAGGCAATTCGGTCGGTGCCTAAAAAGTATTGAATTTGTTACCCTACCTGACCCCCACAATTACACATTTTCTGGTCATAATGGACTGACAGTTTAAGTATACGGTGACACAAAACAGAGTGAGCAACCACTTGGGTTGTCAGTCAACCTTTGACATGCACTTTCCGATATTTATTAATGCCTATATGGTCATTTCCTACAGTACTGAAATAATTGTCTGTTTGCTAACCTGGAAATCCAGACCCAAATCTGAAAGATTAAGGGTCTGGCATTGAGTAATGAAAATGACCCAACTCGAGGGGCGGCACCAAGCATGCATTTGAAAATCTCACTGCAGGCAATTGGATAACACTACGACCAATCACAACAATAGTTGTGCAGTATCCAGAGCCCCATACGCTTAGATACCAGCGGAGCTAACTGGTAGATTAAACTGTCGTCATCTGTTTAGCTCGCCTCTGGCCCGCCTATATCAGATACACCGATGTGATTGGTGCAGCTCGGCTACAAGGGCATAGTTAATGAGCATCATTACTTAATGCCAGAGTGACTCGCTGAGCAAATTGTGCTCTCGCAAGATTTCCAGGGTATGTGTTTGCAGCTTCTTAATGAAAACCTCATTACTCAGATTTCTAATTTAATTTTAGTATGCAGTTTAGTAGGGTGTTTTTGTCAAAAAAGTTGACAGAATTATATTAAACAATATTCACAACTGCAGTATTGTTCTGTTCTGCAGCAGTGATGCTATGTGATCTAAATCCACTTATTTTATGATATAGATATCTGTCAGCTGACAATGCATGGAACTTCTTTTTTTTTTTTTTAAATCTTTCTATTAAACAGATGCTTTCCATTTTAACATACGTAATGTTTTCAGCTCCTGATGGCCACATGGAACAGCAGTATGCAGAAGGTCTGAAGATGAGCCAGGTAAGAGAGAAATCAAACAACCTCCATTTTAAAACATGCTGTTTGCTGTTAAACTTGTCATTATAGAATTTATTTTTCTTGCTTCAGGATTTTGACTCATCAGATGACGAGAATGACAAGAAGAAAGAGAAGAAGAAGAAGAATAAGAAAGACAAGAAGAAGAAGAAGAAAAAGAAGAAGGTATGTACACATTTCCCATAATACAGCAGAGTATTAAACAATAACTGTTTTATTAGACTACTTAATGGAAACAATCCAATCCAATCCAATCCACCTTTATTTATAAAGCACTTTAAAAACAACACTGTCGACCAAAGTGCTGAACACAGTCTCTAAATAAATAAGAACATACAACAAAAGCACAACAAAAATAAAAACAATAGATAATAAAATAAATGCAACAATATTACAAAGCTGAAAAAAGTCAACCCTCAAACTGAGTTAAACGCCAATGAAAATAAATGAGTTTTTAAACGAGATTTAAAAACAGGAAGAGACTCAGCCAGCCTGATGTGTAAAGGCAGCTCATTCCAGAGTCTTGGAGCTGCCACTGCAAACGCGCGGTCACCTCTGGTTTTGCGTTTGGTCTTAGGGACGACAAGCAGTGCCTGGTCAGCCGACCGGAGCGATCGACCCGGAATGTATGGCACGAGCAGATCAGACAGGTATTGAGGAGCCAGGCCATGCAGACATTTAAAAACAAATAAAAGAATTAAAATCAGTGCGATAGTGCACAGGGAGCCAGTGGAGGGATCGGAGAATGGGTGAGATATGGTCAAATTTTCGAGTTCCAGTTAGAAGACGAGCAGCTGCATTTTGGACAAGTTGTAATCGTGCCATCAGTGATTTACTAAGACCGGAGTACAGTGCATTGCAATAATCTAAACGAGTGGTAATAAAAGCATGGATTAAAATTTCAAAGTCATGACGAGATAAAACCGGTTTTACTTTGGCCAGTTGCCTCAGCTGGAAGAAGCTGGTCTTCACCACTGCACTAATCTGGGCATCAAGTTTTAAACGACCGTCCAACTTGACTCCCAGGTCAGTAACCACAGGGCAGATGTCACTGGTCAAACAACCTAGGTCAACAGGAACTGCAGCATTTGAGTCATTTGGACCAAATAACACCAACTCAGTTTTACTGTCATTTAAATACAAACATTTTTTAGCCATCCATGCTTTCACTTCATCTAGACATTCTAGTAACAATGAAACATGAATATGAATTATGAATTACACTTTAATCCTTTTTTGTTATTAACTATCTACCGTACTTCTGTCTCAGGATTCTTCCTCATCTGACAGTTCATCCTCCGACAGTGAGGATGACAAGAAGAAAAAGAAGAAGAAAAAGAAGAAGAAGAAGAAAAAGAAGAAGAAGGTATGTACACATTTCCCATAATACAGCAGAGTATTAAACAATAACTGTTTTATTAGACTACTTAATGGAAACAATGAAACATGAATATGAATTATAAATTACACTTTAATCCTTTTTTGTTATTAACTATCTACCGTACTTCTGTTTCAGGATTCTTCCTCATCTGACAGTTCATCCTCCGACAGTGAGGATGACAAGAAGAAGAAGAAAAAGAAGAAGAAGAAGAAGAAGAAGAAGAAAAAGGTATGATTTATCTGATACTATACATATACAATATTGCAAATATATTGGGTGTGAACTGCCTGTCTGTTCTACTTCTGTGTAAATGCAAATGATCTAAACTGATACGTTAATTGTTTTGTTTCTCTTTCAAAGGCCTCCAGCTCCTCTTCCTCAGATAGCTCTTCGTCATCCTCCTCTGACAGCGATGATGACAAGAAGAAAAAGAAGAAAAAGGACAATAAGAAAATGAAAATGAAAGACAAGAAAAAGGTAAAGCAATGTGAATTTTTTTTTTTTTTTTTTTCATCTGTCCAACTGAACTCGCTTCTGAGTATAAAAAGTGCTGCTACTATTTTTTTGTGTAAATTAGGAGGAATTTGCAGAAAGTATACAGTAACACATTTACAATTACAATGAATCGTGTAATGTATGTTTCCTTTCAAATGACATCAGTGTGTAATAAAAGACTTGTGTTGCTGAATAAATGATAATAATGTCTCACCCATTGTTGCATGATTGGTCTTTATCTGGGACGATTATACTTTTTCTTTTCATTGACACAGGATGCCAGCTCTTTATCAGCATCTTCATCTTCTGACAGTGATAAAGATAAGAAGAAAAAGAAGAAGGACAAGAAAAAGAAGAAGAAGAAGGATAAGAAAAAGGTAAAATTCCTTTTTCTTTAAAAAAAGAAAGAAGAAGAAGCAGGAAGCCTCTAAATGATTCGGGAGGTTTTCAGGTCAGGATTGAAGCTGCTCATCACGTGAACCTCACTATCCATTTCCCTTATTGTAGAAATTCTGAGTCAGGTCACTTTTTTACGCTTAGTTTTCATTATGTTATGCATCAAGTATGAACAGTATCTACATTTGGGTGTGTTTACTTTGAAGTAAGAACATATATTCTTACTTGTGTTCTAATGAATGGGTCTGTAGAGTCTGATTTGTTTATGATCCGTCAACAAGGGTATGCTGTACTCGTGTGTGCTGTACACATCTCTGCATACAGTGTGTGGGGACATACAGGGTGCAGTATATAAAGTAAGCCTGAGCTTGATTGTTTTTGTGATCTTCCACAGGACGAAGAGCAGAATGAGCTCTGCAGTGCTACTGCTCTTTTAGTAATTGGTGAGTATTTCTATATAATAAATATAAATCACAACTGTAATTGTAACCAAACCTGTTGATGTGGTTGATGCGGTACTGCTGGACTCCCCTGCAGATGGTGAACTTGCAGGACCATGTGCTGACGGAGATAAAAAGAAAGATGAAGTTGCTGACAAGGTGGAAATACTCACACACACTGAATGCATGCAACACATGTATGCACAAATCCACCAGAAATCATTGTTGTTGTTGTTTTTGTCATGACAGGCCAAGAAAGAGCTTAAAGCAACGGAAGAAGGCAAAGTGTCCTCTGGATCAGCAGGTATGTGGGCTACTTAGAGGCTCTTGAACAAATCAAGCAGAGGTTGGAGGCTTGGAAAAAGCATTGTTGTTTTTGGTTGTAATGGTGTTTCCTGTCCAGCAGGGGGAGCAAAGGCCTTCCCTATTGGTATTGAGGAGGGCCACCTGAGTGATGATGAGGGAGAAGGAGGATTGGAGGAGGATAAGAAGAAGAAGAAGATGAAAATGAAGAAGAAGAAGAAAAAGGTGACCACGATACGTGAATGCTGCTGTAAAGAGAATGCATTAGTTTCTACTCCCTATAAACAAAATCAAAATGAATGCAGCTTTTTCAATGGACTTTACAGTTGTCATAGTGCATCATGACAACTGTGTAATATAGCTATGTTACAGGATATTCAAGATCAGAATTCACAGTGATGTTTTTTTGCGACAGGATTCTGATTCATCCTCAGAGAGCGATGAGGACAAAAAAGACAAGAAGAAAAAGAAGAAGAAGAAGGTAAAGGTATACAAAGAGCTGTAGATGTTGCATCAGACATATAAATAGGCCTGTATATCTTATGTTGCCTTTTTGTTATTTATTTTAACGGCACACAATGAATTTAGTTGATTTGTACAAAACCGATGAGTGTTTCTGTGTGCAGACTGGCTGAATAAAAAACTAAAAATTGTCCATAAGTCAGAATGTGAGTGTGTCTTTCTCATTGCATTATTATGTGGATATCATATCATTGTGAATATTTGTACTTGATTTGATCTACAGGGCTCCTCCAGCTCCTCTTCTTCATCTGATAGCTCCTCCTCAGACAGTGAAGATGACAAGAAAAAGAAGAAGGATAAAGTGTGTGCCTTCACAATAACTCTGTATATAACACTTTTGTACTTGTGCTGTTTAATGTTATTATATAATCTTCGGCTTTCTATCTCCTTACAGGATTCCAGCTCTTCCTCCTCGTCTTCGTCCTCTGATAGTGAAGAGGACAAGAAGAAGAAAAATAAGAAGAATAATAAGAAGAAGAAGGTCTGTGCCTTCACAATAGCTCTGTATATAACATTTTTGTACTTATGCTGTTTAATGTCATTAGGTCATCCTCGGTTCTCTCTTTACAGGATTCCAGCTCTTCCTCCTCTGATAGTGAAGATGACAAGAAGAAGAAGAAAAAGAAGAAGAAGAAGAAGGTAACAACATGTGAAATCTCTTACAATGTCATTATGTTGTTGTTCTTTTACCATTTATTGTTTTAAGGGATTAATTTCACGCTCCTGATGCACATAAACAGTCTAATGGATAAGTCTTAATGAACAAGGATGCACTTCTGTGACTGACTGACTGATATCCTTTTCTAGAAGTCCAGCTCTTCCTCCTCTACCTCGGATAGTGATGATGACAAGGTGAAATCACACACACACACACACACACACACACACACACACACACACACACACACACACACACACACACACACACACACACACACACACACACACACATACACACACACACACACACACACACACACACACACACACACACAAATGTACTTTTCCCTATTATGTGAATTATGTATGGGTAGCCAAGTTTACAACGTTAACAGAGATAAACAGCAGCAAAAGTCATCATGAGTATTTGATCTTTTTTTGACTTGAGAAGAAGAGGAAGAAGAAGAAGAAGAAAGATAAGAAAAAGAAGAAGAAGAAGAAGAAGAAGGATAAGATGAAAAAGAAGGTGAGAACGTCTCATCTTTTGCTTTCCATTCCTGTGTTTTGGTTGATTATGAGTTACAAATTGACAAAAATGAAGCAGCTGGTCATTGACAACTCAGTGACATTTTCTGCATAAAACGTACTATTGATGATCTTTGGTCAATGGTAGAAAGATTGAAGTGAAATCTTGCATGAGGGCTGTAATCACTAAACCAACCTTGTTTACTTCTTTCAACTCACAACAATGTAATTACTGCTGTATGAATGCAATTTTATGTCTTACCATCATTTTCTGTCCAGGATTCTTCTTCTTCTGACTCCTCCAGTGATTCTTCTAGTGATGACGATAAGAAGAAAAAGAAGGATAAGAAGAAAAAGAAAGACAAGAAAAAGGTAAAACAAAGTTGATTGCGTTGTATTTGTCCAAAAAAACAAAAACATAAAAGGCAAAAATAAACACACTTACCATATTTACATCCGATAGGACTCCGATTCTTCTAGCAGTGATGACGACAAGAAGAAAAAGAAGAAAGACAAGAAGAAAGAGAAGGATAAGAAGAAGAAAAAGAAAGACAAGAAAAAGGTAAAACAAAGTGGATGTGTTGCATTTGTCCAACGTAGCCTCCTGCTTAATATATTTGTAAGTGGTATTTCCTAAGATGTCTTTTTTTGGGTATAAAAAAATACAGTAGATTAACACAATTACCATATTTACATCCACCAAGGACTCAGATTCTTCTAGCAGTGATGATGACAAGAAGAAGAAAAAGAAGAAGAAAGACAAGAAGAAGAAAAAGGACGAGAAAAAGAAGGTAATGTACAGTAGTGTGTGATAAGAAAACATTTATGCTCATCTTTTGTTTAAAACTGATAGATGATAGAGTGTTTCCGTGCTTTATATTTGAGCAGGACTCCAGCAGTTCTAGTGGCAGTGACAAGAAAAATAAAAAGGACAAGAAGAAGAAAAAGGTAATTTAGTCATGACATAGGAATATCATCAGATTATATCTAATGTGAAGGTGAAATGACTAATTTTTTCCCCTGTTTGGCCTTCAGAGTTCGGGCTCATCAGGAAGTGAAACTGACAAGAAGAAACAGATTGTAAGTTTGCTCCTAATGTAAATGATTTGAAAAATAGTATGGGTGATTACAAGCATTATGTTGGGTCAAGCTGATATTTTCCCCATCTAAGATGTCCTTTTGTATGGTTAACTTTTTAAATAACAGCTGTTGATGTTCATTCCAGGAAAGCCCTGATGGTGAGCAAAGTGGCCTGCCAAAAACGGAAGTTTCAAGCTCAGTTGGTGGCGGCCTTTCAACTCCCAGTGACAGCTGCTCTAAGCCTGGCGGTTCTTCTACTTCTGTCTCCTTCGTGTCACTCCCCTCCAAACCCATGGTGAAGCTGGATCCTCTGAGTCCTTCAGCTTTCTCCAAGCCCTCTGTCTCTGGCAATTTACTGAGTGTGGGAGATAGGGCTCCCATTCGCAGACCTCCCAGCCCCATGGAGTCTCTGATGGCGAGCCCAAGGAGGTTTGGAGACGGAGCGACCCGTTACACCTCTCACTTCACCTCTAGTGACACATTGAGAGGCACCAAGCCTTACTAATAACGAGATGTCATAGATCAAAATAGATGTTATGTATTTCTTAAAAAAATATGGCTTACATGACAGTGAAGGATTGTGTGTGATGTGATATACTTTAATGATGTTCTCACCACCCTGATTTTATGCATGAATATTATAATGAGTGGTTACTATATAAAGATGCATTGTGACATGATAAAACATTTTAAGTTGAGGAAGAAAATTATACCATGATAAATGACTATATATATATATATATATATATATATATATGTATATGTGTATATATGTATATGTGTATATATATATATATATATATATATATATATATATATATATATATATATATATAAGCTATACTTTTTAATTGGTAAGAAAATGCACATTGGTGGCAGAAATATCAATTCACAATCAAATGAAATAATTTAAAATTCTTGTGAAAATTCTTGTGAAAATTCTTGTGAAAATTCTTGTGAAAATTGACAATGTGATTTTATTTGTGTTGTTTCCTGTCTAAACTTCATATGCTGCCTTCAGGGGTGATTCTTTAACTATGGTACTTTTCTTGTCCATGGATGAAATAATAAAAACTAAAAAACATTTCTTCTTTTTTGTTTTTGTCATACTTACTCCACCCTAAGGGGAACTTATAAAAAATGTATCATGGCTCAATCATTCTTTTTATTATATAATATGAGGCCTTTTATGCATGGTTTTTACTCTTTTCCCTCTGTCCCTAAGCCAGACTTTGTATCTTCAACCTCGCTTAATTCTAAATTAAATATTTAAATAATGTAGATTTCAAGTACAAATGATAAAATACCATTTATTTCAATTCTACATATATATTGTGATATATATTCACATTTTCCTATATTTTTCATAAATAGAACCCTTGTCCCTTGGGGTCACTGTCATTTCCACCACACTGTACAAAATAGAATCCTGGGATCAGTGTTTTAGGTTTGTATACTTAGTAACCATAGCAACAGAAACTCCACAGTGGAACACATGGCTGGATGAAATGGTGTCCTCTACAGGGGGTAATGAAAAGAAGAAAAATCAAGGTAAATATGAGTAAAACTGAGAGTATGTTTATTGGTCGTCATTTCCAAACAGCTCATATTTCACATGGACGTAAAAATAACTGGATACATTTAATTTAATAATGTGTAATTTGTGTATATTTAATGTTAACTCTAAAACTAATATTAGCAGGCTAACATAGCATGAGATTTTAGAGGGAAAGTGGGGAAATGTCATTTCCACCACAGTCATTTCCACCACGGTGTTCATTGTGGTGGTAAAGACAGGTTGTGGTGGAAATGACATTGTTCGTGCTAAACAGCAAATTATTTGGGCTATAATACTGATACTAAATTCAAAAACAGTTTTAACAATATTACAATATTGTTGGTAAATAACAGAACAATAGATAAGTAGGTTTGACATGTCTTGGCTCTTTCTTTAAAGGGATACTTCACCGATTTAGCATTCAGCTTTGTATCAGTAGAAACCCGGTAGTATTTCTGAATGACCGTGCGTCCCTCCCTCATATCCCCCTGAGACAGGAGATATTTGCATTGGGGGGTTCGGAAAAAATCTTCCAATGACGTAAAATGATGATTTTTGCGTCATCGGAAGATTTTTTGGCCAGAGCAAAAGACTATAGCCAGTAGTAGGACCTACTTCCGCATGTTTTAAACCCGCCCATCACCCGAAGCGAGCCAATCTCAGCCGGAAAAAAATGAAATGTCAGCCATCTTGAATCCTCGCTAAACAGGGCTCTGCTCTATCTTCTCAGCAGCAAACTTTTACAACAATTATGTGCATTCAAACTACCGCACGTGTACCACCGGGATACATCAGTACAGATTGGAGAATATGCAGGGAACGTTATTACAGACTGAATAATCGGCACACTACGAGAGCTTCACCTGCCACGGAGACCAGCACGGAGACCAGCACGGAGACCAGCGGACTCGCTCGTACCCCTAGCCGGGTAGGGGACATCCACGTCGGCTAGGTGGGAAGCTAACGCTAGCCGGGGAAAAGGTACATCCAGAGCGAGCTAACGCTAGCCGGCCACCTGTCCCATCAATCCTGCTTGCAAGTGTTCGTTCATTAAACAACAAACTGGACTACATCCAACTTCAATGATGCTCCCAACGCGAGTTCAGAGACTGTGTTTTTTGCTTTCGTGGAAACATGGCTGAACAACAGTGAACCGGACTGTCCAGCTACCAGGCCTGCTAGACCTCCCTTGTGACTGTTACATGGCGACCATTCGACATCCCACGCTAATTCACGGCTGTGTTTATACTCGGTGTTTACAGCCCACCAAGCCTAATGCTGGTATGCTTAGCTGAACTTTACGGAGCCTGTAATGTGTGTGTGCACTAAAGGTAGCCTGTTTCGTATGTCGTTATTATATAATGTAGTTTTTATATATTTTAAATGTGTAACACCACTTGAGCCACGATGAAACGTTGTTTTGTGTATATGGTTGAAATAACGACTCACTGTCTGTCAAGCGGTAGGCGTGGCTTGGGAGTGGACTCAAAGCAGCGAAGCGAAGTGCATTCTGGGATTTGGTGTATTTCATCCATATGAGCCAAAAACACATTTTCTGGCTTTTCTCGGCCTAGAAGGCACCAATTAAATTTTTTTTTCACATTTCTGCTACATAAGTGACCCAATTTAAAGATATATTCAGCTTTCCAGCGGTGAAGTATCCCTTTAAGATGGCAAGCAATACCACAGCACAGAGGTCAAGATCATACAGAGAAAGAATAAAATCAGATCCATTAAATATGCAGAGTCCCTCAAGAAGGACAGAGAAAGATACCTGAAGAAAAAGCAACAAGGTGTTAAATCTGTGACAGAAATGCTGAAAAGAGAGCAACGAAAAATGAGAAGACAGTGGCAAATTTCTCAACGAAACAGACGTAGGAAATTGAAAATGGTCTCAGCAGTGAATAGTTTCATGGCACATACAACACCACCACCATCACCAGACAACATGAGTGTTAATGCAGAAGACATCCCTGAAACACCTCAGCTGTGTGAGCCTACACCAGAGAGAACTCCACAGAGGAAAAGAGGGAGAAAAAAGGTTGCGAAGGCAAAAGCAAAGGTGTACAGAGATCTTAATGACATTAAACAAAAGCTTGAGGATGCCCTCAGAAAAGTTGAAAAATACAAAAAAAGAAGTAATCGACTGAAGAAGAATCTGGATTTACGATATAACACACATGACAGTAATGTTTAAGTACAGAGTGTTTGCTCTGGTTCAGCATAGGCATATACGTTTTCAATTTCAAAATATATTGCCTATTTTATCTGTTATTCAACTGGTTATATTAAGGTTATGTTAATGTAATGATGACATAAAGGGTTTGCTCTAGTTTGTACTAGTTTGCTCTAGTTCAGCATGTAGAAAACAGTGAAGAAATGATTTGCTTATTTTTAGCACAAATTCATGTTTTTTTCATTTTTTGGATTGTTTTTAATTTAAAAAATATTGGTGATATGTTTTTGTTCACAAATGCTGTTGCTTATTGATTTGCTCTGGTTCACCACATAGAGCAGTAGAAAAATTGTTTTTAATTGGAAGTTGCCTATCTTTCGTTTCCGCCACACACTGTCTCTTCCGCCACGTCATGTCATTTCCACCACAACACATATTTTAAAGTAAAACATATAAAAAACATACAATCAAACCAACTATATTCAGTGGTGTTGATAATTGTGCAGTTAGGGCTAAGATTTGTGTATACACTTTGAGAAATATATGATTTTGAGCTATGATAAGAAAATGAAATGTTCCAGTGACCTAGTTTTAGGTGTTTTTTAGTGTAAACATTGTAAAATCTTTACAGTTACATTTCGGAAAAAAATAATAAATTACAAATTTGAACAGATATGTGTGTGCTATTTAATCAAATATATTTATAACAGAAGATATTTCATTATTTTCTCTTAAAAATACATGTTTTGTTATGTGATGGAAATGACCGTTTTCTTGGACTGTCAGATAAAAATGGCAAAAAATATATATTAGTAAATACAAATCATCACACCCAACTTCAGGGAAGGTTTCCAGACAGATTGAGAAACCAAAGTGATACTAAAAAACTGTTTGTAGAAATGTTTTAATTTTCTGAAACTGTCTAGCTCAAAGAGTACCATAGTTGAAGAAGTACATCTCCGGTTCTTCAGGTACAGAGCAAGAACTAACATTATAGCCACTGGAGCTATTTGTTGGCTTTGGATGCAGATGTCTGTTGTGCTGGTGTATGAGAATGAAGCCTCTAACATATGTTTTACTAAAATATTACAGTCTGCAAATGACAGTGTAAACATTCAGTACCAGTGAAATACTAACTGGAAACACTTTACAGTGTAAAGGGGTGGCCAAAGGTTGCTTTATTTACAGACTGCACACTACAATAAGGGTTTATAATACATACAATATATAATATAATATACAATAAGGCTTTCTCCCACAATTGTAATACGTTGTCTTGGTGTTAGCAAACTGTCACTTTAAAATTACATCAGCTGGTAAGTCACTCTCTAAGCCTGGGAGGTGTGACTATGTTGCTATTCAGTTATGTGGAGATGTTCTTGATGATGATAAAATACTGGGGAAGTGTATATTTTTAGATCCAATGTAGGGTCCATCTAGCAATGAAAACTGATGATTATGCCACAACTAGTGGTGAAATGTATAGGCCTACTACTTAAGTACGCACCTACAGTAAGAGCAACCTGTTTTCACTGTGTGCTGCGTCATACTTCTACTCAGTGGTGTAACGTTAGTGGTAGTTGGTGTGGTGGATGTAGCCTACTGTTTCTAGGTAGATTGGTAGGTTGCGCTTGTCATAGAAAGTAGCTAACTCTGCTATCTCCGCCTGTACTTAGAACGTAGTATGAGGACATTAGCCTACATGAAAATGAATGTTTAACCCATAGACTGTAAAATTAAGGTTTGACCCAGCGGGGCGGTGTTTGGGTGACGTATTTACGTCGCATGATCAGGTGCGGTAAATCTGTTTCCTGTGTGAGAAAAGGATCAAGCGCAGCCGGATTTTTTCCCTCGTTAGTTATTTGTTTGGGAAAGTTTACGAACAGAGTCAACAAAATGTCTTTCGACCTGTCGTCAGGTAGGCTCAAAATCACGTTGATTGTATTTAGGAGGAAATTGAATTAGGCTATAGGCTAATGTTTGGCTCGTTGACTTTGATGGCATTTTCTTGGTAACTAGAATTAAGGACTAAACAGGCATGCTTACCTTAATTAATTATCCAATTTATGCTTTAGTAACAAAACCAAAGTGTGTATCGGATTAGTAGCTGTCCACTACTGTGTCTCTCAGATTCTGTTTACCATCTGTCTCTTTTGCATGTGTGCAGCTGTAGGTGAGGAAGATGTTCTGAAGAAGGAGGATGCTCAGAAGGATGAGTTTAATTTGCCCTGGCAGAAGAAAAAGGACAAGGACAAGGTATAGTAGAGTTTTTGTACATTCTAACAAAGATGCACATAGGTGCCAGGTGTAGTTCTGTATCTATGGTTCCAGATGTAGGCTGAGAAGTAGAATTCAGCAATTACTTGTGATTGTAGCTGTTTTTTGTTTTTTTAATACAATACACTGCAGCCAACACAATTCATACTAAACATCGATTATTTATGATTACTGGACTCAAACACAATCCTTAAGACTAAACCAACACAATGATTTAACTTTCCCATGTTTAGGAAGGTGGCAAGTCTGACAAAGATGACAAGTCTGACAAAAAGCACAAGTCTGACAAAGATGACAAGTCTGACAAAAAGCACAAGTCTGACAAAGAGCACAAGTCCGACAAAGAGCACAAGTCTGAAAAATCCAAGGACAAAGACGGCAAAGACCACAAGATGAAGCACAAGAAGAAAAAGGAAAAGAAGGAGGGAAAGAAATCAGGCTCTTCATCCTCCAGCAGTGATGAGGTAGGTGCTGCATCTTGCTAATTTAATTTTAGATATAAAATAGTTTTACTCTAGTGAACTGGGCTTGGTTGTGTTCAGTGTTTGGCACACTGAACACCCACAGAGTGACTTTTAATAACCCTCAGTGCTCACTTTGTGAAGGTGTTCCCATGTTGCACTTCTGTAGTTTTCAAGACCTTTTAATAATAGGCCGGGGGCCAGGTCCAGCCCTCAGGATGTTTTCTGCTACCTTCCCCCCCCCCCTATTATAACGAGCACCACTTACTCCACCTCTCTGTCTCCATGGGCCCAAAACACAATGCGTTATGTTAATGTTAATATCACGGTCCTACAATTGCATACATCGATGCAATCTTACAAGGAGTATCCTAAAAAAAGGGGGGGAAGTGGCAAAAATAAGATTCTGGGATGTGCTGCCATTCTGTTTCACAATAGCAAAAGATATACTGTCCACTTGACAACTTCTTACCAAAAATAATTATTTTCCAGCACTTTATGGGGTGTGTCACTGCCCCAGTTCTCAAAATGAGATACAAATCAGCTAAACAGATAACATGCCTGTCACACCTCAAAGGTTGGTGTGCCCCGGACTAGTGGAACAGGTATGAGCAGCGGTGCAAGTTCTAATCAGATGTGACGCACCACACCGTCCTGTTTGTGCCGTTTTCATTTATAGCTCCCACTTTTAAGTAATAACCTTCCAGATTACTTTTTAGCTTGTTGACCTGCAGCCAAAATTCTACTATATCATCACCTTTTTGGGCTATATTCCTTTCACTTTGTTGCAGCTGTATTCAGAGGATACAGATTCCAAACACATTGATCACATTTGTATGAATACATTTTTTTTTTTCATGCAAATGCCTAAGCAAAATAACCAAGCCCAGGGTGGGAGAGAAGAGAAACAGGTCAGAAATGAGAGTCATAAAGAAGCTGTTGTCTTATCGCCTTCATGAAGGTGAACGCCCTGAGGTCATATACCTGTCATGGTCCGATTACACCCCATAACATCCCTGCTCCAAAAGTGAATGTCGTTTTGGTGTTTGTTACGGCTCATGCTGCTGCCACAATGATTCATCCATGAAAGATACAGAAGGAGCTGTAGCATTTAAGATCTTCTTAAAAGAATCAAAATGGGTAACACTTTAGAATACAGTTTACAGTGCAAACGTTTGTACTAACACAGTGTACCGTACAGTATGGCAAAAGGAGGTCACAATCTGGGAACTTAATTTATAACTCAAGGGAAGATTACGCGGTGCTTCTCATTGTTAAGGAATTCTTCAAGTACAAATGTTTTTTTATGAAGGTTTCAACAGTAAAGCTGAACTGAAGCTAGGAGTGTTTATCTAACAGCTAAGGCAGGTGTAGATGATTTGATGTCCTTCCACTGTGTAACTATGATGAGCTGTGACACTACAGCCATTGAAAAACCTTAAGAGTTATTGATTCAAAAATTGAAATATGATGCAAGTAACTTTCAAATTGAGCATGTCTCTTCTAGCTGTAAAACTATTTCAACTTGTATCCAAAACTGAGCAGTCTTAATGCCAAAACCACAAGCAATACTAATCTCTATACATACATGCATCAGAATCAGAAAGAGATTTATTGCCAGGTAAGTAGCACTTACTAGGTTGGAGGTGCATGCATAAAAACAAAAATATAAAATAAACAAACAAACAAATACAGAAACAAATGACACACATACATATAACTATACATATACCGTAAAGTGTTTGCCCTTTCTGCAGTAACCGCATTGTCCTTTTTGTCATTTCAGGAATGATGCTTGAGGGACCGGACTGCTCGGTCTCTTATTATCTAATGAGTGTCTGTGTGTGGTTGAATGTGCAGTAGTACCAACTTTTCTTCATGTCCTTTTATTGGTGTCACCGAAACGTGCTGGTGTTGCGTAAAGAAATCTGCTGATTCAATAAAGTAAATCTATCAACAAAATGCCTGTAGTTTTTATTTTCCCTTCAAGTCCTTCTGTCAAGTAAAGTGATATTTCTGCACTACAAGAAGGCAGTGTTATTAAGGTCAGTTACAGTTAAAAGTTCAAGATTAAAGCTGTTTTATTTTCAAGATTTAGATTTTAAGAATACAAAAATATGTAGACAATGTTGTTTGTCATGGTAATTGATTGAAATCAATATTGTTGAAATGACAAAACAGAAATAAATTCTTTATAAAAAAGAAATAATTGTGTTTTTTAAATGTCATTTCAGATAAATATAGTAACGTGCAATATTTCACTCTGAAGTGCAATCGGAAATGAAGTATAAAGTTGTGTAAAATGGAAATAAAGTAAAGAACCAGTACCTGAAAATTGTACATGAGTAAGTAGTAGTTAAATCGGATGCCATCCATGCAGGGAAATCACTGTTGGTCCAGGTTGAGCTGTTGAACAACAAAAGGAGCCTAGAGAAAAAGCATCAATCGTACATAAGGAGCACATCACATGCAATTTGAAGATGTAGTTTTTGGATATAGAAAATTGGGATTGGGTTGGCTGTTTTTATTACATCACTGAAATAGTCTTAGATGAATATACAAACAAATAATTGTGAGTTGGACCCCTTAACAGAACCTCATAAGCAAAACACAAAATCCAATATAATGGTTAGCCAAAAAAATGAAAAACTATTTCAACACATGCTATAAAGTCCAAAAAAGGGGTAGGCCCTACGGATCAAACAGAACCTCATACACTGCTACTCACACTGCTTTTGTTCTGTCTCAGGTTAAGTTTTCCCTGTGCCGTGTGTCTGCTCTGCATCCATACATACTGTACAAATACCTGTTAATTATAAATTGCTGTTAAAGCTTTAGTGCGTAACTTTGATATTAATGAACGTCCGTTACATTCAAGCCATTGTCAAATGAGTTGCTACAAAGCTAATTAAGACTACCAGCTCCACACAACTCTGTCTGTATTTCTCAGTATGACTATGTTCAGAAGATTGTGTCGTCCGGTGACTTTCCCGCGCAGAAACTCGAGTGAAGATAATTACCTCTTCTGAAGAGTCCATGTGTTGTGTTTCTTAATCCTCCTTGGCTACGGTGCGCGGTCACGGAAGGCTGTATCGTGGACGCGCCGAATTCCTCATGGGGGCCGAAGGAACTACGCACTATAGCTTTGAAAAATAAAGCCAAATTATAATGTTTCTTTCTTCTAAAATAAAGTAAAATATCACATAATGTGTTTTTTGGACCAGAAACAACACTGAACATCAACAGTACACTACCATATGATTTGATAGCATTGAGCAGTTGTTTAATTTGACCAGAAGTAAGGGAGAGACAGAAGCCACCTGCAACTATCAACCGATAATCATTGCTCATCCTTTCTGGAATCAAAACAAAAAGATCAATATGTTGAGACAATAAAATATATTTGGATATTTTGTTACCCAATTTGTGACTAAGGTTAATTTTTTTCAAGTTTGTGGGTAAGGACAAGTCAAAAAACAGAGTTTGGTTAAGACATTATTAGAGTTGTAAGTGTGCAGCATGAAGCCAATCTGTCCTCAGGTGACACCAGAGATCTCCTTCAGGTATTCTGTAACTAACAACAGAGTCAATCACGTGACATGACAAAACCTGTTCTACATTCTCTATCCTGAGGGTCATTGTTAGAAGTAGAGTACACACTGTTTCCTAATAATATCTACGAGCAGCTATGAAATAGAGTCACATTCTTCTCAAGCTTAGCCTTTTATCCCCAACAATAATAATAATACTATTAATGATAAAAGGTACGTATAAAAAAAAGTTAACATTGTAACTTCCATGAGAAGATATTTTGTAAGTATGTCAGAATTTTGAAAGGTGGAAATACTTTACTAGACATGTAGTTTTGAATGTGTCCAGGTCAGTACAGTCATGGATGTGTATGGGTAGGGAGTTCCAGAGGGAGGGTGCTGCAATGGTGAAAGCTCTGTCACCTCTTTTGATACAATATGTATATTAAATATATCATAGCATCAACAGTCATATCATTACCTTGAATTATTCACACTCCACAATAATGTGCCCTATTCAGCCTTACCACTGTGCAGGTTTGTAATATCATTCTTAACTCTGATATCTGATACCGCCCTGCAGTGAATGAAATTACTTTCAATAAAAGTGAATGTTTAACCTAGAGGGAGTGGTGGTTAAGGGGCGGGGTTATGTTAGGTGACATGGTTTAGGTGAGGTTTATCTGTTACCTGTGTGTTTGTGAGTCTCTGTGTTCACTTGTTTGGGAAAGCGCACAAGCAGGAGTCACAATGGATTGCGGTAGGCTCAAATTTACATTGATTGCCTTTAGCCTTATTTTACCTTGAATGTTAATGCTTATCTCCATTGACTTTAACAACATTTTTCAAACGTGTAAACAAAGACAGTCAGCAAGGTGTATTTGTACTTTGTAGAGGTCGCTTTTGCACTCAGATTCACAAAATAATTTGGATTGTTATATGATATAATCTAACCTGATACTTCACCACCTTTTCATCCTAAACAGGTTCAAAGAAGAAGGATAAGGTAGGACTAAGATGCTTAATAGTTAGTAAGTGAATCTACTTGTGATTCTAGCCAAGTGGCTCTTGTCAGGGTAGATTCAAAAACTGATATCAAAAAGTTGCTTCTCTGCTAAATCTGTTTAATCTGTGCACTTCTGCTGCCAGCTGTTGGGCACAATACACCGCAGCTAACACAGTTCTTACTTTACATTGATTAATTGTGATTACTGGAATCAAACACAGTCCTTGAAGACTAAAACCAACACAATGATTTATTCAAAGTGAACGTTTGCCCTTTTTCAGGGAGAGTGCAAAGACAAGTCTGGAGGTAAGGACAAGTCAAAGAACAAAGATGGCAAAGACCACAAGCCGAAGGACAAAAAGAAAAAGGAAAAGAAGGAGGGGAAAAAATCAGGCGACTCATCTTCATCCAGCAGTGACGGGGTAGGCCCAATGCGCCAGTTCATTTTGAGAGATCTCTTGCTGATCACATATTTGACATGCAATAAATTGCAGCCCAACAGGTACCTGTCACAGTTCTTGTCAGGTTGACGCCTGTAGACCATCCAAAACAAGTCTTAACTGCTGTGACACAACCACAACCGCCTCCTGTGTGTACGCGGTTTTTATTTAATTATAGCTGTCATGTGAAAACCTTCCAGATTTGCAGATTTGTTTTTATTTATTAACCTGCAGCCAAACTCCGAGCAACTTCTACTATCTCACCACCTTTGTTCCACCTAAATTCCTTTCACTTTGTTGCAGTTTTATTCAGAGGAAAAGGAACATGTTGGCCACATTTGTATGAATAAGGTTGTTCCATGCAAATGACTGAAGAAGAAGGGAAACAGGTCAGATAGGGGCGTCATAAAGGAACTGTTGTTGTATAACCACCTCCATGAAAGGGAACACCCTGCAGTTCTACCTGTCATGGTCTAACACTCCCTAACATTTCTGCTCCAAAAATGAATGCCATTGTGGCGTTTGTTACGGCTCATGCTGCTGCTACAAATATTCATTCATTAAAGATACAGGAAGCTGTGACACTTGAGATGTTCTTTAATAAACCATGTATCCTTTCTGCAGTAACAGCATTGTCCTTTTTGTCATTTCAGGAATAACGCTTCCTGGGGGACCGGACTGCTCTTAGTCTATTATGATGTTATCTATTGACAAAATGACTGCAGTTCTTTCTTTTTTCTTCCTGTCCTTTCATCTGTGTCATGAAAACACGGTCTTGTGTAAACAAATCTGCTGATTCCTACAAATAAATGTTTTCCCTCAACTTCTTATGTCAAGTAAAGTGTGTTTTCTTCACCACAAGATGGCATCGTTATGTATTTTTAAGGTCTAACAAAGTTAAAAGTCCAAGTAGATTAAAGCTGCTTTATTTTTAAGATTTATATTTTAAGAATACAAATAAATAGGCAATGTTTTTGCTTGTCATTGTAACTGATTTAAATCAATGTTGTTGAAATGACAAAATAAAAATAAATTAATTGTATTTAATGTAGTCACTTCACATGGATAAGTGTGGAATTGTTAAATAGCTCGTTTGGACTGAAACTATTGAAAACTGAAAATAGGTCCTCAGTGAATGTGTGATGTCTGCAGAGTGCTTCATGTGACCTGAGTGGAAACTACCAGCAGGTATCAGTGGACCAGAGGTGGAAGGATGTGGAAGAAGCAATAAAAATACTCACATACAGAAGAATTGCATTTCATTTTTTACTACATAAGTATTATCAGCAAAAAGTACTTAAAAGTATCAAATAAAGGTTCTCATCCATTTATTCCTGTTTTCTGACATTTTATAAAACAACCAATTCTACACTGATTATTCACGACACTAATTAAATACTCAAAGCAGCTTAAATAAAACTGCAGCAGGAGGTTGCTCAGAAGGATGAGTTAGGTTGGCCCTGGAGCAAGGATAAGGATAAGGTAGGAGCTTCCTATGTGTACATTATGTCAAAGATGCTCATAATTCATTAGGTGGTATGAAGCTACTTTTTTTTTTTTTGCCAGCAAAGCCAAAAAGTTGCTATTTTGGTAAAACTGCTTAATCTGTACATTTTCCCTGCCAGCTCTTTGGCACAACACACTGCAGCCAACACACTTCTTACTCTACATTGATTCATTGTGATTACTGTTAATCAAACGCAATCCTTAAAGACACACAATGATTTATTCAAAGTCAACGCTTGCCTTTTTTTTTTTTTTAGGGCAAGTCTGAAAGTAAGGTTAGTTAGGTTCTTAGTCTATTATGATGTTGTCTATTGACACAATGACTGCAGTAGTTCTTTTTCTTTTTGTCCTTTCATTGCTGTCACAGAAACATGCTGGTCTTGTGTAAACAAATCTATAAATAAATGTCCACAAAATGCCTGCAGGTTGTTTTTTTCCATCAAGTTCTCGTCAAGTAAAGTGTGTTTTTGTCACCACAAGATGGCAGTGTTATCTATTTTTAAGGTCAATCACAGTTTAAAGTTCATCTATATTAAAGCAGTTTTATTGTCAAGATTTACATTTTTACATATCATCACCTTCCTAAGATAATGGCCTAAGTCATTTCTTAACAAAAATGTTTTTTTTTTTTTTTTGCCTAAATCATCTCCTCATGGTGCTGGCTACCTCTGGTAAAATTGCCTACATCCTCAGTTAATCAGGTCTTGTGATTCTTCTACTTTAGTATAATTACCTATGTCAAATGTGTGACTTAGGCCGTTTAGTTTTTTGTATTTTCTGAAAAACCTGAAAAAATGACTTAGGCAATTATTTTAGGAAGGTGGCGATATACTGTATGTGGTGGAATTTCCAGAAACACCATGTTGTGGTAAGATGAGACAAAGGGCATACATAGTCAACATCAGTTCATTCCTAGGTCACAGGTCAGGACACGAGAATATTCGGCCAGTCCCCAATGACCAAACCTGTTCATGAATGAATATATGTTTGTGTCTCTACAGATTTAGAGAGTCTAGGCAGCTGCATGGTGAGGCAATGTTTTGTTTTAGGACTTTCTCCTTTTGGAGGTCGGTGGAAACAGGGTAAAGGGGCGTGCCACACTTTAACATACATCCCAGAGAGAGAGAGAGAGAGAGAGAGAGACTCAACTAGGTGAACTTTAGGTGAGCATCTTTTGTTTTGGCGCCATCAATATCTTGGCATAACAAACTTGACAGCTTGAGCGAGAGATATATGCATCTGGGGCAGACACAGGGACCTCAGAGTTTGGGATGGCACTACACGAAAACACATGGTGGTTAATCTATACTGTCTGCCTAAACGTCTCCTCGATCAAGTTCAATAAATGCTTCTGTATAAGTCATCAAAGTCTCCCGAACCTTCATGTATCCAGAAGTCAAGCTGCTCCTGAGTTTCTCTATAACAATGTTTACATATTGACAAAAGAAAATATAGACCATGTTGTTGTTTGACATTGTAATTGATTTATATCACTTTTGTTGAAATGACAAAACGGAAATAGAAAAAAAAAATCAATATAAAATGTATGAATTGTATTTCATTTAGTCACGTCACATGGATAAGTGTCAAATTCTTTTGGACTAAAACCATTGAAAATTGAAAACCTTGGTCCCTAATGAATGTGGAATGTCTGCAGAGTGCTTCGTTTGACCTGGTTGGAAACTATCAGCAGGTATCGATGTACCAGAGGTGGAAGTATTTAAATCCTTTACAGAAGTAAAAGTAACAACAACAATAATCCACTTACATAAATAAGTTCTTTATTAAAATGTTCACTAAAGTAAAAAGTAAACACAGAAGTAAAATGTAAAGTGTCAAGTATGCAGAATGACCCTCTGCAGTGTTAATATTAGCTTATATATAAAAATACACAATGCACTAAAAGGATCACCCGTTTACCTGACATCAGTATTCAAGTTGTTGTGAACTCCGGACTGTCTACAAGAGAATTACGACATTTAGCATTGAGGAGCTCCTTCAGGTCTTTTGAGTCTTGTATGGGGCTGCAGAAAAAAAAAAGACAAATGGAGCGTTTTCAGAGAGGAATCAATAATAAATCAAGCATGCATCTTTCTGGGGCTGCTGAAGAAACCAAATTTAACCCATCCATCACGCTCAAACCTTTATTTTATTTTAGGAAATATTGATAGGAGAAATGAGTGGATGATTTACAACATCTTCTTTCAAGTTTTATTTATGCCAAAAGGTTGTGTCTATTTTCAGAATGGCATAACTTTTCCATTCTTTTTACATATTTCCTCACTGTTGTACATTGTCATGAGGTTGTACATTTGCTTGTTTGATTATTTTCTTGCTTCTACCATCTGACTTAGCACATCACCTTTTATAATCATATATGTCCATTTTTAAGAAAC
This sequence comes from Gymnocephalus cernua, assembly GCA_023631565.1. Lineage (NCBI taxonomy): Eukaryota > Metazoa > Chordata > Actinopteri > Perciformes > Percidae > Gymnocephalus > Gymnocephalus cernua. The sequence continues at coordinate 27,908,569 of CM042430.1, forward strand.
ATACCAAATATTTTCTGGTTCCAGCTTCACAACTGTGAGTATTTGCAACTTTTCTGTGTCTTATGTGATAGTCAAGTGAGGATATTTGGGATTTGGACTGTTGGTCAGACATAACATGCCATTTGAAGATGTAACTTTTGACCTTAGGAAATTGTTATTTGTAGTTTTGCTGTTCTCTGACACACTGTACATAAACTAAAAGCAGCCTAAATGATAATGAAAATAATCGTGAGAAAAAAATCTTTCTGTAGAACATGTTTTGTCTTCCACAGTGCTTTTGTGTGCTGCTTCAAACTTTTAAGCTCTGACGCGGTACACTGGATGTTGTTTTCCCTCTGATGCAAATTTCAATGCAATATCACAAATGTTGAATGACCTTCTCAGAGATTGAGCTAAGGGTGCCTGTGAGAAAAGTTGAAAGTTCAGGCACAAGGATAAAGTGAGTGAGAGATGAATCAAGAGAGGGCTGTGAAGGCCTCCGGTCATCCTTAAGATCCTCTAACTTGTACCTTATTTGTCTGCATTGACAGCTAAACGTCTGTGAATTTCTGCCAAAGAGAGAATGGAGGCAAATGGATAGAGGCATGTGTAGAGCACTGTCCCCATCATGGCTTTGCCTTTTGATTTTCCCTTTCTCTAAGTATAAAAATCAAATTAGGGAAGAAAATTCAAAGAATACTTCAGTCACAGTGTTTCTCTTTTGATGTTCGGATGCTTTTTTTTAGCTAACAAACTGCTCTACTTACAGATACTGTGAGGTAGAAAAGATATTTAAGCAGCTATTTAGTGCTGAGGTGAGCTATGTGTGATCAGTGGATCAGAGTGATCAGAGGCCTGAACACATGTTGTTTGATGCACTCTCCTCAGCTGCTTCTTTTAATCACTGAGTAGTTCCTTTCAACCTTCACTCACTTCTAACAGCCACATTGCTGTTTTGCTACACAATTACATGCAATGCTTTGATTCATTGGGTAATTCCAAAGTAATGTGTGTGTGCTGTGTGACGTTGACTGAGTGAAACTCTCATCGGTGTTGCAGCGACACTGCACTGATATTTACATTACAAATTATGAAAATAACTCTAAATGTAGGGCCTAATATCGCAACAATGACCAAAGAGGCTGATGAATTGTAGCACAGGCAGAACATTAAAATCTGTTCCACCCAGCAGAACTACAGTATGCAGCCCTTTGTTTATCATATTAAAGTATTGATTATCTGTTGTAGGCCTACTTATTATTCATTACAAAATGTTAAAAGTTCCACTTATCTAAGTAGGCCTAAGTATGCACATAGTCACTAGAATACCAAACAAAGACCCTATTCTGTTGTATCTTATTCTATTCTAGTCTATTTTTCGCTATTCTATCGTGATCTACCCCGTCTATTGTATCTTATTCTTTTCTATCTTATTTTACCTTATTGTAGGCCTACTCTATTCTATTCTATTCTTTTCTATTCTATTCTATTCTGTCGGTCGTTCTGTGATCGCACCGCAGGAGGGCACGAATGTCTCTCTCTCTCACGTCTGGCGTCAGTGGTCTCCCAGCAACAGCCGGGCTTGAGCTCATTTCAATCACCTGCTGCTGAGCGCCGTCAAGCCGCACAGACACACTCAGTCTACAACCGGAAGCCAGGTGGATTTGACCTACAAAATAAAAGTTCTGGTGTGTTTCTGGCAGTCCCTATTTACTTATACAGGCTTATCCTGGCTGACTATACTGGACAGTGTCTTCAAGACTACTGAGCAGTGGTGTAGAGTAAAGTGGTGTGTTGTTATCTTGGAGTGGATGGTTTTCATTTAAAACTGAATTGTTTGCTAGTTAGTGACTTCACACAATGATTTCACCAATTCCATACTCTTTTTTTTTCTTACACGTTTTGCTTTTCCCTTTTATTGTCGAAAATTGACTTTTTAATGCAGAATAGTAGCCTATAGCGAGTAGGCTACACTAGAGGAGAGGAGTGAAGTGGTTCAAAGCTGACTGACGGACTGACCCTCTGTCCTTAAGCCACCTCGTAACTAGTGTCACATTGCCATAAAGACCTATTTTCACAGTGCTGCGGAGGAAAACGTCCAATTGATTTTTTTTTATTTTGAAAAATATCAACAGGAAATCGTGTTTTTTTCCAATTCTGTTGGATTTGCACCCTTGTCAGCTCAGCTACAGCAGAACAGACGAGAAACCATGGAGCGCAACAAGACGCGTTGGAGAGACTCACCAAGCGGACGGGTGAAGTGCCAGTTTCTGGTCTGTTTGTAAGTCACTTTCAGCGACAGCCGGCAGATTTTTGTTCACCAGCAGGTGTAGCCTACATTGAGTTGTACCAAGTGTGCGTAAATTGACTGGAGAAGTCTAGGAAAGAAAACAGTCTTGGAGTGACCAGCAGCTACCAAAGAACAGGAGGAGAGGAGAAGTAAAAAAGCGCCCGAGGGAGAGACGAGTGCCCGTTGGATAGAAATGCTCTGTGTTGTTTTCTCCACACATTTCACGTTGTTTTAGGGAAATGTCGCTGGTCTGCGCTGCGTAAAACCCCGGACTGCTTTCATGCCACATGCCTTGAGCAGGAACAGTTAGGCTACTTATATTCAAAGGAAACTGTGAGCGGAGCTGAGATTTCATAAAGAAGGAAGCACTGGGCTACAACTGAGAACCAGTTACTGAACAGTTACGAGCCATGGTGAAGTTTCATAACTCGGACCTATGGATAGCCTGGATGGTCATTTTCTGCATGGAGGGTAAGTTGTGTGACACTCGGAAACTTGTGCTATCTACAAGCACAAGCGCAATGCACAGTGTAGACAATACTATAATAATAATAATAATACTAATACTAATACTAATACTACTACTACTACTACTACTAATAATAATAATAATAATAATAATAATAATAATAATAATAATAATAATAACAATAGGTTATCTTCTATCACGTGTACAAATCATCATTACAATACATCTGCATCAGTCGGCTACTGCAAAAACAGATGTATTTGGAATTAAATAGTGCCACGGGCTCAACCTCTCCTCTCCAAGAGCGCGTGCTACATTCATTTGATCCCCCCCCCCTCCTTAATACTGCATGTTTGGATCAGGTTGACAAATCCCCGGCATTTCCACAAAAACTAAAGCACCGATTTAGGATGACTTTTTCCCAGTAGTCGCCATGTCATCTCTCCCAAAAGCACTTTTGATTGTACACATCTTATCCATAATGCGCCCTGCCGTGCCTGATATCGCCTTTGCGCGTCTTACACAGCATACGGTCTAAATATTGCTTTTTCACACGGTTGCGCTGGTACCCGCCCGATTAACAGAAGCATGGTGACCAGGGAGCTCAGGAGAGGAAAACCACTATGTGCTCCTACAATTCTCCTATGGGTAAGTTTGTGTGTGTGTGCCTGTGTGTGTGTGTGTGTGTGTGTGTGTGTGTGTGTGTGTGGTACTTAATAGCAAGTTTGTTGGTCTTATCTTTCTAAATCCAATTCTGTAATCCAACAATACTGCTTTTGGGAGTGGATGCAAGTTTGTTTGTTTATGTTGGCTCATTGTTCTACAATATAATATCCATGGAATATTTAGACTTAAGTTGTCTGTGATATTTGTTAAGTTAGGAAATGAAACACCACACACACACACACACACACACACACACACACACACACACACACACACACACACACACACACACACACACACACACACACACACACACACACACACACACAAAAGCTTATTTGATTTGACCAGTCTGTAATAAAATGGTTTGACATAAACAATTGTAGATTAACGCCACTCTTTATTTGCCTCCCAAAGTCATTCACATGTCCATCCAATTAAAAAAAAGCATCAGCCATTGCATTGCATTGTGAAGGTTCAAGTCTACAAATGATTTGATAGCAAGAACAAACTGCTCAGCATGTAAGAGCTCAGCAGCTCTATTAACAAGCCAGCTTGTTCAGGAAAAAACTGCATTCTCTGGACTCAGTTTTTTCTTTTCTCCTCTTGCGTCTTGGTGGGGAGCTGCCAGTGTTTCTATAAATACATTTTGATGCAGCAAAGTCAGTATTGATTGTTTTGTGTACTGACCTCCGCTTTTTTGCATGTCAGACATTGTCACTAGATTGATCTGATCTGTTATCTGTCATTATGTTAGCTGACACCAGATTGTTTTGGGTTATTATATAGTGAGGGCCTGAATAGTTTCACTTTTATCTCACATGTTCATTTTAACTAAATCTTTGATATGCTATATTTAACGCTAAGTGTGTTTTTTGGCTGGAATGCAATGCATACCCTCCAGTAGGCCTATACGTTTGTAGCTGACGCATACTAAACAGTTAAAGCTATAATATGTGTAATTTTTTTATATTAATAAACGTCCGTTACATTCAAGCCATTGCCAAATGAGCTGCTACAAAGCTAATTAAGACTACCAGCTCCACACAACTCTGTCTGTATTTCTCAGTATGGCTATGTTCAGTAGATTGTGTCGTCCGGTGACTTTCCCACGCAGAAGCTCAAGTGAAGATAATGACCTCTTCTGAAGAGTCCATCATGTTTTTTTAATCCTCCGTGTCCTCCTTGGCTACAAGCAACTGCATTGAGGAGGGATGGGTGCGCGATCACGTAAGGCTTGTATCACGTGGACATGCCGACAGTTTTGTTGTCATTACTTAGAATTCCTCATGGGAGCGACAGAAACTACACACTATAGCTTTAAAAAGAAGTGAAAAGAGGAAAGTTTTGAAAAGCAGAAAACTGTGAGCAGCTATGACAGGAGGAAGTCAAATTTATAAGTGACTTGGACAGGCGTCAGGCCACGGCCAGGTTTCTACTTTCAGCTTTAGTTAGAGGACATGTCATGTCCCTCTTCAGCCATCAACCCTCCCCAGTCACACATAAATAATGTATCCTTTCCTTTCAATTAGTAATACAGCATCTTACAGCTACACAGTAAAGAAAAGTTGGGCTGTTCAGATCTGCAGCGCTTAAAATGTTTAAAGAAAGTTTGTAAAAGTTAGAAGAATAAACAGTAGAGGCTCTATGCTAATAAACTGATTGGTTCAGCTGTTGTCACAACAAATCCTCATGGCGATACCAACACAGAGCTACTCTGTCCATGATGCCCCGATTTAACGATTCACCCAGAACAACCCTCCAGGGTGTTGCAGGGACCGATCCGGAGGTCGAATCAATTCAGCAAATTAAATTCAAGCCGAGGTGGTGGCTCTGAACTTGTGAACAGTTGTTTGTCTTGGTTGTCTGCATAATATATCTTATATAACATTTCAAATGGCATACACTGAAATGTTTGGATTAGCCCCCGGGCTTCCGTCTCACTGCCCTGTATGTTTAAAAGAATGTCCAGTGAGGGAAAGAAGACAACATGGAGTGTTTCTTAAGCTCATTGACATTCAGGGCATTCAAGTCTGCGTCAAAGATGAACCTAGACCAGCTCTTTTCTCCACTTTCTCTGTGAGCTTGTTGACCTTTGAGGATCTGCTCAGAAGTGTCAGTATGCAGTTGTATAGCAATTCTGATGTGTTTGTTGTTGACGTGGTCTCCTTTGCTCAGTTTGCTGATTTCATTTCAATCGATTCGTCATTCAAATATGATGTCATGCCATGCAGTTGCACTGGGTTCACAATGGCAGTGAGGATGGTTTTGGTGATTTGCGGGCCAAAAGACATCTGTCAAGGTAAAACCTGGGTTAAATTTGGTGGAAATGTTGTTCCAAAACCAACATGTATGAACTATATTACAATCTATATCAGGTGTGATAACTGCAAATCACCACAACCATATTTACTTGTGTGTTTCTATTGCTACTTCAACACTGAAAGTAGTCAAAGATAATGAGGGATGAGAGAGAACAGAGTGGCGAGAGCTTTGATGAGATAAATAAAAAGTGGAGAGAGCTGCACAGCTCAGTGAGCCATTTAAACATACTCAGGTTTTATTCTTTTACATTCAATCTAAAGAATTCTGCTAATACAGAATTCATATGATAGAAAATCCCGTCTGTGTCAGTTTTTTCTGATGAGTAGTGTTTTTTCCCTCCTCTTTCCGCCTGCTGCTAAAAAGGAGCAGCTGGAACAAGAGTGTTGGACAGATGGAACTTTCCACCTCGATTATTTTTCTCGCCAAAAATAGCTTCTCAAAAAATTAAAAGACCCCTGGGAATGCTTGCAAAGTGCATGTGCATGTGCATACGTGCATTTGCGTGTATATTTGAGCGACAGAGGCGCAGAGAACTTCAGACGACAGGGCGCTCAGATGATGGCGGCAGCCGCAATCCTGGGAGTGTGAATGAATAAATGATGTGCAGATATTTGGAGGAAGAGAGCGCAGCATTCGCCCGCTCCCATGGTCTCTTAAGCACACATTAAACTAGGCCCCAAAGACGGCAGTTGGCCAAGCATCTGGGGCAAACATCTGATGTGGTCAGTTCACAGAGGTTTGGGGTTTTGAGGTTTGGGGGTTGGTTGTAACTTTAATCAGAGTGGCAAATGAGGGAATCATGAGTGAATGATGAGCGTGTAGCTGTTGATGCTTAATTGTGATCAGTTGTGTTTCTAACTGCATTTGAGTAAGATGATTCAAACGAGTGCTGGGGAACTTCTCTAAAACAGAGGCTGATCTGGAGGCAGGCGCTAGCTTGTCAAATCTTGTTTTAGATTCAGCTTTGTCATCTATAACACCTAAAATGGCAAATACTTTGCTTTCCAGCGGAAGTTAATTCCTTTGAGACGAGCAACGTTGTCACTGCTCTATCGTTCTGTGCAGAGAAATTGTGTGAATGAAGCATTTCAACTTTTATTTTATGACATGTAAGACTTTTTTTTTTATTTCATTAGCGAATCAAGTCGCAGTGAAAATCTGTGTTGCTGCAGTAACCAGTTTTATCTGAGTATGCTTGAGCCACAAGATCATTGCCCTGAGTCGTGAAGTAAAATAACTTAAGTGTGATAATTGCACTATTGTGAAAGCTGATGTTAGTTAAGTACCTGCAAAAGGTTCCACTGTATAAGTAAAGCATGAAATGGATCACTGCAGTCCTGCAACAGTGCTTTGTATGTTTGGTGTGGAGGGGAAGGTATAATGCAAAAAAGACGAAATAAATCCATGACAAGAACACAACACATATGTGAATATACATGCTTTAACTTTATAAAACATACTGTGACAGATTGAACCATTCAGATGAGACCAACTTTTAACTTGATTTTCCTTTCGAGTGTGTGTGTGTGTGTGTGTGAAGAGCCCTGGGCTTATACATATTTAAAGAGGATGTCTTCCTCCTGTCGCGGCACCCTGAAGATCCTCTCCTTGAAATGAGCAGTTTTGCTTTGCTGGCTCTTGAGGTTTGACAGGACCTTCCATCACATATGTGACTCAGGAGATATTTGGTACATGCAGATATAACACCGATGGCCACAACAACCTTTTTCAAATATTTAACTCTTTGCAACTATCAATGCGTTTTGGTTTGCTGCTTAGTTACATGGCAAATTCATGTTTAACAGTTGCTTACTGTCAGGGATTGTTCCAAAGGCTCAGCATGAACAAAGGGAGTGAAACAAGTCTCTTAAATCCCATTAATCCAGGCAAAGTCATGAGATTTTCAGCACACTAAACTACAGTCACTAATTGGGGTTTTCCACAGACTACGCTCTGACAGAATTGTTTTTTTGTATACTCTTGCAAAAGATCCTGCGCAATATCGCATCCATATCACAACAATAGCCGATTTCAACCTGTTTTCAAACAATAATCTGACTGCAAAACTATGTAACAGTTTTTGAACAGAAATCACAATCAACCAAAAACAAAATTACACTTTTCTGATACAAAATAGTGCAGCTCTCTCTATCTTTAATTGATTTATATTTTACAGAAGCCCCCCTACATCATTCACTTCCTGTGCTATCAAATCATTTGTAGACTTGAACCTTCACAATGCATTGCAATGGCTGATGCTTTTTTTAATTGGATGGACATGTGAATGACATTGGGAGGCAAATAAAGAGTGGCCTCAATCTACAATTGTTTATGTCAAACCATTTTATTACAGACTGGTCAAATCAAATAAGCTTTTGTGTGTGTGTGTGTGTGTGTGTGTGTGTGTGTGTGTGTGTGTGTGTGTGTGTGTGTGTGTGTGTGTGTGTGTGTGTGTGTGTGTGTGTGTGTGTGTGTGTGTGTGTGTGTGTGTGTGTGTTTAGTTTATTTATGAAAGGGGACAGTGAAAATTAATAAAACACATGATTTCCCATGGGTTAAAAAAGCCAGAATTAGCCAAAAGGCTATTATTCATCTGTAGACCCCTGCCCTCCATGTTAAAAAAGGCTTTTTGTGTGCGTGTGCATGTGTGAGTGATAGTATATTGGGGCTCTCAATCAGTGTCTGCCAGAGGGTGGTTAAGTTGATCTCTGGTATTACCAAGAATAGTTGCTGTGTTTATCATTGTAGGCCTTTATCAGCTCAGATCAATGGCGAAGGAAATGCTCCTGTGGACACATTATTCCCACAAGTGTGTGCTAACGGGTGGCACGGTGTGTGTGTGTGTGTGTGTGTGTGTGTGTGTGTGTGTGTGTGTGTGTCCTCATATTCCCCAGGGAAATAAATGACAGTGGATCCCAGAGGCTAAAGGTTTCCCCCAGACTGTAATGACATCATCAGTTTGATCAACTAATCACAAATCTTCAGGCGATGATGATGATGATGATGATGATGATGATGATGAGGCCATTGATCTAAAACAAGTGTTACAATTTTAATTTATCAATCAATCAATCAATATTAATTTATAAAGCACTTTAAAATCCAAAGAGGACACAAAGTGCTATACAGTAAAACAATAAATGAATACATAAAAGCCCAAGATACGCCCAAATACGAAACAAAAACAAACCATACAATGAACAAATACGATTAATAGAACCAAGCATGAATTGTCCATTTTAGTTTTCAAAGGCCAAAGAATAAAGGTGGGTTTTAAGAAGAGACTTAAAAATAGACAGTGAAGATGCCTGTCTAATGTGCAGAGGTAAATCGTTCCACAGTTTAGGAGCTGCTACAGAAAAAGCACGGTCCCCTTTTAGCTTGCGCTTTGTTTTAGGCACAATTAGGAGCAGTTGATCGGCTAACCTGAGAGACCGGGTGGGTCTATAGGGGTGTAGCAGCTCAGAGATGTAAGGAGGGGCAAGGCCATTTTGGCATTTAAAAGCAAATAAAAGAATCTTAAAATGGATCCTTTGATGTATAAGCAGCCAATGCAACAACGATAAAATGGGGGAAATGTGCTCGTATTTACGTGTTCCAGTTAAAAGACGTGCCGCAGCGTCTTGCACCAACTGACGGAGACGAGCAATAGAGGATCCACTGACCCCCACGTACAGTGCATTACAGTAATCCAGCCGAGTGGTGACAAAGGCGTGGATTACTGTCTCAAAGTGCTGCCTGGAAAGGAATGGCTTTATTTTGGCCAATTGCCTCAAATGAAAAAAACTTGTTTTAACCACTGACCTAATCTGTCTGTCCAGCTTGAGGTGAGGGTCAATTTTAACTGCTACATTAGTGACTGTTGGCTTAATATATTGTCCCAAAGAACCCAGATCAGCACAGGGGGTCCCAGCAGTGCCACCAAAAAACATCACTTCTGTCTTACTTTCATTAAAACTTAAAAAGTTAAGAGCCATCCAGGCCTTTATGTCGTCAAGACACTTAAGTAATGGGCCAACAGTTTCATTCTTTTTAAGAAGGACATAAATCTGAGTATCATCTGCATAACAGTGAAAAGACATTCCATGCTTCCTAAGTATCGAACCAAGCGGAAGTAGATAAAGAGAGAACAGAGGGCCTAAAATTGAGCCCTGTGGGACCCCACAAGACAGAGGAGCAGAGGAAGACACAAAATCTCCACAGCTGACAGAATGTTCTACCTTCCAATTAGGACCTGAACTATTTCAGTGCAATGCCCCTGATGCCCACCCACTGCTCCAAACGAGAAATCAGGATTTCATGGCCCACTGTGTCAAACGCAGCAGTCAGATCAAGAAGCACCAGAATAACACAATCCCCAGAGTCAGTAGCTAAAAGAATATCATTAAAAACTTTAAGAAGAGCTGATTCTGTGCTATGTAGGTTTTTAAAACCAGATTGGAAAACTTCAAGAATATTGTAGTCATCTAAGAAGGCCATTAATTGACTGCAAACTATCTTTTCAAGGATTTTTGCCATAAAGGATAGTTTAGATATAGGTCTAAAATTTGCGAGATCTGCAGGATCCAGCCCAGGTTTTTTAATTAAAGGTTGCACTTCTGTATGTTTTAAAGGTGTTGGGACCACCCCTGAGGAAAGGCTACCATTTAAAACTGCAAGAATAGATGGCCCTGTGGTAGGAACAACCTCCTTGAAAAGTCGAGGAGGGATATTGTCAGTGGGAGAACCTGAGGGCTTCAAATGCCCAACAATTTTCTGTAAAACAGACAAAGTCACAGGTTCAAACTTGTCAAAGCCAGCAGAGCAGGGGACAGGGATTGAGGGGTCATAAACCGAAGGTGAGATTTGAGCCCTAATGTTAGTGACCTTATCAATAAAAAAGTGAAGAAACTTTTCACACATATCATAGGAGGCGTCGAAACAGACAGTTATCGGTACATTGAGAACTGATTCAATAAGATAAATAAGACACAAGGCTTGTTACAATTTGACAGAATAATTTCAGCAAAATATTTCCTTTTAGCTTCTTTCAAACTTGTCTGGTAATGCCGCCAGCTGCAGTCCCTTAACATTTGCAAGGATACATGTAGTTTGTCCTTTTTCCATTTGCGCTCAGCCCTGCGGCACTCACGTCTGACAACACGGGTAGAGTCATTCCGCCAGGGTTCAACTTTAGTTTTAGATTGCCTAGTTTTCAATAGAGCCACAGAGTCTATAGCAGTTTGTCACGTGGAGTGAAACCATAAGCTAAGCTCCTCTGCATCATTACATGAATATGGTATGTCACAGTGCTGACTAAAAATAGAGAACTGAACAGCAGTGGAAGGGTTAATAATACGGCAGCGCCGTGCAGTTGCGCACGGTTTAGCTGTATTACAGGCAAGCACAATCTCAAATAAAACTGGCATGTGGTCAGAAAACACAGCATCACAGATCTCTAAATTATGGATAGGCAAACCATAAGATAGGACAATATCAAGTGTGTGTCTGTGCTCATGTGTGGGGCCAGACACAGACTGCACAAGATTAAAAGAGTCAGTGAGATGTAAAAAGTCTTTTGCCAGTGGATTTTCTGGACAACACACATGAACATTAAAATCCCCAACAATAAGGACACGATCGTACTTAGGCATAATTTCAGCCAGAAAAACAGAAAAATCATTTACGAAGTCCTTATTGTATTTAGGAGGCCGGTAGACTACTGCACACAACACTGTGTGAGAACGACCCAGCTCAAATACACTCAATTCAAAGCTGGTGAACTTGGATGATGGCAACAACTGCTTACATTTATAGACATTCTTATAAACAGTAGCTATTCCTCCTCCTCTACCCGACGTTCGCGGGGAGTTCAAACAGCAACATGCGGTAAGAGTTCAGAAAAGGCACTGGACTCACCAACACTCAGCCATGTCTCAGTCACACAGAGAAAATCCAATACCTGGGATGTGAAGAAATCCTTAATGATAAAAGTTTTATTAGCTAGCGGTCTAGCATTTACCAGTCCAATCCTGACAGAAACCGGCGGGTCTGCAGAGCTGATTGTCTGAGGAGCCTGACACAGTGGCCGTAGATTCATCTGATTTACCCCGTGCCAGCGGGGGCGAGGAGACCTCTGGAACACCTCATCCTGGCCGACAACAGGTACTAACCAGGCGTCGACAGGATCCAGTACTCGCCAAGAAATGAGGAGTCGAGGCACCGCTCGATACTCAGACCAGGAAGCAGAAGAACGCGCTGAGCAGGCCTTCAGCCTCACCAGCTGACCGCTGCGTTTTCCTCAGCGGCGGTAGCGCTTAGGCCTACGCCAGGGATGTAGAGTCTCAGGGCGGCAAAGGCAAGCAGGTATTCCCGATCGGAATGGGGGCAAGGTTTTATATCTACCATGATCAAACCTTACTAGATCTTTGGCCGAGAAACGAATATCCAGTAATGTTTGGTGATCGTATACCAATACTGAATCAACGTTTTGAACAACAATTGACACGAACAGCACGAACACACACAGCACTGACAGAGAGAGACGGCGAGCCAAACACACTGGCGCCATCATGCTCATAGACAAAGGGCCGATGAGATACCAAAAAAGTTTTAGACAGATTTCACAGCACTACAGTACTCTAAGAGAGGCAAGCAGTCTATAAAGACATGAGAAAAAAAGCCACTAAATATTGTAGCTGCATTCACAGCAGGCCGAGAGGAAGGATGGGTGCTTTAAGGTCAAAGTTTCCTGACACGAGTGAGTCCTGACGCAAGGACTATATATAGGTATTTTCAACTGTACTCCCTGGAATACTGCGGCCTTGCATGACTAATTTAAAATTGATTCTTAATTGATCCACACAACAACTACTGACCTCACAGCACTTGATGAACCCAGCGGCTGAGCTGGCTAGTGTCACACTGAGAGAATGCAGATCCTGTGAGCTGCGTTAAGTGCATGGTGGTCCGTTGAGTCATTGTCTTGACCAGATACTTTTTATATTTTAGAGGAATGTAATTTTGTAAATTGCTCGCTGTTGCACTCTATGGGTTGTCTGTGCTTTTCTGTAATGGGTACCTCTACTGTTGGGTGCTTGTTCGAGAGCACCTACAGAAATGACTTTTCTTCTTTGAGCTTTTAAAAGCTTCTGAGGGTCAGTGGTCTCAGACATGATGTGGTTTTAAAACAACGATGGAGAACTAGTCAGCATTAACAAGCTTCTTGCTGCTGTTCATACAATGTGTTAGTGGAAGTTTCCATAACCATGATTATATCCCTGTGACAGCAGAATGTAGGCTAAGTATAGTGGAATCTTTTGTCTTTGTGGTCAGGGTGAGCAGATGAACTGGACTTGAAACCATCTTGTCGTCCTGACACTGACATCTGCTAATGGAGTGAAAATGCAGAATACTGAGTGAAGAGAATAAAAGGGGAACAAAGTGAAAAAAGGGGACAGATTCTCCTGCATTAAATATGCCCAGGGCTTTTCACAGCCATAGGTAATTCATAAACTGGCTGTTGGGGCAAAACACTGCTGTTTTATTTGTGCTTTTGCTCTTTTAATCTAGATCACTCTCTCTACTCTGAAAATCTATTAACAAGAAACACATTTTGGAAGGCAGCAGGGTGGCACAGAAATTCAAAAGGTACATTTCTTTTTTTTTTTTTTTTTAAATAATCTGATAGCTTGAGCCATTAACCACAATAACTGCTGAGATCTGGGAACATAAAAAACAGAGCTGTAGCATATATGATGTGAAAAATAACACTATATTGTGACTCACAGCCAAATCTGAAATACAGCCATAAATTGGACTGCAATGGATTAAAGACCCTAATGGAACAGTTTCAGGGGAAAACAAAAGAAAACAAACCCACAGGTTAGTTACTTGGATGACAAAGAGAAGGCAAGTTTAATGATGATTACCTCAAATGTCAGTTTTGATTGTACCACTGTTTACAAACCAACGTCCTGGTTTAATTTTCAAGGTTTTCCCAAGGAAATTGGTCAGTGGAGCGTTCAGCGCCTGATTGTGACTGGTTGGGCTGTTTGTCTATATACTTTTTCTCAGAAGGATTTTTCTCGACAGTCTTTAATTCAGGCGCTTACTTTGACCTACTGTACTTACTACACGCGTTCTAACTGCTCGTGTTTTTTGCCCCATCACCAAAATGAAATATCCCTGCGGGAGTGGAAAGCGAGCTCTTGGTGTGAAACACTTTGGCTCTCAGTAAATGTGTGTTAACTGCCTGAGTCGCTCCCTGTAGGAAAGGCTGTGTGTCAGCTCTCTGTAGTTTCCTTATACTGTAAGTCTTTATACTATTTTTGTACAGAGCCATACTCTTTCACTAGTGTTGTTCTGCTCTCTCTCTCTCTCTCTCTCTCTCTCTCTCTCTCTCTCTCTCTCTCTCTCTCTCAAGTGCCATTCTTTCAGAATACAGGTCCAACTTCACTTTCTCTCTTCATCCTCTTTCCTCTAACCTCCTCGCACCTTTGTATTTGTGTTTTGCTTCCCTTTACATCATTCTGTTCACAATTTCACTCTATTTTACTGTCTCTCTTTTTTACTCTTGAGATCCCTCTGTGCATCTCGTTCACACACTTTCTCTTTCTCTGCCTCTTTTTCTCCGTCCTCCTACACACTTTCAACACACAAATGACTTTCCAGGGATGAGGATGAGACTGAAAAGTGGTCCTCGCTTGTTCTGTCCCTGCAGACAACGAATGAGCATGTCAAATCTGATGCATGTGAACAGCCAGGAAGAATGGTGCATTAAGGCGCACAGAGAGAGAGAGAGAGAGAGAGAGAGAGAGAGCACCAGATATCCCATCTGTGCATTGTTACAGCAGACTTCACCTTAACATTGTCGCTGTTGTATCCAATAGAACAGGAGCGGGCACAGGTGGGACTTTGACAAACTGGGAAACACACAGTTTGCCAGTTTATGCATGCACATACACACACATTCACAGACATACATTTACAATACATGCACGCACACACAGAGACACCTGAGGCTTAAAAAAAAACCTTCATAGTAATATGAGAATTCACAGAATTACTCACAGTTTGCCTATGACATTTTTTATTTAAATTTTCTCTTTTTTAAAACGTGTATTTAAACACTTATATTTCACATCTTGGTTTAGCTTGATGACCCTTTGGCCACTAAAAGTTGCTGAGAGCTCTGAACTTTAACGGTTGAATAAAAAAGAGAAGATGAGCACTGTTTTCTTACATCGTGTGAGACCTTTTTCTCGTGGCAAACACGTAGGCGGTGTTAGTCTAACAACAATATACTGTAAGGGGCATGGATATCAGGGGGCACCATATGCTGCTGTGCCCCTTCAACCCTTAATCCATGTGTATACTGCCTTAACTGGTTGCCCTCCCTGACAGCCTGAAGACTGGTGGTGGGGGCAGGGAAACACTGTGCAGTACGCTGCACACTGCTTTGTATTTCTAATGTGCTCAATTTGCATTCAACTCGGCCCTGGATAGTTTTGCCAGAATATTAAAGGCCAAATTCACCATCTCACACACACACACACACACACACACACACACACACACACACACACACACACACACACACACACACACACACACACACACACACACACACACACACACACACACACACACACACACAAGAACCTTCATCCCACCCTCCCACACACAATAATATCACAGGGATATTGCACAGACTTAACTGATAATTCCAGATAGTAGTATTGTCACAGACCCCACTGACATTGTGTTTGTCTTATTTGTCCACTATCCTACAAAAAGCCTTTTAAGTAGATCCCAGCTATTGGAGGAGCTTTAAATAAGCCAAAAGCAATAATGGAATGTTCGTCCATGCATGTTTGTCCCACATGACAACGACTGAGGGGAGGGCTTAGGGTAGATACACAGGGGCACCCAGCACTTCCAGGACCCTGACAGAATGCTACTGAGCATGCATACCAAATGATGATTGGCCAGACTCATACAGCAATTGTACAATGTAGCTGTATTTTACCACTGTAATCCATCTCTTACATTACAGTGGCATTGTTAATGGCAAAATCAACATGGGCTATCTATTTTAGTGAATGATTTGGTTTAATAAATCAGTTTTAAATTAATAAATCATGTACAGTTTTACTTTCTTAACTGAAATAATATTAACATACAGTGTTTGTATCATGGAACATGGGCATTTAAATGTTTCATGATTCACCTTATCATTAGCATAAACTACTCTGTCAGAGTAAAGACAAATAAGCTATATGGGTCTAACCTCATCACTGGGACTATAAGAGAAAGTGAAGTGAGGTGATCAGGATGTGAGCCGTTGCGTTCTTTCTGCAAACCTTTGATTTATTACATTCACATGCAGCTTCCGTTTCCTATTTTTGATATTTCTTTCCCCCCTTGTGCTGTTATTGTATTATCACCAAATTAAACCCTCATGCTTTTATATGGCCGAGGAGGATGTGACTTGCATACTTGCCTCCTCTGATGAGCTACAGCTCCTGATCCATACCCAGCTTGTCCACTAAGAGGTGATTTGTGAATATGGATCAATGTGTAAACTATTGAGCCAAGACCCAAATCATCTGCTAAATTGGGCTTTGCTGCAGATTATGTCTGTCATTTGGTCTGTGACCCTGGTTTATAGATTATAGATAGCTTTGGCTTTATTTGATCAGTTCAGTGACACAAGAGCAAGAACTTGCGTGCAAACACATGTATACACATACACAAAGGTTGGACGTAGACATAGTCACAATTAATTATAATTTGCACCATGTGAATTGCTGTATATATCCATTTACATTTACTCTGCACTTGGAGATTTGTGCCAAGAAGGAGATGACTGCTGTGTCACTTTACAACTCTTGTAAAGATAGATAGATAGATAGATAGATAGATAGATAGATAGATAGATAGATAGATAGATAGATAGATAGATAGATAGATAGGAAGTGAGTGTAATGATGCATCAACAGAAAGGCAGCTCTGGACTTGGTTCAGGAAAGCTGATTTCTGTGTACTAGGCTACTCTTTTTTTGGGGGCGTTTTTTGGCCTTTATTTGATTGGACAGTTGAAGACAGGAAAGGGGGGGGGGGAGAGAGAGAGAGTGGGGATGACATGGAGAAAAGGACGGCAGGTCGGACTCTATCCCGGGCCACTGCGGTAAAGACTGAGCCTTAGTATATGGGGTGCACGCTCAACCAGGTGAGCTACCAGTGCACCCCTCTGTGCACTACTCTTGAAATTAAAGTAAACGAGGAGAGTGTGTCCCAAGATAAACAGTGGATTGGATTTGAAGATTTACACAGGTTTATCTTCCCGAGGGGACGGCGGTCCCAAAGATATGTAGCTTGGGTAGGAAATGCTCTGCTGCCTGCTAATTTTTCTCCTGATTGTCGGTGACAGTCTGCCAGCCAGCACCCTGTGATCGGAAGGCGTGACAGGGTACATAAGGGATGGTGAGATCAGATAAATATGATTGTGTGGGCTTGTTTGCTATTTATATGCTTGCAGAAGCTACAGTATTTGAAATCAGATGTAGCTCAAACTGGGAACCAGTTAAGGGAGGTCCGAATGTGTGCAGTGTGACCAAATATCCAGATTGTATATGTATTTATCTAATAAAAAACAGCTCATATCGCAGGAACGGTGTGATGGAACATTTTAGCGGTTTTGAAACTGTGACTTTTTCACGGCCCATGCCTACCAGGGGCCTAGGAATGCAGATAATGGTATCATTGGCAATATGAAGTCAAGATTATTTAAACATTTAAAGAGAAAATCGCAATGCAAGACAATTTGAAATCTTAACAAAGTTTGAAATAATGTACCGCCTTTGTAAGAACGATCATAGCATTATGTAATGATTTGAGTGGTGGTTTAAATGGTTAAAATAGTCTTGAAAAAATAATCAGTTAATTAAGTAGTAACTCTTCTGTCCAGGAATTCAGAACAAAAGAGATGACATGCAATAGCTCATTTAGTATTGATACACGAAGAACAAATTGAAGATTCCTAAAGTAAAATGTGAAAAGTGTGAATGTGTGTGTGCTGTGCCAGAACATTCACACAGTTGAAGGTGGTTGAAAAGGGTGATGGTATGTTTTGTCATGCTGACAAATAGAGCCTCCTGTGGGTATTTGTCTATTGTCAACTGCTATCATATACACACATGTGCACACACATACACATGCACTTATGCAAAGATGTACACGTCCACGCAATGTCAAACAATCCACTTAGCCGCCATCTAGTCAATTGGGGTAATTACCCAGAGACTATTAAGTCGTTTTCTCCCTGTGCACTATTACAATTATAATTATGGCAAAGCAACAATGATGTGCAATTACAGTTCACTGGCATTGCTCTATAGTGATGTCGGTGAAGATGGCAGAAGGGCGCTGAGATGATAGAACTGCACTATATAATATTGATATATAGATCGAAACCACAGAGACAGCAGGACAGCGTATTCTCACGGGGACATGTGAGTCTAACTCTTCATAAATATTTCTCCTAAGCAACGGCAGAATATCAAGTGATCCATCTTCTACGGTTGACATTTCCCTGTAATTAAAGCTGTGAGATGAAATGCAGGGCCTTAATGATGACATGAGACAATCAGTGACATTGTGCTTGGCTGGAGTGGGGCTTTATTCACATGGGACATTGTCCCATTCCAAAATTATTTTTTTGATTTAGAGGATGATTTCCCCGTTGGAATTTGGGTCTCCGTTGGCCATAGTTGAATGTGTAGCTTTTCCTCTATTGTGCATTGTAATTATTAAGTAGAATAGGACTACGTAATGCTGTGAGAGTGGGTGTGAGACGGAGAGAGATGTAGCTTCTTTTTATTACTGTACCACTGGGTGATGAGAGAGACGTGGAGATGTGTGTTTTATATTAGAGCACAATGGAAAAATTACTCTTTGTTAAAAAGAGGATGGTCGAGAATAGGAGGGCCCATTGAGATTGTCATGAGTGTGCCTGCACAGCCACACGAGACGCTATTCACCATTGTTATAATAAAACATTGCTTAGATAAAAGCTCATGAATACAGGTTGCACAGAAGAGCTGAAACAGCCAGTCTGTAACGGATTACACCACTGCCATGCGCTGCGGGGAGAAAAAAATGACTCCAATTTTAATTAATCCCTGTTTGAATTAGGATGAAAAATGCATACTGCAAATTGGAGATGAAGCATACTGTATGTGATACAGTATTTCATATCTGATTATGAAAGCATCACAGCCCTGAGAGGCGATGGGGTGGCGGAATATATATATATATATAAACTCTTAAGGCACGTGAGTATATAGTATATAGAATAACAGGAGACCAGTTTATTGTAAATGAGGAGGTGAGATACTGAGAGAGCAAATCAGCCACACAGGCAAATTTCACACCTGGTAACAGTTGGTCTGAGACCTGAGAGTGAGGGAAAACATGCAGGACTCAGGATTAATGAAGAGGCACGGACAGTGTAGAGTAAGTGGACTGGTCTTCAGGCTGCAACCCTGTCTCTTAGAAATTATGTTTATACATATACTACCAGTTATGGTTCGAGGGAAAAGGAGGGAAAGAAGTGCTACACAGAGCTCATAGGCAGGAGGACTAGGTGGACGGTGAGTGTACAAACTGAAGGACTTTGACACTAGGGACCGGGGTTCACACCCTGACCCCTGTTTGTGGTTAGATTTAGGCAACAAAAGCACGTTGGTTAAGCTTAGGGAATGCTTGTGGTTTCGGTAAACACGTTATGCCCGTAATTCAAGACACAAAATATTTACTGACAAAGTACCTGATCTGTTTTTCTCTTGCAATACAAGCACTTGGTTTGGGAAGATCATGGTCTTAATTCAGTATTGAATAAGTCAACAGTGTTGAAGCACAGACATAACGTGTTTTACCGAAACATTTAGCAAAACAAAATATTGGTAAAAAACTAAAGAACTGGGACCAAACTGAAATGAGGTGAGAACAGGAGGAAAACCAGCAAAGGTTAGGCAAAAAGCTAAAGAAATAAGAGGAAAAAAACAAGAAAGTTAAGTTCAGTATAGAAAGGAGGTTGATAAGACAACCTCATACACCCTAGGTTAATTTGCCACTAAATGAATTTTACTCTTTGCTGTTGTTTTGCTTCAGTAGCTTTTATCCACTTATTTAAGTCTCCTCTCCTCAACTCCAACACATCTGGAGCTCACCGTAGCCTAAATCCCTCTCTCTCTTAAACCATTCAACACTTCTTTTCTCTGTGCCATCCCTCGATCTTCTGCTTACAGTTCAGAGGGCAGAGGGTTCTTGACAACCCAACTGCTTGATTTCCCCTCTTTTCATTTCTTTATTCCCAGCTTGGGAAGTTGTGAATGAATATGGGGGGGAAACAACTTAGTTTTTACAGTTCATTTGCACTGCATTTTCTCTCTCTAGCCTGGTGGAGACTCAGGTGGGCATGAGTATTAATAGCTTCCCTCGTTGGTGACGTCAGCAGAAATCACACGTGCGCCTCTCAACGCTCAGAGGTGTTTTATGTTAGACATCACTCTCAGCAGTTATTTAGTCAGTGCTGTAAAACACTCGTCAGTATAAAACAGAGAAGAAAATAAAATTTCTCTGCCTGCCTTTCTGCCTCATTGCCACAATTATTCATTTTCATGCATCTTTTACCTGCTGCTATCCTGCTTTCTGCTTCCCAATCTTTCACTCTATCACGTTCTCTTCATCATTCTGCTCTTTAATGTGACTGTCAAACAGTATTTAATTCCCCTTCTTTTCTCTGTTTCTCTGCATGTGTCCATCTGATTAATCTCTCTGTGCCTCTCTCTCTCTCTTCATTGAAAAAGACCTGAAAGCTCTGGGGGTCCTAAATGCTAAATAGCCAGTCTGTCTCTGCCAGGCACCCGTCTCCTTGGTGATGAGACCAGCGATCAGGCCGTTCTGCACCAGACACTGAGCGGCTTGTGATTGAGCGTGATTGTGTGAATATGTGTGTGTTTGTGTCAGCGTACAGTAGATTTGTGGATGTGTTTTCCCCCTATCTGTGTAAAGACATGTACATGTAAGGGAGAGACAGCAGGGCAGTACGAGGGACATGTATTCACTGGCTCATTATCATGTGAATGCATTATGTTTCCTGTCAACATGCCTCTGCCAAACAAGAGGGGCCCTGTTCTCTCTGCCAGGACTCGAGCGCCACAGCGGCCAGGCCCCAACGTGGTGCGGTTCTGCACTGGCACAATTTACCAGGAGTTTAGCTCCACAGACACCGCTGTTGGCCTCATTCCGATTCAGTCCATCTGTACTGGCATCTCAGCAGTCGGCGAGGAATCAGTTTATGGGAATGAGATGGGAAAACTCCATTCAGAAACATTCTGTGAGTGGACCGGATTTAGAATACCTAATTTTATGTGTTAAAAAAAATGCCAGGAATATGGGTAAGGCTTCCCCAGAGTGTTTTAAACTCCACAGAGGACCTGTTTATTGGGTTCAAGAGTTCCTGTGCTCTTTCCCCCAGGATCACCAACAGGTGGTTGACAGCTCTGCTTCTCTCTTCACCCAAGTGTCCAAAATATATATGGCTGCAGATCTGATGATGATATGACCATAAAGTTGATCACCGACTATTTATATCTTAATTTAGATATCGTAAAGAAAGGGTAAATAAAGATATACATTCGACTGACATTTCGACTTAATTGTCCCCGAAAAGGGGAAATCCATCTTGTATCAAGTGTTGGCCATGCTACTCATTAAAAACACAGATGATCTGATTCTGCTTTCCTTAATCAAATCCCAAGATGATTTTAACAACCAACTGGAGGAAAACTTTCCATGAAATCAGAAAACCACCAATCAGATGGCTTTTGTCTTTATCATTATCACAAGCGTAGAGTTAGAGGTCTAACTCTAGCTGAGGGGCCCAACAGCACGACTCCCTGTGCTAAAGCAAACCTGAGGTGTTGTAGAACTGTATGTGCAGGGTTTCAGTGTGTGTTAGGGCAGGTATGTGTGGGTGTGTCCACACACCCACACATACACAGGGGTCTTTTATGCATGTGTTCATGCATGTATGTACTATGCTCCAAAGTGCTTATGCATGCAACATTGAGATGCTTTGACTTGCATCTGTGAGAGATTGCATGCAGCTCACACACACTTATTATGTATACATATAGGTTGATGAACAACACCCATAAAGCATGTGTCATTGAGCATATTCTAGACGGATGCAGTTACCCAGAAAATGGCTTTACTGTGGGCTAAAGCCTCATGTATTATTAAGACTACCACGGACTGTCTGTGGTCTGAACTCAGGTGGAGGTGAACTGAGTTTCTGAAGTGGGCTTGTAAAGGCTTAAGGCCTTTTTATGCTTCTGCGAAGGCTCCACGCCGAGCTTTCCCCGTAGCCTACGTAAGTGGCCTGGTGTTTATACTTGTGCGCTGGTGTGTGTGTCGAGCTGGCATGTGTGTGTGTGGGGGGGAGTGTGTGGTAGAGGGAGAAGTGAGACAGTGACGGTGATTAGCTTCAGAGCGAGTACTGACTCTAGAGTCATAGTAAGAGAAGTGTCTCCCCTGTGCTTTCTGACCAAGGTGAGACATCTTTAGCAGGAAAAGTTACCCCTCTCCTTGATTTCATGTTGTTTATGGTGAAGGAGAACCGGGAAATGAGTCGGGGGAAATGCAATGCTACCAAGCCACGGCTGAGCGATGTGCGTCGCTGCGACGTATAGTTACATTTTCGAGAGGTGCACGTCAGGCTACGGTGTACGGTCCGGCGTAGATGCAGAGGGTTCTGCGGGGGCATGCCGTCGATTCGACCCAGAAGCATAAAACGGTCTTTAAGCCCTCTAGGAATAGCTAGCACAAATAATAAGACATAAAAAACTGATATAGCTTGGAGTCAGGTGTTTTAATTAACTTTTATTGAAAATTATTTCTTCCTATCCAAAGCTCAATTGAGATCTAGAATATTTTTGAAAGTGGAGACCAGGCCATTCTAGGCGAAGCAGACAAGATCAATAGAAAACACATCTCAAAAATGAATAAATGGGTAATCTTACTGCCTCCAAATCAAGTCATTTTATTTAAGAAATAGATTGACAATTTTGGAAATGCGCTTCATGCCTTTCTTGCTGAGAACCGCATATTCCCTGAAGAAAAGCTTAGGGAAGTGGCTGTGCGCTGCTCTTTATTGGAGGTGGGAAGTTAACCAGATGTACATTTGACAAACCAAGTAGTCCTCATCCTTGAAGTCCTATCTCTCATGAAACTGAAAAATACTTTTTGAACATGCTCATGTTAAAGCATAAATCTCACCAAACAGGGCTTAGGCCTGGAAACCTCACAGTCACCAGGGGTATAGCACAAAATTCTGGGCCCTGTAGAAAGGCATTTTCTATGGGCCCCTCCCCGCATCCACAGCTATTCTTTCTAGCATCTTTTGGGCCCTCCTCACACGAGGGCCCTGGGTACTCAGTCCCCTTTTTCCCTCCAATGCCCCTGGTGATGACACAACCCGGTCTCACGGCAGTTCGTGAAATGGTCACATTATTTTTGATCTATTGATTGGTGTACAGGGACACGTTTTTACTTGTTTATTTTGTGGTGGTCACCACAAAATGGGAATGTGACCATTTCCCGAACTGCCATCTGCTCTGGGGGACGAAACAACGAGGAAATGAAACGCCACCGCCACGCACGGGACGCGATCCCCGGTCTCTGGCGGACAAGCGACAACGGATTTTCGCCTTTTCAATACTACTAGCTACTGTAATCGTTCTGTGATCACGAAAGGTGCTTCCCATTGAAATACATTAGTTTAAAATTCGTGCTTGCAACCACGAAAAAAAAAAAACACATGAACGTGTCCCTGTACACAAATCAATAGATTAAATAACGTGACCATTTCGCAAACTGCCATGAGACTGAGCTGGATGACAAGACTCTTGGAAGCAACTGTGCCAAGCCATGAAATAGTCAGGTATATCATTGCCCATAAAACCACATTTCCTTTTTATGCCTCGGTTTTTGTACAGATTAAACAAATGACATATAACTTGTTAATTAGTGAGCTCTATAAGTACAGATTTTGTTACCTTTCTTACTTTCGGCAAGTAAGCATATAAGCATATTTCCCAAAATATTCCTTTAATTTGAGCACACACTGGACACATTGTTTTGGTCAGCCTTGTATATTCTCCAGTACACAGAAGGAAAAAAAACATTTTCCAGACAAATGTGGGGGCCATTTCTGAAAGAGTCAGTTTCGCAGTACACTCATAGTTTTCTGTCCGGTAAATTTAACTTGATTTATTTCAGTCCATGAGTCACATCAAGGGAAATTACACCTACTTTGCATACACCCTATTTTGGTTTGTGATGGAGGCCTGATTGAGAGATAACATAAAAATAATCTGGCTACCTCCACTTACAAATTGAGTGTAAAATGACCTTTTAATAAAAGCATATGTGAATCTACTAAGTTGGCTCCAGCAGTCTGTGCCAGACTGAGCAGTCTAACTGCTCTTATTTCCTTCACACTTTTTTCCAATTAAAAGATGACTTGTGATTAAATGACAGCAGTCTGTTTGGTAATATGGATGTGTGAGTGTATGCAAGTAAAGCGAGAAACAGAAGTGTGTGTGAGTGCAAGTTGAGCCATGTTGCCAAGTGTCATTGTCTTTATTATCTCGGCCTGTTGGTGTGCATGTGTGCTTTATCTCTGAGTGTGTTATCTTGGCTTATTGGACGCCTGCGCCAAGATTTTGTAGTTCACACACTGGGTTAATTGACCTCTGGAGACGTTTCTCTCCTCAGTGATAAAGAACGCCTGGATGATATGATTAATCCGCATTTGCCTTAGATGTGAGATTTGTAAGGGCTTTTTCAGTTCTGAGCTGGCTCATTATTTTTTAAATGAGATATTTGAACATACCGTCTCTCATATTTAAAATGCTTCTTTGATACCTGTGTCAGAAATAATGCCATAATGTTACTAGATTTTGTGCGTGCATGTGGAGGCTTTTCCTTTTTTGAAAATGTATCATTTAAAGATTTATAATTATTCTCCTACAGCCATACATTGAAAATGTCTAAATCACACCGCATTCAGACAAATTACAGTACTGTAAATACATCTAGTTGACAAAAACAACAACAACTAGGACAGGCCACATAGTCCTCAGGTAACAATTTGTACCACAAAATGGATATCCAGTGCTTCGGAACAGAACTCTTCATTTGTTTATTCACGTGCAGATGCATTTACATTATACATTATGCGTAATATTAAAAGATCTGATCATCAATGATTAATAGTCTTTGTGCTGTAATGTAGGTTAGGGCCCAGGAGGCTAGTGAGCTGGAACGTGAATCAAACAAATCATTCTCCATAAAAGAAAACATGTTTTAACACTCTCTCCAATGCAGCCTGCACTGTAATGCCCTGCATTCCCAATAACAAAGAGAGCCGACAATGTAAAATGATCAATGTGATAAAGTCACGAGAGGTTTTTGTTACTTGTTTTTAAATTACTTGGGAGCACTCTCAAGGACAGTGTGTGCATTTTGATGCTTGATACACACACGAGTGGGCCCACACGCTCACTCGGAGGCATTCACACCTACACAATCAAAGATAAAACAAACCGATAAAGTCTTTTGGAAACAAACAACTTGATTAAGACTCAAGAGGGAAGAGAATCAGGTGTGAACACCGTGGGTCATGAAATCATTTGTAAATGTATGCCAAGGATGTGCTTTTTTAAGGAATGCTCCACCTCCTGAGGGAGTTTGTTTGGGCATGTTATCTCCATCATTGCTGCTCACTTACCTGGTGGTCATCTTCTGGCTGAACACACAAGCAGGAGAGCCGAGCGTAGGTTTGCCTCTGGGAGACACTGAAGCCGCATTTCTTTAGTGTCCACTGAGCAGTTCTCTTACTTTACTTGTTGTCCTCGCTAAGAGTAAGGGAGACTAGAAAAACAAAACAAAAAAGACACTTCTGACTGTATATACATGATTCTTCTAATAGGATATCATTATTTAAGAGTAACTCTTCTCCTTTACACCAATTTAGGACATATACAGTTTAGATATTTCACTTCTTACAGCACTTATGTATTTAACAGTAAAATCTTCAAAGTCTTGTTTTCACTGCTCAAATAGTGTCCTCAGGAATGCAGGCAAAACTAACAGCAGAACAGAGTGATTTGGTCTATTGGCGTCAGTGTGCTTGTCAGAGTCTGTGGCTGCGGCCAAATTGTGTCTTTTGCTTAGGATGGTTCCTATGTGAAATGAGCCGGAAGTATCTAAGTGGCAGCTATGATAAGAGCAGGTCCAATTCTCTAAATGCTAAGGAAAGGTTTTTTCTTATCTCCTTAGCATGGGGTAACACTGCACCATCCTTTACGAAAGAAAAGGAGATAATGCTGTCCCACAATTCCAATTAAAGCGACACACCATTGGCCGTTCATGAAACAAAAGATTTGCCTATTTTGCTCAAATCTAACAATTGTTTTCATACAACCATACTAATTGGGATTTATGTCGATAAATATGAGTGGACAGGACCGCGAGCAACCATTCTCAATGTAAGAACCATGTAGTTTCACTTTTGTGACTGGTAGCCTATATATAATTTTAATTCCAACCTAGGTAATGATATATTGTAATATTTTTCAAAGAATTGTCCATGTTTATATAGCTTACATAACACAATAAATATCTAAGATGTGCTTGTCCATCTTTGTAGTACATTGTAATTTAATTACGGCAGACCCATTTGGGGACAGACATTTTTTTTGACTAATCAACCGCAGCCTGTCTCTTTGTCCCTCCTCTGCAGCCACGTTCCTGATTACCTAATCCCCTTCATTGCCATTTTCCATCCATCCACCAGATGCCTTCGGACTTTCCCTCCTTTGCCCCCAGCACTTCACTGCCCCGCCCTGTTCCCACTTCCCTCATTAGTTCTGCAGTTGTCTGGCCCCGCCCACCCCCTCACCTGCATCTTATTCCGTCATCAGCTACTCACTATATATACCAGTCCATACCTGTTCTCTGTAAATCTGTTGTCTTAGACAGGAGAACTGTTAACTGCCTGTTTTACACCTCTGCATGCTATTTTTGGACTTTGGATTTCCTGCCTACCCCTTTTGATTTGTTTGCCTGTATGGACTGCCTTCCAGGTTTCGACCCTTGCCTGCCTCATTACTCCGTAAGCTTACGTACCTCCAGTTTTTCAATAAACCTCTGAACTCTATCACTCTACCTCTATTGTCTGCACTTAAGGTCCTTTCTGTGACAGTGCTCTTAGAAGAAGAATACAGAGCTGGGTTAATACACATCATTATGCTATGGAGCGAGATAAGCTAGGAGATAAAAATAAGGAGGGCAATTAGAAATAGATATGTTTTAAGGCTAATGATGTGATTTAAGATCAGGCACAACATAGAAGACCTTTGTGGACATATAAGTCTTCTCAGCCTCTGTACAGTAAATGTTATCTCCTTTGTTGCTGCTACTAAACTGCAGTTTTTCAACCTTGATCACAGTGTGTGCGAACATGACTGCTTTTGTTTAAGCACGTGCAAGGCATTCCCGTTATTTTATTCTGTTTTATTTTGCATTATTACAGCAGATTCCTGAAGAAGTGATTTGTTTAAATGGGAGCCACAATTTCTGACAGCCACCTGTAAACCTGTAATTTTTATTTTTATTTTTTGGCCACTGAGGGGCAGCAGCAGGGGTTAAATTGAAATTTTTGAGGAGGGGGAGCCCTTGCCCAATGAGGGATGATTTCTTCAGTAGAAAGTAGTTCAAATGAAAACTCTTGACGTTTTGTGAATTGTCCAGAGTAACAATGGCATTGTTTCTGGAGACAGATGCTGCATATTCTTAATGTCACTTTTTTAATGCTGTAACACAAACTGAATTCCATTCACCTCGTATTGGTACAATTTAATAGACACACATCTCAAATTGAATCTAACTATCTAAATGGCCAGATACCACTAGGAAGAAGCAATGGCATTTTAATGTATATATAATTGAATGTATGTTTAGGTAATTTGGGTAAGCCAAACCCTTTTAAATGAATTTACCTTAAAGTCCCAGATGACAACATTACAACAGCCCAATATATATATAGGCCTATACCCAAATACACTGCCAGTGGCAATTTTACATTTTTGCTTGAATTTATGAGAGTTGGCAACACTGTAATACTGAAGGAGACGGAGCTAAGCTTCATCAGAGTGCAATTTGGTGTTCTCTGGCCCAAATTAACCCCTGCTCAGTAGCAGCGAGCTGTGAATAAGGGCATACAGTATTTTCACCATGTAAGTTGATATAGTTGCGTATTTACACATCCAGCAGTTACGGAGAAACATTATCATTCATTTGGAGTTGTGTCTTTAATGTGTGACCAATATTCACTCTTGTTGATCTGTTTTGGTCTCCATGTTCTACTGAGAAAAATATCTGTTTCTTTAGCAGCTAAATGCTCCGCTATGTTTACCAGATAGTTGCTAACTGTGTCTGTCTGCTGATTGGTACTGAGCAGGTAGCGGTGAGAGTACAACAAACCAGTAGTTGCGGCCAAAAAATAGAAACCATGAGCTGAAAGAAGCAAAAATCTGTTGTACTACAAGTGACACCTTTCACATACGCATATTCATTCAATCTATTGTTAATAGTTGCATTTTGATTAGAGAACTTTAAACAGCCAAGTACAACCACTGGCAAAACTACTTTTTGTTTCCCAAGTTGGGTTCTATCTGCTATCAACTCTGAGCATTAATCCTCCTGACTTATTTTGTTTTTACTCCCCAACTTTAAAATGTATACATCTTTCCAAGTGTTCCCACGAAGCTGTAAATGAGCAATTACTAACATGGGCAAACACTGAGGCAGTTGTTTGAACTGAGAACAAAGACGCATAGATTAACACAAACAGTGATGTTAGGTAGAGTAAGAAAAGCTGAGACAGTACACGAGAGACAATTACAGAGGTGCCCGTCAATGGGTGAGATACCGGGGCTACAGCTGGGGTGGCTTGGTCTCCATGGAAACTGACATTCCATTGAAGGTGCTTGGAAGCGACTGGCAATTGTTGAGCTTGGGTAATGGTTTGAAATTCTCCGTAAAGTGCCTCAGAGGTTGAGATTAAATTCAACCTGCTCGGCGTAGACTCACAGTGACTAATCGCACCGTTTTAGAGGGATGGAAAGACGGAGCTTAATGGCGGGGAAATACAGGCCTAATAGCCTGTTGCTCATATGTCAAATGTTTACTTTAGCTCTTTGGTTCTTGGCTGCCAGTCACTCCATCAAATATTACTTGTCATTCATTAAGAAGCCCTTCTTGCATCGATAGTCAGTGATCATTGTTATATTCCTGGTATGAGGCATATCCAACCATCAATGATTCAGTACTACACTGCTGTTCCAACCTCATTTAATGCAGGTCAACTGTTGACAAATAACAGCACATGCTTTTTCTGTCATGTCTGCACACCCTCCCTGCTTCCCATGAGTCTTTGCTCCATCTGGCAGACCTATCTGAATGAGAGTGGTCAGGCACCGCTGCTTAACAACGCTCCTCTCCATCTCCAGAACACTTGAGCCGTATGTAGTGTGAAGGCCTGCTGCTGATGGGCCTGTGAACGTCAGCAGCTAAAAAGGACCAGGCGAAGCGTCAGCCTCACACCTCTGCCCGCACAGCAAGCTCATGCTTAAAATATGGACAGTTACTGTGTGCTTGTTTGTCTTCTTTTTACCACTGACTTAATTGTTGGGAACATTTAGTTGACTTGGAATCAAATCAGCAAACATGGGTTTACCTTATCAAGCGCAACACATTTTTTGGCCTGCTGCTGTTGAATTTGATCTTGACACAGATAAACGGGGTGTAATAGGAGTGAGTGCATGACCAGTTTCCGATATTATAAGCAACCAGCTCTCTACAAAATGTTATTTGCATTGGTAACACGAAACAGCAATGCTGAGGCATTACTTGTGTCAAATAGGTACCATAAGGACAAATACACAGGGGTATAATTTATGCCTAAATTAGATTAAATTTTGTGATTTGTTTGGATGAAAGCCCCTGATATAAACTTAACTTGCACATCAACTGTGTGTGTGTGTGTGTGTGTGTGTGTGTGTGTGCGCGCGTGTGTGTGTGTGTGTGTGTGTGTGTGTGTGTGTTTGTCAGAAGCAGATTGTAAAGCTTATTTGTATGCCACGGCAGCTCCTTTTGTTTCCAGGGCTCCTGTAGCCTGGGTGGCCAGTCTCTATTCAGCCTGAGAGAGTCAAAGGTGTTCAGCACAGGATAGATCGTAACTGCCACTGCCAGTGCCTCCTCTTTTCACAATTATGTAAATGGATCTACAGTGCACGACAATGAAGCAGTGTTTTCCATGAAATAAAAGAGATTGATTGTTTGAAATTGAAAAATATATTAAGAATTACTTTATTTCCTGGTCTTATAAATCAGCGATCTGGCTAAAGTAAGTCTGTAGTCTTGAGAAAGTACTGTTATTTAGGAACGCAAATAGATAGAAATACACAGCTAAATGAATGTTTCCTAGGAGAAGCCATGTCAAGGGGTTCCACCAAAACCCAAAGAGCAAACAGCTTTGATCACTGATGATAGCATTCAAAGCACTTTCAAGGAAGGTAAAGAACGTCAAACACACACTGTAGTAGCTTATCAAAATGTTACCAATCAATCTGGAGCCTGTGCTGGACCATCCCACTGAGCATATCCTGTTATCAGGAAGCAGATGTAGCAAGCATCTGTTGGCACATGTAAAACCAACTAGACAACAGGTCTAGATCCAGCAGACATGAGCTGGTTGGTTCCAGCTCATCGGCCTAAGACTGGAAACCAGTAATTGAGTGTAGAGTGCTTTGGGGAATTGGGATTTTTATTTTTTATTTTTTTTTTTTTTACTATTGGCAGCATTGGTGGGCACAGTTTGGCACTGGGAGGCGTATAAAACATTCATTCAAATTCCCAGTGAATCCATTATTTATTATGTGTCAAAATGAAGACGCAAACAACTTATGCAAATATCTAAAAAGTATTTCCTGTTTTGTCCTTTGTGGCCAGTGAGCATTACCAAACCTCTTAGCATGGAGATGAAATAATTAATTACATTTTGCACTGTAACAAAGTATCTGCTGTGCCCTTGCAATAATGCCTGTAATAGACTTTATTCTTTAATACTGTACCATTGAACTGTTAGGAGCATTGTTTGCTGTCACACAAGCAGAAGTCAAATAGGTTGATTGCTGCCAATTGTAATGATGATAGCAGTAAAGATAATAATGACGGCCTGTCAGATGCAAGTCAACGGCGGCACATCCGGCTGCCATCTGAGTTATTTTGCCTGGCAGAGAGAGATGCCTAGTTTGGGCACATTTGCTATTGTGAAGGAGCTGATGGTGACAGAAAGATGTCCAATGTTTTTGTATGAATGCTCACAAGACAAGGTGATGCTGCAAAAATGTATTGCCGGTTTGCAATCCGAGTACCGGTGTATCTGAGTGTGTGTGCAGGCATGTAATAGAAATGCTTTTTTGTGCGTCTGTCTCTATCACAGAAGTGCATACAGTATATATATATATATATATATATATATATATATATATATATATATACAGTGTGTGCGCACATGTGATGTATTTAGCACATGTGGATGTTGACTCTTTTGGTGGATATGCATACATGCACAATAATTACTTTATGCTTAGCGCCAGGGATGGATTTAATTAACTGTGCCCTGGCAGGGTAGATAATTCGTCAATAACGCATGCACATGAACATGCACACACACACACACACACACACACACACACACACACACACACACACACACACACACACACACACACACACACACACACACACTCACACTCACACTCTCTCTCTTTCAAACACACAGTAGATAAAGTCAATATGTTTTCCATGCAAATACTAATGTTGAGACTAGAATGTATCTTGTGAAACAATTGCTTTTGCAAGAACATGAAGTCTTGAGTGACACAGCTCAATAGGCAATTATAGAGAGGTATTGAGAAAAGCTGCAGACAGGAACTGAGTATGGTGTGGGTTCTGACTGCCTACAGAGAGAAACTAATGTTGTTGATCTTTGTTTGAATTGCTTCATCAGTGCAGCAGCACTCACTCAGCACAGTAATTATGTTTCTTCTTTTTTTGCAGGGTCAAGGTTTGATCTACACACGGGGAAAGGTAAAACAAAGTCTTTAATTTACTTTTAGCTTTTTCTCTACTGTCTTCAGGGTGATTTGATTGGCAGGCATTAGATATCTGCAATTATGTGTGTTCAGGTTGTGTGTGGATGGATACAGGGGCGTTACTGGGCAGATTTGTCGGTTTCACTGTGCACATGCACACACAGATTGTTAGCACAGCCTGTTATCCTAATCATGGTGACATCAAATGTGGATTAGGGGTGTCTTATGGTATCAGTCATAATCACACACAAACACATACTGAAATACTCCAGCACACATGCACCTGAGAATGCAACTATGTGTTAATGTCCCATATTATGTCTCGACACAAATGCCATATGAGAGATGGTAATGCTTGCTTAGCTGCTTTGCTTAGCTACATCTTTGTTATTGATGTAAGTGTCCTAAAAGGACCCATGTTGTGTGTATTTTTGCATGTAGTGTGTTTAGCTAATGACTCGACAATATTTCTCTCCCAACGGATTTGATTAAAACCACAAGAATAATAGAACATCATCAATGTATCTATCCTTAGATTTGTCAAAGTATTTAGTCTGTTTTTTAGGATGACAGTTATAGCCGTTTTGGGTTTTGCCATCTAGGCAGCAGTTGATCATTATGCCGATGGTGGACCTAGCCCTTTTTGATCTATTTCTGGCAGATGGAGTCTGTAACGGTTTATGTCTGTGGCCTTCCCTCTGTAGATCCCAGAGTATTTTAGTCCAGAATAATCCCCACCATCTGCTGTCTCCTCTACTACGTTTTAGTGCTCAGTATCTCTCTAGTTTATTTCCTATTGCATTTCCTCTTCTTGCTTTCTCTATATTTTACGGTGATCCCTTGCAGCTGCAACTTTTAATTGTGATTACTCTTCCTCTTCCATTCAGGCTCTCAATCTCCATCACCTTCCCTCTCCTTCCTCCACTCAATCCCAATCTGATTGCTCCTTTCTGAATTATCTTCTCCTCATGCTTTCTTCCTCTTCCTCCTCCTTTTAATATTTGCTTTCTGTCTGTTTTAAATCTCTGGATGTCTCTACACACTCTACTATGAGAAGCCACCTAGGCCAAAATTGAATACTTTACTTCCACATACATATATACTGGTACTAAACACTTGCACCGACTACACTACATACTCAACTCCTCAGTGTTTCTCTCTTTATCCCTGTCTCTGTCCACACATATAAACCCCCACAGCAACCACTCTCCACAAGTCTGTCAAATCCCAATCTGGGCTTCATCAACACAAAATATACCCTTTGGTTTCTAATTTGAAAGTCCTAAAAACCCATCCCCCTAGGGATGTATGGAGCACAACTGCTCCTCAGGATAGGCTTTCATCAACGATTTGTGAAATATTAGTGTGTTAAGACCTTCCTAAGTTCATAGTAACTGCAGCTAGTTTCAAACAAGTGATTAACTAAATTGAGTTGCCCCATTCAAAAGACGTTAAGGAATGTCTTGGCTATTAGTACCATGCAAATCAGTTGCTAGGAAACATCTGTAGCACCATCCAATCAAAAGCAATCAACTATGTAAACAGGAAGTCAATTCAGCATCATGAGCTGTAAAATAACATCCTAAATTAGAAAGCAAAATAATTCATTAAACCTAACTAAATTATACTTTACTTTCACTACATAACTGGCCATATCAAGTCATTTATTTTAATGTTATTGACACATTCTGTATGTTTTTGTAGTTTGAGGGTTATTGTGTTTAAAAGTGAAATATAATTTAAATCTTACCAGCTTAAATGATTATTAAACAGCATTTCAATCACATAACAGATCAGATATGATGATCATATTCCATTTAACCTAAAGAATCATGTATTTGTCACGTATAACTAGTTCTGTCAATTGGCTCAGTTTCAGTAAGTGGTATTACTTACAGCCTACAGAGGGGTAAATATTAACTAACAAATCTACGTATGTACCCCTTTTTGATGTAGTAATGTGTACATCTACACTTAGTAAACTCTTACGTTATAACTTGGCTAACTTTAAACTCACTAACAGCTGGCGCGACCAGATATAGGAGAGCCGGAAACAACAACCAACAAATTTGTGGTGGCCATGCTGCTAACATAATGTAGCATTACATCTTCCACTGTTACAGGCTGCCAGCTCATTCACACTGCTTCACAATACCCTGGAAAGGATGGAGCAGTTCATTACTGAGGATAGCAATGAAACAGGGACTTGTTGATCAGAGATCTTTGAGCACTTCAACACTATGCTTGTATTTACCTCCTAGCTTATCTCCCTCCATGCATAATTAAATCAAACAGACAATTGCACAAGGATGAATATTTTTGATCCATATTCATTGTATAGTTAACTTGTGATCTGAATTAGTGAGTAGAGGATAGATAAAGGGGCTTGTGACTGAAATCACAACTGTAAAACGATTATCTGCTTGCTTGGAAAATCTCATTTGAAATATAGATGGCTCTCATTTTCCCTAAAAAGTAGGACTAAGGTGCCCCACTTGACTCTCAGCTGCTCCGATTCAGTTGTTCTCTGGCAAATGGTACATGACTACTGCAGAAATCCTCAAGTGCTTACAACTGTATCCCTCATTTCCTCTTCCCTCCTCTCTCAGACTGATGTTTTAAGTGAGGCTGAGCTCTTTGTCAAATTAATACAATTGAGAACATGACAACACCTCACCTAGAGCAAAGATATTTACATTTATGACATAAATAATGTCCATAGAGAGACATTCAGTGTGCATAATGTGAAGGGTAGAGTACAAGGTTTATTCTCCAATATACTGTGTGTGCCCCTGAGTGGCTCACAGCAACAGCAATGACAACATTAGCAACCAAAATACAGACAGGTTTGACATCCGCACCTCAGTGACATAGTTGTCAGCCATGTACAGCACATCTCTGTACCCGCACACAGCTGGATTAACAATGTGTGTGTGTGTGTGTGTGTGTGTGTGTGTGTGTGTGTGTGTGTGTGTGTGTGTGTGTGTGTGTGAGAGAGAGAGAGAGAGTCGGACAGAGACAGAATGATAAAAACACAGTGGTGACTCCTATGTCAAGTGGGTATTTGATAAACCTGGATACCTCAAACAGATACCGATAATACCCCGAGATCATCATATTTTGGCTTGTCTGCTAATGACGTCACAAAACCATGCACTCCACATGTGAGAAAACGCACAGACACACACAGCACTGATCATATCCTCGTCATCTGATCCAAATCCATTAGCACTAGGAGTCACAATCTTATCCACCCGCTCTCCTCCCTCAATTTCATCCTCTTCCACTTCCTCCTCTCTCCTTTTTTCCAAGACGTAACTTTCCCCATTTGGGACATTTCCTCTGCAAACTAATCTGAAAGTGACATGAACAGAAACAGTCGCCTAGTGAGATTAAGCATGTAGGTGTTGATAGCCCGGTGGGCACCTATGTCGCAGCTTTTTAAGTGGCAGCCTCACCATTCAGAATGACAACAATCAGTTATTATCATTTCACAGTCCTCTGAGAGCAGACAGTTATATAAAAGCAGATAAAGATAACTTCAACCACAGCTAAAGCTAATACAGACATCCTCTTGTGTTAAACCACCAGCATCTTGAGGCATCTTGACTCTGTGAAGGCTGAAGTCGTCTCCTAGGCCAACTTTTTTGGTTTCATTTAATGGTAATGATGCTGCTTGAAATATTTCAGTTCTCTTGTGTAATTTTTTTTCTTCTATTTTCTAAAGAATGCCATTTACTCTCTGTGTGTGCACATGTGTGACAGTACTATGGATGCCAGCTGTGCCATTTATTGTAAAACTGCATGCCTCTCTGCTGCTTTTAATTGCTTTGGATTGCTGTTAATAGCTATATTTCCCTGTGAGTCCATTAATACAATCCGCCATGATGTCATTCTTCTGTATCCTCACTGCTGCAATGTATTGCTTGGATTACTTGAACAGCGCATGGTGCTCTAAGAATGTCAGTAATGAATAGAAGTCTTGCAATCTGCTTGACTATTCGAAACGCTACTAATTGAAATGCTGAAAAGACAGCTCTGGCTAATCAGCTTAGAGATGTAGTCTACAGTTGACGGATAATAAAGAGCATCTTAGTGCTGAAGAGTCTATTACCACCCCTGTAATGAGAGTTCACAGAATATGATCTGAGGACAATTGAGTTATAGGGTGGCAGGCATGGATGAGTAAAGGGCTGCGAGATGGCTCCCATTGTTCAAAAAGAGGGCCCTAACACCTACTGTAAGTTTGTAAAAATGAGTTTTTAGTGGAGATTTAAAGGATGTGACTAATGTTACAAGGTGAGCTGATGCGGGATAAAGTGTGGGTACTGTACATGAGCGCATACATGTTCACAAATGCATAGTAATCTTAATCCTGAATCAATTATAAGTTGATAACAACTCAAAGATACTAGGGCTAAGGTTATGTCAACAATAAACTCCTACATGTGTCTTCTAAAGTGTAAAAAATATTGTTTTTTAATATGATGTATTACATGACACAATTTTGCCCTCTCTCAGAATGATGGCTAAAAGCTTGTGATTACAATAGAAGATGACAGCCCCAGTTTCACCATGTATATGTCCAATATGGCTAATATAAACTAAGGTAAAAGGTGGCTTTACATACCTTGATAAATAATATTTGTACCGTACACTGGACAGTATTTGTTTTAGTTATCATGACAGATATTTTTCCATATTGCCAAAGAACCTCACAAGTTTAAGCTCCAATAAAAGTAAGTTCAAAATGCTGACTACTTTGTTTCCTGCAGTAAACACCTCAGAGAGGCTGCTTTGTGGAGTAGAATAATGCACCTTGTTTCTGACATGATGTATCTTGGGAAATCGGTGCGGCAGTGAGTACAGTTAACATCACAGTGCATCAACGTGCCAGGATAACATGCCACAGGACGACTCTCTCTGGACTGTCTGTCACTCATCTCTCTCTCTCACTTTCACTCCGTCTCATACTCTTTCTGACCCCCCAACCTCGCCTTTCCACGCACACAAAGTTTCCAAAGCCTCTGTTTATGAGACAGACAGAGGTCAGGGCTGTGCAGTATGAGCAATGACCCAATGACACAGGACATACTAACACCTTTCCAAGCAGCTCACTACTGTGCTAAAAGAGGGCTTCCACGAATGTGACATGTAATCTACCTTAAAGTACACAAGTAACCCTCACTCTTCTTACCTCAATTTAGTAAGTCTAAAGAATGTATTTTATAATATCCTAATCCAATTGAAGTTGAAACAAACACCACTTGGAATTAACAGTGGCGTGCCACAGTTATTAAAGGGTATGATCAGATGTCCAATTTAAATTAACCTGTCCTTGTACTGGCTGTCCTCATAGTT
Source organism: Gymnocephalus cernua (assembly GCA_023631565.1). Lineage (NCBI taxonomy): Eukaryota > Metazoa > Chordata > Actinopteri > Perciformes > Percidae > Gymnocephalus > Gymnocephalus cernua. Next base: position 27,945,932 of record CM042430.1, read on the forward strand.
GGCACTACACAGGAGCTCCTCATGACACTATTTACGCACACTTTGTATACTATCTGACTTTTATATTTTGAAATGTGATACTATATTTCTTTCCATGTATAGGAAACATTTTAAACTAAGAAAAACCCCAAATATAACCACAGGTAGTGAACGAATACTTTGACATTTTGGCAATACGCTTAATTGTTTTCTTGTTGAGTTAGATCAGAATATTTAAAACATCTCTCATGTCTGTCTGTTCAATACAAACCCACCGCCAGTTAGCTAATGCCTAGTTCACGGTGCACAACCCAAGCCCTGAGTTTCCACTCACTGACAGTTTTTGGAGCTCCCCAACAAAAGCCCCAGATCAGGCTAAACATCTGGACCTATCAGGGAGCAAAAGCCAATGAGAGAGCAAGTGACGGGTTGAATGCAAACACGGCTGTAACAATAGGAACTTTACTGTATGTGTTGCATTTGCAACACGGACCAAAGTTGTAGTTACATCTATAGGAAACGGGAAAGACGTGTAGTGACAGGCCGTTTTGTGAACACTGTGTTCTCTTCTGCTCCATTCTCTTTCATTGTATTCTCTCAAGATGTGCCAAGAATATACAACCCCAAATCAGAAAAAGTTGGGACAGTATGAAAAACACAAATAAAAAAAGAAAGTAGTGATTTCTAAATGTACTTTGACTTGTATTTCATTGCAGACAATGTGAACACAAAATATTTCATGTTTTGACTGGTCAACTTAATTAATTTCTAAATATACATCCTTTCCTGTCATTCAGACCTGCAACACATTCCAAAAAAGGTTGGGACAGGAGCAATTTAGGGCTAGTAATCAGGTAAATTGGTTAAATAATGATGTGATTTGAAACAGGTGATGTCAACAGGTGATTGTAATTATGATTTGGTACAACAGCAGCATCCAAGAAAGGTCTAGTCCTTTAGGAGCAAATATGGGCAGAGGATCGCCAGTTTGCCAACAAATACGTGAGAAAATTATTGAAATGTTTAAAAACAATGTTCCTCAAAGAAAGATAGGAAGACATTTGCTTATTTCACCTTCAACAGTGCATAACATAATTAAAAGATTCAAGGAATGAGGAGGAATTTCAGTGCATAAAGGACAAGGGCGCAAGCCTAAGCTGAACAACCGTGATCTCCGATTCCTCAGGCGGCACTGCATCAAGAATCGTCATTCATCTATAAGCGATATCACCACATGGGCTCAGGACTACTTTGGCAAACCTTTGTCAAGTACCACAATACGTAGTTACAGCCACAAATGCCAGTTAAAACTGTACTGTGCCAAAAGAAAGCCCTATGTTAACAGTGTCCAGAAGCGCGGTCTACTTCTCTGGGCTCGGAGGCATCTGGGATGGACCATCACACAGTGGAAACGTTTACTGTGGTTAGATGAATCAGTATTTCAGGTATTTGTTTGGGAGAAATGGACGCTGTGTGCTCCGGACCAAAGAAGAAAAGGATCATCCAGACTATTACCAGCAACAAGTCCAAAAGCCAGGGTCTGTCATGGTATGGGGTTGTGTCAGTGCCCTTGGCAAAGGTAAGTTGCACTTCTGTGATGGCACCATTAATGCTGAAAAGTACATAGAGATTTTGTAGCACAATATGCTGCCTTCAAGAAGACATCTTTTCCAGGGACGTCCATGCATATTTCAACAAGATAATGCAAAACCACATTCTGCCCACATTACAAAGTCCTGGCTGCGGAGGAAGAGGATACAGGTACTTGACTGGCCTGCCTGCAGTCCCGACCTGTCTCCAATAGAGAATGTGTGGCGCATTTCAAAGCGCAAAATGCGACAACGAAGGCCCCGTACTGTTGCCCACCTTAAGACTTGTTTGCAGCAAGAATGTGACAAAATTACACCTGAAACACTTCATCACTTGGTGTCTTCAGTCCCTAAACGTCTTTTAAGTGTTGTGAAAAGGAATGGCAACATTACAAAGTGGTAAATGCTTTACTGTTCCAACTTTTTTTGAAATGTGTTGCAAGAACCAAAATAGGAATTTTGTTTTTTTGAAACAAGAACAATAAAAATCATGAGGAATACATTAAATTATGTGCTGTTGTATTGTCTGCAATGAAATACAAGTCAAAGTATATTTAGAAATCACTACTTTCTTTTTTTATTTGTGTTTTTCATACTGTCCCAACTTTTTCTGATTTGGGGTTGTAATATATGTTAGCTCTATCTGCTCTGCCCTCCAGCCACAGACAGGACTACTTTCTCTCTACATGTATAAGGTGGGCAGATGCCAACCACAGGAATGGAAGAAAAAGGGCACAGCCAAAGTCCCACTGCTCGTTACCGCCGACAACACTATCATTAATCATCACACCTTCAAGAATCTAAAACCTGCAGGATATAAACTGAGTTGGGTTCAAAGGGTAGCGGCAATTTGGTATGGATTTACTGTTATATAGGCCATGACAAAGTGACAACAACATGCGTTTGTTTTTAACAAGGTCAGTGACTGTGGTATTATCTTCTTTAGTCTTTTCAAACTAAAGTCCTTATTTGTTAACAAATACAGTATTGTTTCTATTGCACATACATATTTGTTTTATACGCTACAGCCATGTTTGCACAGTTTTTCTGCATAGTGTAAAATATATTTAGCAGTAGATTGTCAACACAAAACATTGTTACAGTGAGATTTGGATAATTTTGATCTAATGTGTTTTTAGTTACATTTTCACATTGAGATATATTTTGAGCTCCAACCTGAGGTGTGTATGACGTGAGGGAGAGATTGTGGGTACGGGTGAGGTCAGGCCCTGAGGCTCAGGCAGCGGTTAGTGTCAGGCGGCTAATTTAGAAAGTGTTGTGTCAGAGTAATAGGATCTAAGAGGAAACTCCTGATACATATCAAACACACACACACACACACACACACACACACACACACACACACACACACACACACCTTTCCTAACTGACACTACACACTTGACCCATTTCCCTCAACACAATTATTGTAAGTAAATTAAAGAAAAGTTCTGTGTGGAAGGAGAGGGGAGTGAGAGTGCTTTATGAGGACAGAAAACAAGATGGGGAGGGAATCTAGTGAGTTTGGAGAGGTGGGGCTGGAAGAGAAGAGTTTAAAGTTTGTCTCTGACAGAGAGAAGAAGGCAAGGAGTGAAAGAGGGAGGGAGGAGGGGGGAGCAGCTGTCCTTAGATGTCTGTCTCTAAAGGCTCAACCAGGAAACATCTTTTAAGTTTCTCAACTTTGGCATTTGGACACCAAGAGGACTGCAAAGATGTGAAAACAGGGTCCTGAAATAAAGGTCTACAGACAGAATGGATAATATTGTCTGACATCTGACTCATTCAGACAAAAAAAATACTCATTATCTTTAAATAGCAGCTCTACATGTTCCATAAAACGTTTTTTGGATCAGAGGTTTCATATGCAAGATAGGTGAAGTGAAATGTAAAGTTCTGTAACTTTTTTCTCCTTGCATTTTAAATTTGAAATGCAGAATGGCATGCTCTGCTACTGTACAGTATGTGCTGAGGGAGATTCACAATCCCGTTAAACCCATTCAAGATGAAATACAAAGGTGGCTCATTGATTGACCTTTTCGAAATAAAAAGGTTGTAGTGTGCCAGAGGCAGCGCCCTTGAGCCAGCAGAGCAACACACAATCCATACTCGGACCACCTGGAGTGATTGTCATAATCCGTAATCATAAGAGCAACAATGAGGAATAGACTGGAGCGCGTATTGATTTCTGCTCAGTCCGTTGTAGTTCTGGAACACAGGTTGACGATTACACCACACTGCATTGCCCAGACCGGTGGGACATGGACAATACCTGTGGCCTATTCATCTTCTCCTGACTAGGTACTGTTTTGATTCCTTGTCCTTGCCACCTTCCCTCTGCTTGCGTGGCAGCCTGTCATATACAGTTTGTGAGGCCGACTGATATCTTTCATGCACACAGAGCTCGCCACCCCATTCACTATGAGGCTATTTGTTTTGGGGTTGATTTGGGCCATGTCGTGGCCCTCATGCATTATGCAGAATATACTGCACTCTTGGCTGCAGGAGAAAAGCAATACATAAATGCTATCATCTTTTATTCTGGGACAATTAAAGGATAGTAATGCGCCTGCCGAACACCCGCCGTTTATTTCATTTTTTTTTGAGAGTCACACTTTTGGACATCATTGCAATCACTGCCGTTATGATTTTACTTCAGTTTTGAGAGATAAATTTGAGAGAAAGCATGTTTTACTGTCATATCTAAGGCAGCTATATAACTGAAATATTCTGTTTAAAATCAAGCAACACGGCCTCCTCCTTGAATATCAATGTAAATAACAGAATTTTGAGTTAAGGTCTTTATTTATATTACACATCATCTTGCATGTCATATCTGAGCTCATCTGATAGAGAATAACTCATTACTCAGCATGACAGCTATCTGTTTTTTTTAGGTGAAGGCCACTGGATATATTTTATTTACACTTCTGTGAATTATTCAGGGAAAGTGTTTCTAGATGGAGCTAGCTTGCTAACTATCTACGAATGGTTGAGTTATTCTAATGATCCCCCCCCTCTTTCCCATATGTATAAGTGGATGCCTGCAAGCTTTACCATAGCTACTCATCAGAGAGTTTCTGTACTGAGAGCAGAGGATTTTCTTTCTGCAAAAAGTTGCTGCTTTAGTTGGGACTTGCACAGAGGGGCAAGATTCGGCCTCCCAAACCTCACTGATGTTCCAGATTCATCTCCCCAGGTGTGTGAGGTGTGCAAGCATGAATGTGAACCAAATGGTCCATTTTATTTCTATGATGTGAACATCTTCTATTTGTGCCTTTTTTTTTCTTGTGTGTCCTGCTACATTTTCCTTGCAAATTTAGTTTTTGCAGATAATTCCTTCCTGTGTTTTTTCCCTACTTCCCCTTGTGTCATTCTACTGCCGTTTGCTCCCATCTTTTTTTTAATCCTGCCTCACGTCTCACTCCTCACTCCATCCTCCCCTTCTCTCTATTCTTCCTCTATTTTGCTCTATTGCTCCATCTTTGTCTACTCCATCTGTGCTTTGAAGTGACCACAAGGTGGACCTTATTGAACAGAGCTTCATAAGAGAGTGTGTGTGTGTGTGTGTGTGTGTGTGTGTGTGTGTGTGTCTGAACAAGACATATTTGTCTCCAACTGATCTCCCTGCCAGGGAATACCAACCTGTCAGATCTGACAGGATGTTCAAACAATATCCACTTTAGAAATATCTGACTCCAGGCAGCAGTGGTGTTGCAGGTCAACAGGAAACGAAAATGTTGCAGTGTAGGATGGGAATCGGCGGAAATCTTTTGAAACTAAAGTCTTAGATGTATAGCTTTTACTTTTTTTCCTCTTCATTGTAGCTCTGAGAGTTCAACTATTTGGCTTGGACTTCGGCCAGCTGCAACTAGGTCTCTAAAAACAGCAGTCATCAGTCGCTCAGCGTAGGCTCCTTCCTTCCTCGTCCACACACACACACACACACACACCGCTCTCTCCTTATTTTCTTCCTCTCTCCAAGCCTCCAAGATTCTCTCCTTACTTCCTCTGATCTTCTGAACATCAATCCCTCATTCCTCAAAGCAAAAACGAGGGGAAGGGAGATGACAGAAATGAGATGACAGATTACCTGCTATATATAGAGCCAGTCTTATGCCGCTTCTCTTATTCATCTTCTCCCAGTGCCCTCAAGACACTGGATACACCTTTTTAGTTAGCGACTGGCGATGCAAATAGACCTTCTTTCTCATCACAGCGCTCTTCGTAATTCAATGGCTTGAGCCGCATGTTTTTGTAAATGGTACAGAGCCTCGCGGTGAGGCTGTGATAGCAGGAGGGCGAAGAGAAATTAAAAGTGAGGTTGATAGACAGCCTTTGAATGGGAGAGGATTGTTGTTGCAGTAGTAAACCCCAGTTCATTGTCTTCAATTTAAAGACATAGACATATATGACATCATATATTAGCTCAGGCAGTACAATTTTTTTTTATCTTGGATGTTGTCACATTTTGACACACAACATTTTTTTCTCAAGTATGCTTGTTACACATTTTACCCATGGAAGCATATAGTAACATGCTGATCTATCAAGAGAGACAGATTTCCATTGCCTACAGTGTAATATCCTCTGTTCCCTCCTGTCCATTTGTCTGCTAAGTGTTCTTCATATGGACTGTCAAAAAGCAGATTTATGCTCCCCTCGCTCTGGGCGACAATATTGTAAAGTATGGATTAAAACCACATTGAAAGGCCAGAGATAATCCCACTGTCTTGCTTTTTTTCTGTCATTCTCAGTCTTCTTTTCTCCCTCTCTACCACCCCACTCTACTTCCCTTTTTTCTCTTTAAATTACAAGATTTTTCTATCCAGGATTTAGCCCCTGCTTAGAAGGTTGATTATTTGTATTACAAAACCAAGACAGCTGCCCTTTCTTATCCATCACATTATTATACTCGCATGTATTGTATATAGTATAGAATTACACACTTACACACTTATATACAAGCCTCACTGCATATTTATTCATTCAAAAACATTGCTCCCTCTTTCTTGCTCTCTGTCTTCTCCTCGTACACTTTCATCTTCTGTCTTGCTCATCACCATATCATCAACATATTGCTGTGTCGTTCTCTATCCTCTGTCACTGTAAAGCATCACTCTCCATTCATATTACCATTACGTACTTTAATCTTCACAGGAGAGAGGGAGGGAGAAAGGGTAAGAAAGAGATAGAGGTGCAGCCCCCTTGGGATATAACTTATGTTATTGCATATATTTACATTAAACCGAAAGGTAAGGCCACGCTCTAGACCAATCAAACCCTTAGCTCTAGCTCTGACTCTAGACATGAATAAAGATTCTACATTTCCAATTGGACTTTTACCTCTTCTACTCACGTCTTTGCCAGTAGCATATTTTTACACTTTTTTTATTTAGATGAAACACAAAAATATGTGCCAGCGAGGGCAGGGAGAGACAAATTGGAGCCATGAAACTATTCCTTTTCATGCTGGGAGGAGAAGGAGAGCTCTGTTAGCCTAGCTGACATTCCACTTAATTTGATTCATTACTGCATGGTGACGCTATTGTCGCCACATGCAGGGAACTGGGCCAGTGGTACAGCTTTGCAATATCCTGATGGAGGAGAGGACAGCCAACACAGTATGAAAAAGAAAGTGAACTGATGTAGGTTTTTCCCGACCCCAGTCTTAACTGCAAATTGCCTTTTACCACAATTTCTCACCATATTTGTGAACCAATTGTGAGAGCAAATTGTGAAAACAAATTGTTAGTAGAAATTCAGTCCAACTAGAACCAAGCCGATGGGGTCCATGCAAGTTGAACTCAGCCTGCAGTATGGACGGATGCTGTGCAGCACATTATGGGTTAGTGGAGTGCTATAGAGAAACAAATATTGGCTCTACAGTCAAAGTTCATAAGATGTCTCTATAAAACAACATGGGTTCTACGCTGGAGCATTATGATACATACCTACCTTTTGAAGGATAAGGCTGATGTTTTTATTTTCAATAGATCCCATAAAAACACCAAAATCCAACAATGTGTTAGTTTGTCTGTCAGTACTTTCTAACTTCTCTAACATCTTTAAACAATGGCTCACAATAAAAGAAGAAAAAAGCTTAAACAGGTCCTAAATTAGCTGGGCACTATAGTTTTTAGCAAACATTACTCAATCAGGAATACATATTGCTTTTGTTGCTGACTATTTTCAGCAGTGGATTAATACACATTTGATGCTCTAGGGAGTATTTACGGCAGCAGGAAGGTGTATATGGGATTTATTTAAAATAATCTATATGTGTGTTCATGATAATGAAGGAACATGTCTGCCCAGGGCAACAGTTTAACTCAGTGATGTATTTGTTTGGACAACAATGGGCATTTGCTACACAGGCAGTGCTTGTTAAAAGTATCAATTTATTGATGGCTGTTCATAGGATTTGTAGAGTAAAAAATATAGAATATCACCAGACTTCAAGAACAATACTGGTCCCATTTTCATGGTTAAATGTTCGGCAATAACTAAAAAACACTAAATAAATGCCTCGATCAACCGATTTCCAGTTTTGCACCACAGACAATACGGTCACTGGGAGATGGCAGAGCAACATTATGTAGCTGTGATATCACTGACATATGAACAGACTCAGATGGAGAGCAAAGCACAATCTGTCTGTGTGACTTGCTGTTGTATGACTCATACAGTATGCTTACGGACAACTGGTCGCTGGGCTGTTTTGGCCATGACAACTTGCTCACTTATGCTGTTGTAGTTCAAATACATAAGGAGTGATGAAGGATTAGTATGAAACCAAATAATCATCTGAAATAATTTAAACTCATATTCACTATCTCAATAGGCAAAATGTGTTCTGGTTAGGTTTAAAGGAAACACTTGGAGTCAATAATAGACTGTAAGGAGTCTTCAGAGCAGGGGCGGCTGTGGCTCAGTGGTAGAGCGGTTGCCTGCAAAGTTTGCTGCGCATCGGAGTGTAAAAGAGTGTGAATGTTTATCTGATGAGCAGGTGGCACCTTGTACGGCAGCCTCGGCCACAGTGTATGAATGTGTGTGAATGGTTCCTGTACTATTTTAAAGCGCTTTGAGTAGTCGTTAAGACTAGAAAACGCTATATAAATACAGTCCATTTCAGAGTGAGACTTTTTTACCGTGTAATAGGAAATTCAAGATCTTCACTGCCACTACTGTAAATGCCCAGGAGTCACAAGCTGTTTTATATGCTGCCTGCGACTCTTGTTCAGTGAGCTGTAGGTAGCGGCTCCTTACTGAGAGCCACACATCACAGGGGTTCCCACTGCCGTTGATATGTATGATTTTATTCATATAGAATAAATGCATATTAGTATACAAACCATGAACCTTATCAGCAAAAACACTCATTTTTTATTAGTATTTACTAATTTAAATTAGTAAATATATTATAATTTCCAGGTAAGAGAGAGAGAGGGTATCATTTCTGTCCTGGTCCATTGTTACTCTCTACATTTCTGATGTCAGTAGTCTTGATTTTTACACACGTACACTAGTCTCCTTGTGCACTGCTCCTTACCGTCAAGCAGAACAATAAAGAATGAGGCTTTTCTGTTCAGACCACCCCATTTTTTTTACCATCAACATTCAATGGACTTCCTTCTTTATCACAGATGATTTTTTTTTCCTTAAGGATTTCTACATAATGGGCTGCAGTTGTTAGCTGACAAACTAGATATATTATGAAAGACATTGAAACAAAGATGCAATTGTTCATTTGAGTTTTGGTTTGTCTCTTACAATTGTGAATGAACTGCACATTTTAAAACCTAAACAAAAATAAATGCTACCACCTGATTTTGTACAGTTTTTGAGGGCGTCTTTAGGAGTGAGCTGTCTACCTTCTTCCCCGCATCTTCATTCTAATAGACAGTGTTGAACAGAGTAAAAAAAAAAGATTATTAGAAGAATACAAAGCAGCCCAGAGCCTCTGGACGAATCTAAAACCTACTGTATGCTGGAGAAAGATCATTTTGATTGACGTGCAAAGACTACATTCATTCATCATAGCTTTCAAGCACCGCCACAAGTGATTTTTAAATCCAGCCATCCACCAACTTCATCTCCCAAACCCCCCGCTTTTCTCAGCTATAAATCATCATGTAGCCATAGGCCACTGGGCGCAGAGCAAGGTGACACTCTGCTACCAACACTGCTGGGGGGAAGCAGAGAAAGAGGGAGAAAATGGCATTAGGTTGAGAACAGGGAGGCGAGAGAGGGATAGTCTGAGTGTATCTCTTTGGTTGTCACAGTGGGAGGGAAATCTTTGATGTAAACTCTATTAGTATTTGCAGTGCAGAGACACGGCTCAGACTTGAGTGAAACCCAGGGTGGTTAAGGCCACTTCAGAAAGAGTCCATCCCGGATGAAAATTCAAACTCAGAGAGACCACACTGCTCAGAAATGTCCAGTTACTAGGCTCCGTACATGAGTGAGAAGTGCTGTAACAATATTAAATAAGTTTCCTTTACCCGCTGGAGATATTTCTATGGCCTGCCTGGTCCGTAAAGCAGCACTATGCAGTTTTGGTCATTTCTTCACTGTTTTCTTACTTTTTGCTCGCAGGTTTCTCTATAGAGCTCCCCCTACAGCTGTGGAATATATATTTGGCAGCTCCTATGTTTACTTGTGTCTGACTCCTCGCTCAGTCAGTCTGCTGTTTCCTCTTTCTCTGTTCCCCCGACAATGCTTTCCTAGCTTTCTGCTTCTTTTTTGCCGACTTAGCCATGACGATAGTGTGAAAAACTCCATCTCTACCTTGTTTGCCGGTTCCTGTATGTGTGCAGTGCTGTAAAGCAATTTGTTACATCGCGAGACCTGATATCACGCGATACTTCCTGACACTGAGGCCGGCGACTCGCCAGGGTGGTTTTTCCACTCACAGGTGCTAGGGGGGAGCGAGGCAACCACCATTCAACTCGAAAAAAAGTTATATAACCATTCCAATGACTCTGAAGCTGTTCAGTTAAGGTAAATTAAGCTAAAAAAAGCTGCATAGTTCCCCTTCTGAAGTGACTATATGTAACTTTTTAGTGTTTCTGAAGCTCTGTCATTTTTCATGTAATGATCGTAAATGACCTGTAACAGCAAACCAGACTAAACAGCTATTTTTAGAGTTTTTATTAGTACCTTTGCCCAGCTCAGATGTTTCCAGCGAACTCACATTATGATTTACGGCAGGTAACTGGCTCTACAGTAACACATTCTGATGGTTCACAGATTTCTTTGTAACACCGGAAAAGCCTGTGTTAGCATATCCAGCCAGGTAGGAAGGTAACAGGAGAATTATTTATATAGGCTAAGCCTAATTGTATTTTAATGCTATTTTAGAAGTTATCTGTTGTAGTTATGGCTGATACTGGGGCAGGACCATCACAGAAAAGAAGGAAATAAATGTTGAACAACTAAAAGCTGAAAGGGAAAGACGGCCGAAAACGGAGTCACAGCTCTGTCGGGGCTTTCAACAGATGGAGACAATAACAGGATTGTAAATGATTTTAAACCCAGGTATGTAATATGTCCATTTCATTCATAAAATAACTTTACACTGCATGATGTGGTTGTACGTCAGTAGCCAACATTAAATTACGTCTGCCTTCCATTTAGCGCCCGTTTTTTTATTTCTTTTCATTCCATGTTTGTGTTGACCTACTATTTTCTGTTCCCTTGTCCCCCTGTACTTGTGTAAAGCGCCGGGGGCTTCATGAAATGAGCTATATGAATCTAAGTTATAATTGCTTGCTACAACAATCTCTTAATGCTTTGGCTCGTGACACAGTGACAGTGGTACCCGGTTTAGCTCACGAGACATCCAAAGTAGGCTAAATTACAATATGTAACACTTGAAATGCAACAATGCATCTGTAAGTTATTCTTTTATTGTAAATGAATGATTTTCTGTCTGAGCAAAACTATATGACTTCCCAGTAACACTAACTCAGTAATCTACAGTGGGCATTACAGCACCATAAAGAAAAGACCTTTACGACAGCAGGTGTGGTAAAAACACCATCACTTTTGTCCTAAGCGGCTGCTAGAAACAACACACACTGAAAGTTACACTTTAAAGAAATAGATTGGTGTGTAGGAATTTCCCCACCTACACAAGGTCATGGGCATTTTAATGTCTGTGCAGTTTGAACAGTGAATAGCCTGTCTTAGCTCAGTTAACGGATGCCAATGATATGAAATAGCTGCTCATCTCAGACTGTGAAACACCTGTTATGACTGGTTTAAATACCTACACATTTCTATCTATCTAGATTTTACTGTAACTCTTTGGTATTGTTACAGGCAAATAAAAAGCGGCTCCTCACAATCAAGTATATTGTTGATCAAAATAAGATGTTATAACATTATAATTTAAAAAACTAAAAGGGGTTTTATTTGTCTAGTAGAACAAAGTCCACAGTAAAAGGACAGACCTGTTCAACAGTAGTGTACGGACACACACAGTATACTCACGCTCCAGTGACGACATCAGTCCTTTTCTCTCTGGCAGCCTCGTTTCTGCTCTACACTAAATTTGAAAGATTAGAGGATCATTTTTTTAGTTGCTAACATTTCTTCACGTTTCAGATATTACTTCTTTAGGTCACAACATAGCAAGAGGACAAAAATGTTATTTCACAAGGTAAATGAAGCTGCTTTGGTGTATTTGGAAATGTTTACATAAGTGACAGGGATTTTTTTTTTTTTAGATAATAGTTTGGCATTTTGGGGGAAAAGGCTGAATAAAATTGCGTATTCACTTTCTTGCAGAGAGTTGGATGAAACAATTGATACCAGTCTCATGTCTGTGTGGTACATATGACTCATACATACATACATACATACATACATACATACATACATACATACATACATACATACATACATATGACTTGCCAGCAGGTGCAAGATATAAGAATGGCCTCAGTCATTTTTAATTGCAACTTTATCTACCTTATAAAAATCTAGATTTACAGTAAAATGCCTTCATTAGTCAGCTCTCAAATGTAATGAGCTCATCCGAGTGGGAGCAGAAGGTTATGATAGCATCTTAACAGGGAGTTGGCTCACTTAACCTGGACCGCACTGAGTCTTATTTCATGCAAGATGGTATAGACAGAACATCAGCTGTCATTTAAGTAATCACCAGCTGAAGTTTAATGACCCTTGTGTATTGGAGTAGAGAACCCAATTGTTACTACTGCTACTGCACGTTATTGCTTGTGTCAAGTTGTCTCATTCAAACACAGATGACACCATTTACAGTCTCATATTTATCGCTTCTGAACTGAAATGAAGCAGGCAGGCTGACTATACTGTAATGGTACGAGATTGACCCAGCAGGCTCAGTGCGGAGGGTTCAGCACCATCATAGCTTTATTTCCTATGAAAGGAAAGCAGAGGGCGGTGAAGTCGGCTATTTGTCAGCCCTAAACAAGGCTGCCCTTGTGCTGGGTTATGACAGAAGCACAGCAGGAGGGAGAAAAGCAAGGCAATACAGGCTGTTCCACCACTGCCATCACTTTCTTCATACACAGCGGGAATGGCATATGTGATTCCGTAGATATAGGTTGTCACAGGTATTGATTCACCTACATGTTTCCACAGTTTTATGTCATATACTGTATAGCATTGAGATAATAAAGCTAGAAGATCAGTGTTCTTAACAGCAGTAGTTAAGTTTTGGTAAACATCATATAAACATCCTGGATTACAGATGCTACCGCTGCTATTTCTCGTTCTCATTAATTATATATTAAACAGATTGTTGTGAGTTCCTTTAGTGAATAATACAAAACACTGTTAATAACTCAGTTAAAGAGATTTTTATTTTAACTTTGCAGTAACTCCTAGCAGGCCAAATTAAAAATTTGGCTGAAGCCGCTGCAATGATTGGCTCCCTGAGGAGGGAATTAAAGAAGCTCCTGTGAGAGAGTTTGACCACAACGCCGTTGTAATTATTTTTTTTCATCAAGTGAGGAAAGAAAGCGAGCCACTGCTTATTCCTTTCCCCCCGCAGCATTTCTGTGACACAGACTAATGCAGACACACAGACGCCATGTGAGCAGTGATTTCCTGATGTCAGCTACAGATGGCCTGTGCCATATCAGATTAATGGGGATATTGGGAAGAAAGAGAAACCATGCAGAGTCTGGTCAGGTTTACACTGAAATCAAACTATGATGTGCAGATTTCAAACTCACATCAGAGTGATTGTCGTCACTGCTACAAACTTTGTTCAAAGTGCTCGTTTAGGTTCATTTATGTCTGTGACATGCATGCTTTTCTCCAGAGGGATAGATGGACGGATGGATTGAGGGATGGAGGAAGAGATGAATTTAGAAACCTTTTGTTTTTGTCAGTGCCAACTCAGCATCAGCTCATGCACCAGTTTCTGCTCACACATCACTTGACAAGGGTGGAAAAAATAAAGAGCAAGTCCTTGTTTGCCCCCCACCCACTATAACTGGATCACTTGCGTTAATAATATAAAGTACTGGTATGGTGCGCTCTGAGGTTAATGTCTGTCATATCGCAGATCTTTCAGAGCACGTTTGCGCGCTCACAGAACTCTAGTTAGATACATAAAGAGAGCAATGCTCCGGTGTCTGTGGACTACCCAACACACACATTACACACATTACACACACAGACATACAGTCGTCTCGCTTGCTCCAGGCAGTTCTTCTGCTTGGCTTGCAGTGCTTGTTCTCTTGTTGGCTAAATGGCTCTGGGTAGCCTCTCCGGTTAACACCATGATAGCAACACTTAACTCTCCCTCTCCTCATGGCATGGCCTACTGCTCGGCTTTGATACCACTCTTTTTTTTTAATCATTCAAAGACCACGGCCAACATTTCACCACGGACCATTTCTCGTGCCGTTTCCTTTGCAAAAGCTGTACGGATGCATAAATGTGGCACCTGCAAACGTACAGATACACAAGCATGCACAAAATTGTGTATGCACACACTAGTGGATTTTTCGCACATCTATTGTAGCTTTTTGAGTTTGACAAATTTCACCAAAGGAAGTCACACTTATCCCCCACTTGATCACACCCACAGTACTGCGGTTTCAGTGCATTTCAGCTCTAATAACTAATAACCAGGATTTTTTTAATTCTACTTAATAGGAGTAATGAAGTAGTGATAATAAAGCGTAATAATTTTCTCAGCTGCAGAGTCTGCATCTCGGGAATATATTGAACATTCTTAGGTGTATATTGAATCCATATATCCTGAGCGCAGTCTCACAGGCTCTGTGGTAGAATTAGAAGTTTGCACTTTAAGCAGCGACTTGTCATCAGTTTGCATGTGCTTAGGTTTAGTCCCACAGCTAGCAGATGCTGGAGTTTATTTGTAGCCCATCCCTTGCTTGATCTCCCAATACAAGAGAGATAATGTGTGAATTGTGCTTTCAACTAGTCTTCAGTCTTTTTTTGTAAGGCCATGCATTGCACTGATAGAAAGCCGAGGTCCAGTGTACATTATTATAAAGCACCAACTTCAAAGGGAAGGTTAGATAAACAATGGAGTGACATCGGTTGAGAGAATTATTTCACCCCTCTTTCGTGGATGTTGTACCTTTTTCTTCTATGCCTGGAGGAAGAAGCAGAAAGTTCGAACTAACTGCACGCACTGCTGCATTTCATGTGTTGGTAGAAGCAGGAGTCTACTCAGAGCTGCTTGTCTTGAATAATTGTTTAACTAATCAGGCATGCCCGTAACATAATTTCAAATGTGTGTTTTTTATAGAATATTTTGGATCTGTTTTGCATAATTATACTGTACACTCACAATACAACTGGGAGTGAAAAGGGGCTTGGACTTGCTGCTGGATATTGACATCTGGCTGTTGAATGTAGAGGTTGGACTGACGCTGTGCAATGGAGCATTTGGTCTTTTTTTCCCATCATGTATTCACATTTTGCACTGTCAATTTTATAATTTTATAATCTTATAATCAATACATTTTATGTCTCTATGTGGGATTTCACACTTATAGCAAAGGTTTGTCAGTGTAATTTATGCCAAAGAGACGTACAGCAGACCCACTCTTAAACTGACGTATAGTGCAAGTTCACACGAAATACATAACATCATAGTATGTAATTATTATGGTATGTTAAGCAAGTCCTTAAAAGTCCATACAAATATCACAGATTTCTTTTTATTTTGGTGGCTGTTTTTCCCCATCTTTCGATCTGTCCCAAACTTACTAGACATTATATAATATGTCATGATTATAATGAGAAGTACAAATCAATGCCATGTCTGTCCAGCTAAACGAGGCCTAGCCTCCTCCATTTCCTCTTTCCCCTACCACCTACTGAGTCCCCATCACAGGTGAGCATTTCTTCATCCTCCTCCGCTCCCACTAGGCTGCCCTCAGCATGTTTAAAATAATACCAGGATTTGGTCTGAGAAGGCTTACCTCAGTTATTTATACTCCAAAAGAAAGCTCTACAAATCTGTTGTATGTACATTTTCTGCATTAAAAGTATACTATGTGATCAACGGTAGGGTTGGCTTTATTCAGCCTATTCTCATTCAAGCCAGAGAGTGGAGTTTGCTTCCCAGGGAAAACTATAGAATTTTACCCAGGAAATGCGCATTCCTTGGGAGAGTTTTAATCCAAACCACAATCTTTTTTTCTTATCTTAACTAGTCATTCTGGTGCCTAATCTTAACTTTCGTCGCGGCAAAACGCTTATTTTGTGGACTAAATTTAACTGTAAAATCCGCCAAAACAAGCAGCAGCTTGCGGTGCTCTGTACCCGGCTCAAAGTCACCTATTTTCGGCTAAACACATCTACTAACTGCTGCTAATGCGACCGAGCTGTGACGGAGGTCTGTAGCCTGCGTTGCAACGCTCTGTAGTGGCTTTAAACAACTAGCAACTTCCACTCGGCGGCATTGGAGCTCGTAGCCAGCTGGCGTCAAGTGACAACCTTAGGCTTCTCCTAATTTCATAGGATATGATACATTATGGTGTGCATACATGAGAACGCATTGCTTTATTCAATACCCTCATTTAAAGGGACATTCTACTGAATTTACCTATGACGTTCACTCAGAGTATTACTCAGCCTGTGAATACAGTAATAGCTTTTTAGTGTCAGTGAAAATAACCCTGATGATGTCTTGACTTCTGCTGCTGCAATTTTGACCATTCATTTTTAGATCTAAATTGCTGAAATGCCCCTTTAAACAAAATAAGCCAAAGCTCTTCAATGTAATCTAAACACAAGCAGCCAAACAATAATTTTGCTGGATAGAATTGCCAACAATTGTCAAAATGGGGATGTCTGATCAAAGAGTAAGTAAACAAGATTTCCATTCTGACCAGATATTGAAACCAGCTATTGGTATTTACATATTCTGTGCTATGGACACAGTTTGGTTAAAAAAAACATATTGAGGTTCAATACCAAACTCAAATTAAATGAACATGTTTCTTTATGCTATTTCATCTTTTGTTGGGGCTGGATTAGCTAACTACCACTTAACAAGTGTTACAACTTCTTATGGATTAACCAAGGTAGATGGTCGCCCACCTAGAGTCAGGTTCTGTTTGTGGATTATGGCTGTTAAAAGGAAGTTTTTCCTTACCACTGTCGCACAAAGTGCTTGCTCTTGGGGAAATTGTTGGGGCTCTGTAAATAAGAGTGTGGTCTAGACCTGCTCTATTTGGAAATTGTCCTGAGATAACAGTGGCTTCTTTTTTCGATTAGTTGTGTATTTGTGATTAAGAGGATCATTTTATTTCTACAGTTACATGAGAGGAATACAGCATTGTTGCTATGTGTGTTGCTACACATACTGAAGAAAATTAAAGATGGATGCAGATCATAAATAAGCTCTACTTGACAATTATCTTCAAGGTTCCACATTGCACCAGCTTTATCAGGATTTTATCCCTGTAATTTGCACGTCTTTGTGATTCACCATACAGTTTCCAATGGTACTGAGTCTTATCACCTATCAGCACCTCACATCTGACTTAATGATTTCTTGAGAGACACCTCAAGACGACGGGACTATTTTTACACAACAGCAGCTGGGGCATTTGAATGGCAGAGGAAATTGTGTCAACGGTTATTTTGAGAGTTTTACACACCAGGCCAGGCCATGTAAACCAACTTCTCTGTGTGTGTTTGAGTGTTAGTGAGAGAGAAAACGAGAAGGTGAGAGAGACTTCTTTCACCCAAGTGAAAGTGAGGAAGGGATCAAGTTGCCTGTGCCGCTAAGTAAGGTGGCTATTCCAAGACACGGTGTACAGTTTCATCTTTGTCATGTTGAAATACCAAGCCCGGGCCTGGTCTTGTCTGTCTGTCTTTCATAGACCCTGTGCTAATTCAGAACTGTTTCCCAGACGTCTCCACATACCGCTGGATTCATGTGTTGAGAAGTCTCATTCTGCATCTCAGCCTTAGCCGAGGTGTGAAGGGACAGTGGGTGTGTGTTTTTGTTTTAGATTGAGTGACACACACACATCCCCTACCAGGAAATTGCACTTGTGTCAGCCATTATGTGTCAAGATGATCTCTCCTCCTAATTTTGGAGTTCATTATGATCATGATGTTTCTAGCTGCTCTGGTGGTCTGGCTGTAATTAGCATCTAGGCTAATTATAGGCAGACCGCCACAGCAGCTAGAAACAACATGATCTGATCAAGACTATTTCCCGATTCCCGGGAAAGGTTATGACGGGAAATAAAATAAAAAACGCAAGGAGTGCGTGTCTATTGTTGTCATACGGTAACGTTGATGCAGGCAACGGTGCCGTACTGTAGCTAAGGTAATCCAGGCTCACTAAATCCATTCACCTGCAACAGTTGTTTGAAGCTCTTAGTATTATTCAGGCTACATCCGTGGAGGCGGAGAGAGCGTTTTCTATCTGCGGCCAATTTGTCCGTTTGCCTGAGCGCAGAGTCTATCAACGCTCTCTGCTTTTTGAAAGTATACTTCCAGAAGAAAAAGAAAGAAGGGCAGGGTGAGAATTCATTGTAAACTAAAAGAAATATGTAGGCTAAGTTACATTACATGTCATTTCGCAGACGCTTTTATCCAAAGCGACTTACAATTAAGTGCTTTCAACTGTGAAGGTACAAACTCAAGACAGCAAGTAATAAGTGCAAGTACATTAGCTTTAAATAAGTAAAGCTACAAAGAGACATATGAAAGTGCAAGTAGATAGCTGAAAATAAGTAAAGCTACAAAGAGACATGGAAGCGCAGGTTCAAATTTTTTTTATTTATTTTTTTTATCCGAGGTGTAGTTGGAAGAGATGTGTTTTTAGCCTTCGGCGGAATGTGTGTAGGCTTTCGGCCATCCTGATGTCGGTGGGAAGTTCTCACGAGTTCAATGCAATGCTGATATTGCGGCTTCTTTTTTTCAATTCAGTTTTACATATGGCCCTGTCTTTTTGCAGTGCACAGTTGTACATTTCTGTGGGTCGTTTTCTTTAATTTAGTTGAACTTGTGTGTGTTTAAAAGAGAAATATGCCTGCCCTGCCCTAATAAAGAAATAGTTGGTTAACTTTGAGTGATTATTCTCGTTTGCAGCCGCTTACACATCTCAACAGCTAAAGAATGGATTTCGATTAACAGAATGGATTAGCTAAAAAAAAGAAGAAAAAAAAGAATGGATTAGCTAAAATAAATAAATAAATAAATAATGGATTATTAAATATGGTTTACTTTAGCAGATTTCGTTACTTTTTATAATGGAGTTCTGTAAAATATTGGTTTTATAAGGGTTGCCTAGATTTTCAGAAGACAAGTCCCAGACATTCCACCTGGCATTTCATAATTAGCGCTGCAGCAGATGTCACGCTGCAGCACGCAGCTCACTTGATCACGCAGCAGAATTGATCATTGCAAACTGTGTTGATGATGGACATAAACTGTGTTCTTTTGCCCTAATAATGACACAAATAATATGAAAAATGTCAGTTTGGGATTTGGGAACGCATATTTGAATGATATTGATACATTACTTGGGCTAAAAACAACAACAAAAAACAGCCGTGAATTCCCGGGAATTCCCGGGAATCCCGGGAATTGTGTTGTCTTTTCCCGGGATCTGATTCATCTAATTTTCAGAATTTTTTTTAAACCCTACTCTAATAGCATAAGCCATGTCCATTACCCGATATCTCTAAAGATCTACTGCAACACAGCGCCTTTTATCATTATCATCTTACCTCTCCCTTGAATAGCATTTCCACTGGCATACCATTACTTTGAGACATCCTGCATGATTTACTAATTGCGTCCTTAAGGCTCGTTTCACAATGCACGTTTTCTGTGAAAGCAGTTTGTATAAGACATACTGCAGATGATCAAATACATTCAAATACTCCCATTTTTTTGTTAGTAATGAAGTCAACATGCTATTATAAATGTCCTTTTAATATGTAAAACACCAACACCAGAGTGCACATTCCTGTGAGCGTGCCTAACGAGCTAAAGGAACTAACGGGCCAAAATAATTAGTCTTCACCAGCGATCACCACGCTCGTTAATCAGCTTAGAGTGAACCGTGAATACATAAATAGCTTCCATACTAGTCCTAAATCCACAGAACATTACAATTATGTAATTACCAGCCGGATTACACAGAATATATGAGTCTTTAGTCGTTACTAACCAAACTGTAATTCAGAATCTATTTCCATTGCAATGATTTAGCGTTATGCCAAAGCACGAGAAAACTTGAATACCATCAATCAAAGGGGAATGCAATAAATCAGCAGAATTCAAGCTTCAGACAGTTTAACTAACAGCCAGGGTTACTGATGATTGATGAGGGCTTTACTGTAAAGTGTGTGAATATCTTACAGGTTAAATATCTGTGCATAAAACAAATCCACATACTATAAAGGTTCCGAGCTGCTCGCACTAGTGAAAGGGTAATAGCCTTCAAAATATATTCCTGTTGTGGGCCAGGCATGTTTTCTTTGTGTTACGTGATCAAGGTGATTTATGACAGAAGTTAACCTGCTCATTACTGCCTTTCCAACTGAGTTAATATACACACACACACACACACACACACACACACACACACACACACACACACACACACACACACACACACTCTCTCTCTCACTCTCTCTCTCTCTCTCTCTCTCTCTCTCTCTCTCTCTCTCTCTCTCACACTATCTTTCTCTCTCTCTCTCGTCTACAGGCAATAGGTGTGATTTAACATATTAGCATGATTTGCGGATGCATGCTTTTCTCGCTGCATATAGATACTTCGATCAGATTTGGTCTTCCCACGTGTGTGAATAGAGTAATATTGTATAATCGGTATGTGGTTGCCTGTGTGTGTGTGTGTTTGTGAATATATTGTGCGTTTGTGTCTAGTGCTGTGTGCTTTAAATGGAGAGTTAGCTGACATTATGCATGTCACGTCACAGCCAATTAAGCCCCTGCTTATGGAACCCCTTTAAGTGTGATTTTTCACAGGAGCGAGTGTGAAATCTCAGGGATCGGACAGAAATTACAGCAACTCTATATTCAGAGACTGAAACAGGCTCCTACAGTAAATCTTCTCATTTAAACAAGCCTCTCTATGTTATTTGCCTAATGAATGTGCTTTAATTCTGGCAAGTTCACTTACTTGCAATTTGTGTTTAAGCAGGTACATTAAAGTGTAATTCCAGTGAAATTTGACCAAAAGGTGTTTTTCTGCATTAAAACACGTCAAATAAGCCATGGAGATAGTATTTTTTCGCAAACAGTGGACAAGATAGGGGCTGTAAGCCAAACGCATTTTTTAACCAGTAATATTGTTCAAAACGGCACCAAACCTCGTCAGTAACCTGCTCAGGGTCCCTACACATAAAACGAAGCACCAACAACCTAGTTAGCGAACTCGGAGTTTATCACAGAAGACTGTTAAGAAAACTTACCAAACTGTCTCAGCAGCCATATCCTCAGCACCGAAATGTCACGCGAGATCTCGCACGTCTATTGCCGGAAGGGACTACAGGCAGTCAGGTGTTCAGCCCATCAAAATCAAAAAAATTGCTGGGCTGATTAGACTCTGCCATTTCAGTTCCTATGTGATGATTCTTGCCTTGGCCTTGTCTACTCCGAGCCAACACCTGACTGCCTGTAGTCCCTTCCGGCAATAGACCTGCGAGATCTCGCGTGACATTTCGGTGCTGATGATATGGCTGCCATGCGGGATATTTATGCAATTTTCTGCGATGAAATTGCGGGAACTTGCAAAAACTGCGGTTTGATGAAAAAGAGAAAAAAAGTGATTCCCCCAACACCGTGTTCTCACTAGGTGAAATTTCGTCACTTCATAACGTTCCCATGGCAACAGGGGAAAATGGCTGCTCTTGTGTGAAGTAAACGCAACATTTTATCCTGTCCCGCATATTTTGCGTGGAAATCGTCAATTTATGTGGCGAAAGTGCGGCGTATTTTGGCTGATTATGCATTGAATTCTGCGATTGCATAATCGCGTTTTTCTGGAGGGACTGTTTAAGGTGAAAGAGAACTGGAAACGTCTGTTTGTATTTCTGCCACTGAGTCAATTTATGATCAAATATTGAGAGATTGGAACAAGAAGTTCAATGGCCAGAACCTATAAATATTCACAGTCCATTTTGGTGTGCAATTGCAGTCACCATTTTCCTCATTAAATTAACAAAATTATGAACAATAAGAACCACTGGTGTTTTTTTCACCCACGTTTCTATTGTGAGTATATAATAGCTTAGAGACTATAGCCCTCACTCCCCGTACATCCTTACAGTGTACAATATCAAAGTGCTTGTCTCTGGTCAGACCTCTCACGTCTCCATACTTGGCCTTGAATCTGACCCTGTGTTATAGCATAGGTGTGTATGATTCTTCCTGGGAGCTATCGTGGGATGTGTTTGAAATGGTGTATGATTTAAACCTTCACTGGGTTGAAAACGATCCTTGGATAGAGTTATGGCTGAATCACAGTCTCTCTGGGATTCATGTGTGAAACTGAATGTGTGATGGAGAGATAACTGCAAAGTGGAACTGACTGTCAGTTTTTTTATATTTAGACGGCAAGTTTAACAATCTCCCCTCAGTGTCTCTCACTCTCTTCTATTTGGTTATACTCTATTTTGAAGTCCCACCAGAGACATTAAAGGACAAACAGATGAATGGATTTGACACTGTTTATTTTACCATCTTGTGTTTTTGTCCCAAGTGATCTGCTCCTTTATTTCTTTGAAACATCTATTGTTGAAATAACTCAAAACAAGGACTGAGGAATTTCCACGAAGCTATAGTCTTGCATTGCCAGACCTTCCTCCACAGCGCAGCGAAGGAGGGTCTGGCTAGTCCACACAGCATTCCAGAATAGGAGAAAAACGTGCTCTGGTTTATTGGCATTTCTTTAAACCAATCACAATTGTCTTGGGCGGACGCAATAACGGTGCCTTTGCAAAATAGCCTCGCAAAGGAACTTGTTTTGGTGGAACATGTGCTCCTTCCAAAGTTAATTTAGCGGTGCAACAGAAAACTCTGATTTGACAGATAGTCTAGCTAGCTGTCTCAATTTACCCTGCAGAGATCTGAGGAGCAGTTAACCATAGTCTTCATAAATCGACCGGAGTTTAGAATGCCAACACAAAGAAAGCGAAAGGTGACGGACATCCGGCCTAAATGCGTCACGGGAGCAATCCCCTAAATGAATTGTCGTGGATATAGACAACTTGAATTAGAATGTGCTTTGTCTTTTTATAACAAGGTGAAAATGTACCTGTCATATTTTTTCTGCTTTTTAATTGTAGCATATTTGGCAGAAAAGCTGTAAATGTTCCTTGTAGAGGATTTGTCTAGACGTGAACTATCACCCAGATGTGTCTGATTACCCAGAATTATGTCTTTATATTTTTGTGTGTGCTTTTCCATCTGTGTCTCAGTGCTTGTGAGTATGTGTGTATCTCTGAGTTTACAAGGCATAACCTTGTCAAATAGGGCTGCATCATGTGCTGATCATCCCCCTGTCTGTCCCCAGGGCCAATGCCTCTTTCTCTCTCTCTCTCTCTCTCTCCATAACTTTGTAAGGCCTCTCTGTCTTTACTATTACTTGGGTTACAATTTCTCTAACTTCATTAACGTCTGCTAGAACTGCTGCAGTTTAAAACCAGTTCCCACTAATGCTGTAGCTGCTGTAGTGCAAAGCATCAGACGGGCGATATGCTGTGACGAGCAGGTTAAAAGTGAGCCATTAATCAAATTGGGTACCATTGTTCAGCCCTGTGTCCTAACAGTTATTTTCCCATCCAAACAAATTGCATTCTCAATCACATTTAGAGAGAAACATATTGTGTCCCCGATTACATTTGTCTTTGACATATCACACATACGTTTCTAATCAAAGTCAGCGAAGTCCGCAAAAGTCTGTGAAAGTCCCTGTAGGGAGGGGGTCGGGGATGGGTGGGTCAAAAAAAAACAGGCCATGCCAATCACAGGAAAATAAGTTACCGTCGAAATGTAATTGAGAATGCAGTTTCGAGGCATGGGAACGTCATTTTCTAGGAGACAGGGTTGCATTGTTTCATGAGAACACTCACTTACTGTAATAGGAGAGCCATATTATTTGGCTTCAATAGTCACTGCTTTTCTTGCACATTTCAGTTTTTTTGCACAGCAGCCAACTGCTTTTCCAGACACACCGTTTGGCAAAGGGACACGCTTTTTGTGTAGTTGTCTTTTTTGTTGTGGTGGTCATTTGCTTATCCAAGGAAATACATCATGAGGTTCATGACTTTTGGCCTTTTCATGATGATAATACACTTGATGCAACCCATAAAGGTGGAAATTATCTTTGCTGTAAAAATAAAAATCTCAGACAGTCATAAGACAGTGGCTTAACTTAAGCAACACAGTGATACTGTATCTCCACATGCTTCCCATTCCACATCTCTGCCTTTTATCTTTAGTGTAGCTTGTTCTTTGTATGAAGCGGAAAAAAAATCTGCATTACCCCAAGCTGAATTTCAGAATTGGTTGATAATAATTGATATTCTAAACTTGCCTGTCCCCCCCTGAGGCAATCCTGTCTCTATTAAACAATACAGGACAACCAACAAAAGTTCCTTTCTTGTCGATCTAAGCAAAAAATTTGAGCGCACCATCATGAGTGTGGACTTCCTAGAGGACGAGCTCCAGATGAGAGAAGATTTTTCTCTCTCTTTTATTGTTTTCTATAGAGTCAGGGTATTAAGGGATGGTATTCACAACTGCTGCATATGCTTGGCAGTGTTAGATAATGTCTTCCTGCTGTTGTTATATTGGAACTGTAGTATGTCTTGGTCCAAAAAAATCTCTTGAAAAACACTATAGTGACTTTTCTTTCTCATTATGCTCAACACTATTTTCCATTATCCTTGTCGTTTTGACAAGTCCACCAACCCATACCAGCACATAGGTCTTTTGTTCCTGCCCTCTAATACGACCGACAGGAGCGTTTCCTAAATTAGCACCCCTACCGGTGGAGGAGATCAACACATCCTCAAACCTAAACATAAGGGTTGCAGTTTTAAACATATAGTTAGCGTTGTTAAATGGTCACAGTTTGGTTAGGTTTAGACAATAAAACTACTTAGGTTTAGGAAAAGGAATCATGTTTTGGGTTAAAAGAAGTGTTACATGACTTCAGTTACGGTCTAAAGTATGTGACATTAAGTTTATCACGTAGAACGTAACATACAGTTTGTAATGTAATGTTGTTACGTACAGAACTTAACTTACAAGTTCACTTGCGTACGTAAGTTAAAATGAGTCAACATTGCCTTTTGGTTTCACACTGGAGTCTTCTGGGTCAATGTCCTGTGTTTGTTTGACCCATCCACCCACCTTGACCTCCTTCCTACATGGTCTTTATACGCTCTTTATACTGCGTCACCTTCTTTGCTCCCTTTATAATTACTACAGCAAATAAAGGTCGCTGCCACAATAAACGTAGATATAGGTCATAATAAGCTGCTGATTGTACAAACAACCTATGGGGTAGTTTTTTGGGGGAGAACAATCTCCATTTGGAATACATTATGGACAAAGTGATAACTTGCTGAGAAAATGGTGCATCAACAGTCAGTCATTTTTCACATCTGCATAGTGTGGACTGCTCCTTCAGCTACTGCTCTACATGCATTAAAATGGCTACATGTGCTTGAAGTGAGCATGCTGATTACCTGAGTGTATGATTAACCAGCTTTGCTCCTTGCCAGAAAAAAGCCATCCATGGAAACTCTAATTACCATCGAATAAACATATAACACGCTGCAAGGGGGGATACAATTACCTCATCCCCCCCTCCTTCCTCCTCCTCAGTACCTCCATCCCTCCCTTCATCTCCTACGCTGGGCCCGCAGCTAACACCGTCTTTCTAGGACTATCCCCAAGACAAGATGTGGGTACGAGTTTCAACCAAGGTCATCCATTCATTTTCCAGCTTGTGACAGATCTGTGGTACAGATATAGGTCGAAACTCTGAGTGTAGCTGTACTCCCCCCTTTTTCTCCCTGACCCTCCGCTAAAGAGCTTTAGGAGGGGGGGGATGTACAGATATTGTACATATATAGTTACTATTTCTTCTAAGACGACTCAGTGGAATTCCAATTTAAATTTAGACTCTCTTGCTCCCCACCAACATTAAGTGCTGAGAGGAATCCGCAATGATCTTTCATTGATTCTGCAACGCCATATGGAGGCCCATTAAATTGATCGGGGTGGCAGCAACGGGAGCAACAGCATGCTCCAAGCCAGTAGATTTCCTCTGTGTCACTGTCACCCTAACACAAGTCTGTATTTTACAGGTGAATGATGCCACATAGAACCCACACAGATTGGTTTTCTCATTATTTGTTCGTTTAGCACACAGACAGCTAAGTAATCACAACTTCATTAGGCGTAGTCCCCACATGGGACCAATGTGAATAGAAATGAAAAAACAGTGAGGCACAGATGCACTTCGATGCCAATCACAGCACTTGCTATACAGCACATAACAATGTACAAACTTTAACTATCTCTATATTGTACTAAAGGTTCCCATTGGACAGACTTATGCAGAGAGGAGCATCTCAGCCAAGATTTCTTAATTCTTTCTCTGTGGAGAGTGCTGAATGGTGATAATGTTGGCCCTCAAAACACATACTGTGTTGGTTTAGTTCCCATTGTCTCACTTCCTGTATGAGTGTACAGTACAATAGCCAGCACACACATTGCCTTTGCTAGCTTGTGTCTTCCCTCAACAATGAATCATTTTTAATGACAGTGTATTATTACAGCTGTTAAAAGCCATACAGCAATCCCCCACTGTCATTCTTCTTCAATCCTTAATAATCTAATATGATCATATCCACATGAGTTTATGCAAATATTTCCATCAAAGGCCCCATATGACATTTTCTTCATTATTCATTCCAAGGTTAGTGCTCAAATTAGCTTATAGAGCTGCCAATGCCCTTTGCAATATGTGTCAGAAAAGAAGTGTGTGAAATAAACATATATAATGGATATGGATGTGACAAATACACATTGCTCTCTCTCCTCATAAGAAATATCAACCACAGACATGTTCACATATGGGGAAGTGTGTGTGTGTGTGTGTGTGTGTGTGTGTGTGTGTGTGTGTGTGTGTGTGTGTGTGTGTGTGTGTGTGTGTGTGTGTGTGTGTGTGTGTGTGGTGGGGGGGGGGGGTGATTCATTTGAGTAATCGAAGGTTCTTCAAATATCATTAAAGATGAATACATAAATCATTTATATGAACCTCCCTGAGCGTGATGGGTGCCTCATCTTTCCCTCTATATCTACCACTAATTCACTCCCTTTTTTGCCCCCACATTTTTTCTGCCTCTTTTTCTCAAGTCTGCACAAACACAAGTGGAAGTCAATCTCATTTTCCATCCACTTCTGTGTCATTTTCATTTAAAAACTAATTCATATTGAATAATTAAATTTAAATTAAATTTTGCGAAGAAATACTCAGAAATTCAGCAGTTACTGTGACTATTCTCCATGCTGGGACCACCGATGGAGGACAGTAAATGCTAGATAAAAATGCAGCTTTGGATGTTGCTAAATGTCTTTGGGAAAGGGGCAAGAGAAACCCTGGTTAATATCAACATTCTGATCTGGTCAAAGTTTGCTCTGCTTGCACTACTCAACCCACATTTCTGGAGTGTCATGTTGTCTACAATGCTGATCACAGAATGTTACAGGTGATACTTGGACACCTCTGTGTATGAAAGGCCCAGATTTGCTTCCTACAATATTCACATGTAGGTGCCGACTGTGATTGCTCTCAAACGAGACATTTTCAGTTGTATAGTCTGATGTTTTTTTGTGACTCCTGTAGTTGTTTTTATTTGCTTTGTTGCTTGATTGCTGGTCTTAAACATGCATATTGTTTCCTGTTTGCTGGCTGTGTGGTTTTCTTACTCTAATTGTTTGTTTTGTTCTCAGATCTAAATGAGACTACCAGAATAGCCTTAAATAAAGTTAGTAAAATAAGCAATTAAATGAGAGCAGTAGGATAACAGGGAATCAAGTTTGTCTCAACTTTTACACAAATATGGCTGCAAGTCAGTATTTATCTAATGTATTTAATGAATATATTCAAAAGTCTGTATTAAAGTGAAAATAAAACTGAGCATGCAATTCATATCAAATAATACTCAAATGTCATAAACTCAGAGATACACAAATCAAATCATCCACCATATATGGCATTATTAAAAGAAAAATCGTCATTACACGTGTAACCTAATCAACAATATAGACAATTTAGATTTCTGACTTAGACATTTCCATCTGCCAGTGTAAAGCAACATAAAACAAATGTGTGATTTTTGATTTTGCCAACTGTTGAGGTCACAAAGTATTACTGATTGGACCCCCAGCTGAGTCATTATTACCCCTCCGGATCAGCAGTTTTTTTCAAATGAAGTAGTCTGTATGTAAGGTGATTCTTGTTTGCTTGTTGAAGTTCAAGCTCAAACTCAAGATGCACTGCTATGTTTTATGAGCAGCACTGGCTGAGGAGAAATATTGCTGCTAATGCAAGTAAATACCACTCTTACCTTTGAGAGGAACTAATGGTGACCCTTGTATTTCTTTTTTATTCTCTTATGTCATGATGTAGAACATTAAATCCTCTCAGGATCATCTATGTGAAGTGCAACAAGACGTTCAAGTATGTTTTCTGCAACAGACACAAAGTATTCTGAGGATTTGTCCCTTGCTCTCTGTATCATCCCTAGATCTTCTCAAAGGCCACGTGCACCGCGCAAGATCGGTGTTCCATGATACAGTACATATTTAAACTCAATCCCTTCTATCCATATGTTGTAAGGCTGCAACATGAAACTATATATTGTCCTCTCAATCTGTTTCACCCCATACCTTCTCTGTGTGGAATGCAGTGCACTGTGCAACAATGACTTGTATAAATGAGATTACACATGCAATATTTATTTTCTCTATCAAAGCTTATCCCTGCATACCATTGTATAGCCCGACTTATTTTCTTTAAAGATATTTACACATTTACACACCAGGCGGGTGTGGGGATACTCACAAGTCCCCGGCTGAGCGCCACAACGTTGGAGTTTACCCCGGTGGACCAGAGGGTCGCCTCCCTACGCCTGCGGGTTGTTGGTTGGAAAACTCTGACTGTTGTTTGTGCATATGCACCAAACAAGAGTTCAGAGTATTCGGCCTTTTTGGAGACCTTGAATGGAGTCCTGTATGGGGCTCCGGAGGGGGACTCCATAGTTCTGCTGGGGGACTTCAACGCACATGTGGGCAATGACGGAGATACATGGAGAGGCGTGATTGGGAGGAACGGCCTCCCTGATCTAAACCAGAGTGGTTGTCTGTTATTGGACTTCTGTGCTAGTCATGGATTGTCTATAACAAACACCATGTTCGAACATAGGGATGCTCATAAGTGTACTTGGTACCAGAGCACCCTAGGCCGAAGGTCAATGATCGATTTTATAATCGTTTCATCTGATCTGAGGCCGTATGTTTTGGACACTCGGGTGAAGAGAGGGGCGGAGCTGTCAACTGATCACCATCTGGTGGTGAGTTGGGTCAGGGGGTGGGGGAAGACTCTGGACAGACCTGGTAAACCCAAACGGGTGGTGCGGGTAAATTGGGAACGTCTGGAGGAAGCTCCTGTCCGACAGACCTTCAACTCACACCTCCGGCGGAGCTTTTCGTGCATCCCTGTGGAGGCTGGGGGCATTGAACCTGAGTGGACAATGTTCAAAGTTTCCATTGCTGAAGCTGCGGCAGGGAGCTGTGGTCTTAGGGTCTTAGGTGCCTCAAGGGGCGGTAACCCTCGAACACCGTGGTGGACACCGGTGGTCAGGGAAGCCGTCCGACTGAAGAAGGAGTCTTTCCGGGATATGTTATCCCAGAGGACTCCGGAGGCAGTTGCAAGGTACCGAAGGGCCCGAAGGACTGCAGCCTCTGCCGTGAAAGAGGCAAAGCAGCGGGTGTGGGAGAAGTTCGGAGAAGACATGGAGAAGGACTTTCGGTCGGCACCAAGGCGCTTCTGGAAAACCGTCCGCCACCTCAGAAGGGGGAAGCGGGGAACCATCCAAGCTGTGTACAGTAAGGATGGGACGTTGTTGACCTCAACTGAGGAGGTAATAGGGCGGTGGAAGGAGCACTTTGAGGAACTCCTAAATCCAGCTGATGCACCCTCTTTGTTAGAGGCAGAGCTGGAGGATGACGGGGGATTGTCGTCAATTTCCCTGGTGGAGGTCACTGAGGTAGTCAAACAACTCCACAGTGGCAAAGCCCCAGGGATTGATGAGATCCGTCCAGAAATGCTGAAAGCTCTGGGTGTGGAGGGGCTGTCTTGGTTGACACGCCTACTCAACATTGCGTGGAAGTCTGGGACAGTGCCTAAGGAGTGGCAGACCGGGGTGGTGGTTCCCCTCTTCAAAAAGGGGGACCAGAGGGTGTGTACCAATTACAGGGGTATCACACTTCTCAGCCTCCCTGGTAAAGTCTACTCCAAGGTGCTGGAAAGGAGGGTTCGGCCGATAGTCGAACCTCAGGTTGAAGAGGAACAATGCGGATTCCGTCCTGGGCGTGGAACAACGGATCAGCTCTTTACTCTAGCAAGGATCCTGGAGGGAGCCTGGGAGTATGCCCATCCAGTCTACATGTGTTTTGTGGATCTGGAGAAGGCATATGACCGGGTCCCCCGGGAGACTTTGTGGGAGGTGCTGCGGGAGTATGGGGTGAGGGGGTCCCTTCTCAGGGCCATCCAATCTCTGTATGACCAAAGCGAGAGCTGTGTCCGGGTTCTCGGCAGTAAGTCAGACACGTTCCAGGTGAGGGTTGGCCTCCGCCAGGGCTGCGCTTTGTCACCAATCCTGTTCGTAGTATTTATGGATAGGATATCGAGGCGTAGTCGTGGTATGGAGGGGTTGCAGTTCGGTGGGCTGGGGATCTCATCGCTGCTCTTTGCAGATGATGTGGTCCTGATGGCATCATCGGCCTGTGACCTTCAGCACTCACTGGATCGGTTTGCAGCCGAGTGTGAAGCGGCTGGGATGAGGATCAGCACCTCTAAATCTGAGGCCATGGTTCTCAGCAGGAAACCGATGGAGTGCCTTCTCCAGGTAGGGAATGAGTCCTTACCCCAAGTGAAGGAGTTTAAGTACCTTGGGGTCTTGTTCGCGAGTGAGGGGACAATGGAGCTGGCGATTGGTCGGAGAATCGGCGCAGCGTGGGCGGTATTACATTCTGTTTATCGCACCGTTGTGACGAAAAGAGAGCTGAGCCAGAAGGCAAAGCTCTCGATCTACCGGTCAGTTTTCGTTCCTACCCTCACCTATGGTCATGAAGGTTGGGTCATGACCGAAAGAACGAGATCCAGGGTACAAGCGGCCGAAATGGGTTTCCTCAGGAGGGTGGCTGGCGTCTCCCTTAGAGATAGGGTGAGAAGCTCAGTC
This sequence comes from Gymnocephalus cernua, assembly GCA_023631565.1. Lineage (NCBI taxonomy): Eukaryota > Metazoa > Chordata > Actinopteri > Perciformes > Percidae > Gymnocephalus > Gymnocephalus cernua. The sequence goes on from CM042430.1 coordinate 27,977,514, forward strand.
ATCCGTGAGGAGCTCGGAGTAGAGTCGCTGCTCCTTCACGTCGAAAGGAGCCAGTTGAGGTGGTTCGGGCATCTGGTAAGGATGCCCCCTGGGCGCCTCCCTAGGGAGGTGTTCCAGGCACGTCCAGCTGGGAGGAGGCCTCGGGGAAGACCCAGGACTAGGTGGAGGGATTACATCTCCAACCTGGCATGGGAACGCCTCGGGATCCCCCAGTCAGAGCTGGTTAATGTGGCTCGGGAAAGGGAGGTTTGGGGTTCCCTGCTGGAGCTGCTCCCCCCGCGACCCGACCACGGATAAGCGGACGACGATGGATGGATATTTAACTTAAGGAAACAACACTTGCGCGACATTGTTTTACTTTATCATATCAACATATGTCTCATCAATAATCAAACACAAACACATTAAGAAGCTCTCTCCATCTTTAAATATATTAATGTGAATGATGTAAGATCTAAAAAGGTTGGTTCAGTGGTTACACAAATATATCAGTATCAACAGGCTCTATAAAAACACACCTATCGCAATGGGTAATGTCATCCACATGCATGCACTTTGATACGACAGTCTGCAAATACTGTTACATTCAAACTTTTGTTTGTTGTGTTTGCTGTGTTAATGTGTGTTTGTTTGTGTGTGTGTGTGTGTGTGTGCTTCCTCCATCACCAGAAGGCAGGAGGTGAATTAGAGCAGCTGGAGTCTGAACGCCCTCTGATGTGGCACTAAACTTTAAATTACAGACTTTCCTGGCCACAAGTACTCTCTGAGTATGTGTGTGTGTTTTGGTGGGAGTATGGCATGTACTGCCATACGTATGGATTAAGCACATGCGAGGAGTAACCTGTGCCATTACACTATAATCTTTATCTGTGTTTGAGAAACTTTGGCGTGTGTGTGTGTGTGTGTGTGTGTGTGTGTGTGTGTGTTTCCTCCCACATGGTTCAGGTGGCACAAGGAGGCATCCCTTCCGGCTTCCACTTTTGAATGCATATACACAGTGAGACACACAATCTCACTCCGGTGCATGACTGCACGTTTTTACAGATGATTAGATTATGTAAGAAAACACTGTAGAGCCCTAATAGTTGGTAAACCCAGATTACGCAGGATTATCATCCCTTTTGCTCCGCCTCTGTTCTCTGTGTGTGTGTGTGTGTGTGTGTGTGTGTGTGTGTGTGTGTGTGTGTGTGTGTGTGTGTGTGTGTGTGTGTCTGTGTGTATGGGGAGAGTGGATGATGGGTGATGAAACTGGAGGAGGATGGGGAAAAGGAGCGGTGTGTGTGTGTGGGGATGGGGTGGAGTAGGGGGTTTGAATGATGCCGCAAACACCAGAGCCAGATGGGACACAACCCCTAAGCAGCTTAGAGTCACAGTAATCATGCAGGCTAAGTTGCCATCAATGGTGTATGTGCATGTTTGTGTGTGTGTGTGTGTGTGTGTGTGTGTGTGTGTGTGTGTGTTGCATGCATGTAGGCGTGCGTCTGCATCGCATGCATTAAACTTGGGCTGCGCTGACGCATGCTCGTGTACAAACTCTGACATCATAGAATGTGAGAAAGAGAGTGAATAAGAGATGGAGCAAACCTTCTCATGCAATCAAGATATTAGAGGAGACAGGGAGAGAGTGGGAGAGCAAAGCTGCAAGTGCATGGAGAGAGTGTGTTAGTGGTGTAGGAAGAGAAAAGCGACAAGCAGGTCAAAAAGGTGGTATTATTTCATCCTCATGCCAATGAGATATTACAGAAACAATGGAGTGGGACACTGTGTATTTCACACTACATGGATATCGGCCTCAGGGGATCAGAAATCAATAACCCTCCGGCAATAGTAATCAGCTTTGAATTTCTGTATAAATTGATCACCGAGGGTAAAAAAAAGCAAATGCATTCAGAAAAAGTCTGAGGGCGAACATGATTATACAGCAATAGCCTTTAAAATATGCATATGCATGATGCATAAACACATAAAGAGCACTCTTGTATTTTCAAAGCATTTATGTTGTGTTCCTCCCCGCACAGTGAGAGAGGAGATGGCTTTACAACTACAAAAAAAAGCAAACTGTAAAACCCAGGAGAGAAGCTTGCATGAATGTATTTACTCACATGAATATTCAATAATGGGGCTGCACCACTTCACAAAGGGAAGTAATCACTGATTTATTTATTAGTGTTTTAGACATGCTATGCAAAGTTGGGCTGCTCCCTGCCCAAAGCTCTGTGTGTATGTCTGTGTGACTGTGGTGACACTGGTTGAGTTTAAAGCTCTAATATTGATTTAAATAGATCAATTATGATGATTGTTCTGGTACAGGCATAATAGCCGCGATCAATGATTGATGGATAAATGATATGCTGTGAAAATCACTTGCATTGTTTCATTTTAAGCACCAAACCTCACAGAAGGAATCTGTCATCGTTCATTTGTGAGCTGTCTTTGTTCTAATTATTTTATTCAAATGCTAAAAAATCAGATGCTGCTCTCCCTCTTTAACTCTCCCATCACCTTACTTTTCTTTCACCGCATCCCTCTCTTCTCTCTCTTTCTCTCCCCTCTCCCAAGAGTTGAGGGGGGGTGACAGCTAGCCCCACTCTGCGCTCATTGAACATTCAGCTTTGCTTTTGATGGAATTAATTTGAATGTAAATGATGCTGTGATGGAAAAGCTTCCATTGGCCCCAGCGCAACATTTCACACAGCGATACCACCGGCACTGCCCCCTGATGTCTGTGTCGTCCACAGAGAGGGAGAGAAAAACAACAATACAATATGGAGCTACTACTTTCTCTAAAATCATTAACAGCTGCGGAACACAATGGAATTACATTGTCCCTCACTGGATTTAGTCAATGATTTGATCAATAAATGTCTTAATTCTTAATTTGTAATTTTTCTTCTCTGCCAATGGGGCCGTTTGCGTCGTTATGGCTTTTAAGGGAGGGGGTCAGATCAAACAACAACAAGCAGCATATTTTGAAATATTTTTGAAATGGCATTTTACACAGTAAGACTTTACTTTAAAGGGAAATTTACAATTTACAATACAATACAATTTAACTCAAATGAGAGGAGAAAGCAACATGACAAGGAATAAAATCGAAAGAGTAACGGCAAATGGAAATTGGAAACGTGTTGACGTGGATCTGGTCAAAATGTAAATTATGTTACAGGTGGAGATACTTGCCCACAATGTGGAAGTGTCTCCTCAATTCCAAAATACAGAGGCACATCTTCTGCACACCTGTCTGCATGTACAGAAAAGGAAAACTGTGTAATGTAATAACTTTGCATTTGAATGTTCTTGTATTATTTTGACAATTCAAAATCAATGACAAAGATAGTATGTGAAACAATCTCAGGATGGACGTATGTGCAGGACAAGTCCAGGTATGTGCCTCACCAAGGTGAACTTTAAGAAAATACCCTATTTTAGTTTAGACCCCCTCCCCCCCCCCTGCATTATGAAGTTCCTCTGTTTTTATTAATGTAGTGTAAGTGGGGAACTGTGTAGACCTTATTTTTGGAAAAGGAAAAAGTAACCACAAAATACCTTCTGTCTCACCTAAATATGCTTGGCACTCTCTAGCTTCACTTATCTTCTTGTCATATCATTTTTACAAAAACTTTCCTCCCACCCTTATCCACCTTCTACATACACTAATGTATTTCCAAATTTGGTGATTCAGAATTGTTGAGATAAACTGAAGGATTAACTTTTTCGTCATAGGATAAGGAATTTCGCTCACAAATAACGCATATAAAAAATGCATTGACTCTATGTTGAAATCAGTTCATGGAGAGATATAGACAGTTTTGAACAGGACAGGCTTTTTTTAAATTTGAAAATACACTGTTAAAACCAGAAATATGTTGAAAGAAAGGTTGAGGAAAGAAGAGACTATAGGCCACAATTATTAGATTTATGCATGTATCCACTTCTCAGTCTGTTAGACCCATTTAATATCCTATAGATCCACAATTTATATATGCCAACATCTGCACTTGACCCCTCTCCCACTAATCACTGTTTTACTAGGCAGCTCCAGCCTCCTGCATGTTCAGAGGTCTAACATGGCCACATTTACCATTCCACATCTTTTACACCACCATTGATTTCCAGTATCCTCCCAAAGTGAGCATTCAGCCCGCTCACCCCGGGCATCATACATCAACTGGCATTAAGGCTTCACCTTTTACATCTCCCTCTTTATATCATCATATCCCTTGGAGACGCCGCTGCCTTTAAGGCTTCTTCGGCCCCCCTGATTTCAAATTGATGCCTCTCTGAATTGCCACGTAGCTTCCTTTGTGAGGAAGACCGTTATAATTTTGAGTATATTTCTTAGTATGGGAGAGGTTCTTAAAGATTTTTCAGCCTTTTCGATTATGCGAGCATCTGCCTTCCTTCAATCCTCTATACTATATGGCCTGGGTGTAGACCTGTGAATCAGTCAAGATGTCACTTTGATGCTTTGGAAATCCTGCTCCTCTCTTTTGACTCTCCTTAGATGGAGGTATAAGAATCTCCTAAAAAATAAATTGGTAATCATATGCATTCACTGTTCTCTCCGGGGCTCTTTGAGACAGGAATAGACTGATGAAGTATGTGACTGCCTCCACAGTAATTATGTGATGAATGCGTTCATTCTGTGTGTAGCCCCGAGCAGTGAATAGCTCAACTGATTATTGAGGGGTGTGTTCTGTGTGTGTGTATGTATGTGTGTGCACATGAGAATAGATAGGCTCAAACAAAGAATCTCAAAGAAAGACGACAGTGTGCATGTAGTTAACTCTCCACAACTCTGATGAACTTGCAGCCACATCTGATGTACGCATCAATGAATGAATCATAGCAGAGTCCTATGTACAAAAATGGCAAATAACCTGGCACTTCTCATGAAAGTCTTGTTAGCCAAAAGATGGGCCATTTGGTCCCACACCCTACCTACTGTGTCCGTTTCAACCACACATTCAGGAATTTGAGCCAGCTGCCAGTTTGCAATTTCTGTGACAACACCATTGCTCTCTGCTTTGAGTAAAACGTTATGGCTAACACATCAAGCCTTCAATATTTTAAACCCCCTCAGATGGATGTTAAGCTCCATTAATAATACCGCAGTCTTGCTGTCCAGCTCATATGGATTTTCCTTCATAGACGGGATATAGTGCGAGTGACAGAGCTCGGGAGTCAGATCTGGAGAGAGTGCATGATGGCTCATAGAAGGATAATGTACAATGGCTCCCATATCTAGCCCCGGAACAGAGCTACATTACTGTAAGCCTCCAGGGGCTGGACTTTAGCAAACATAGCTGTGATGTGTTTGGAAGACATGACCAGTAGTAATGAGTAGTAGTAATAATTTCAGGTAGTGGTGTTTTAGGCTTATTTCCAGCTCTGGGAGCCAGAAGATCCTTATTCCTCTTAACTATGCAGCAGTGCAGCTGTAGCTAAGGTCATGTACTTAGGTTCAGTACTTTTTTTGTTGTTGCAATTTTGAGATACTTCTACTTTACTCAAGTGTTTTTCATTTTACACTCATTTTATGATACTTTATAGTACGGGGTGGCGCAAATCATTCATATGTTCACAGGTTTGATCTCTGCCACCTTCTGTCCATGTGCTGGGACAATGGTCAGAATGATGCATTAGTGTGTGCTTTGCTAAAAAGTGTTATATAAATACAGTCTGTTTACTCTTAATTCCCTTTGCTCTACTACATAACTATCTGACTAAACCTTGCATACGAATCTCATAAAATATGATGCATTAAAAATATGATGCTTTGATCAAATCACCCAACAGTCAGAGCTGAATTAATGTGTGACAGGCCCCTCTGAAAGACAGGGCCTCATTAAAGCCACTAAAAAGCCTTCATCACTTTAATTCAAGTTTAGTTAATTTAGTTACATTAATTGTGTTTTGGTGCATATTACCTAGCAAATGTATAATTTACAAAATGACAAAGTAATTGCCACAGAGTTAACCTAGGCCTTAAGACTTTGGGGCTTCTGAGGGTTTGGGGGCAACCAAGCCACAACATTAAAATGGTGCTTACAGGAAAATACATCAACAACAATAATAATAAAAAAAAAAACATGTTGACAGGATTTTTATTTTTTATTTTTTATTTTTTTATTTAACCAGGTATTTTCATAGAGCATTTTACAATGTTGGTACTTTTACTTCAGTAAAGGATCTGAATACTTCTCTCACCACTGGCAATAAAGCAAGGCTGTCATATAGTTTGTATACAAGACTGACAGGACCACAGTTACACATGGACAGACATACACACACACACACACACACACACACACACACACACACACACACACACACACACACACACACACACACACACACACACTCTCTCTCTCTCTCTCTCTCTCTCTCTCTCTCTCTCTCTCTCTCTCTCTCTCTCTCTCTCTCTCTCTCTCTCTCTCTCTCTCTCTCTCTCTCTCTCTCTCTCTCTGCCCACAACCAGCTCACTGCCTGTCAGTCAGGCCCTGAGGAGTCTCAGTGGACATTCGCTCACACAAAGACGTGTAGAAAAGATCAATGGGCTTGCGTTTATCGAGAAATATATCCCCCCTCCTTCCCACACACAAGCACACACCTCCAACACACCATCACCCCCTATACCCACCACCAAGATTCTGAACTTCCCCTCGACAGCCGACACAGTGGAGGTATTGATTTTCTCATATTAACTCAGCCTTCATGAAAAGCCCCAGGCAGTAGAGGAGAAGAGGATGGAATAAAAATGGAGAGATGGGAAGAAAAGTAGGGAGCTGGAGAAGATAAGAGGACATGGGGAGAACGAAGAGGAGGGCAGGACGAATGAGTGTAAAGCAACACCTGGTGCCTCTGATACCGTACATCATGCTCAAAAAGATTCACATGGCGGATATAAGTGGGGCCCCTGTTTGTGCTGCTATAGGCGCTTGTCTATAACCGATTGCTCACCTTGCTTTTTTGTCGATCACTTATTATTATTAATATTTAAATATTATATAAATAATATATATAAAAATATAAAAAGTTTAGTATTAACCTTACGGTAATCATTAACATTGACTAAAACTAATACTAATTAGTACTGTGCTTTATTTTGTTCTCTTTATTTAACCAATTGAGCCAACTGAGCCTAATTGGCAGCACGTGCGGCTCCTCACTCATCAGCTGTTACTCTCTTCTGCCTTCCTACCCTCGTGCTGTCTCTCACACTCCTTTTTCTCCGTCATGCACGCATACTTATTTTCACCCATTTTCTCTTTTCATTGCAAACTCTCTCTTTTGTGGAGCAGGAATCAGAGGCGTGTTTGCCAGCCATATGGCAGTGCCAGGGGCGTCCGGAGCAGATGTGCTCGGCATTGCTCTGCACCATCTCATGCTTCATCACATGCACACACACACACACACACACACACACACACACACACACACACACACACACACACACACACACACACACACACACGCACACACACACGCACACACACAGGCTTAGGCAGCGCCTGTTACCAAGGAAGAGGTCACTGACTGACAACAGCGTTATCTAACTCCCAAAGTGCAGCCACACTGGCTACAGGAGGGACACCACCTAGGGAGCAACTTCTGAGTCCTCAATGAGATGTTCAATTAAACTCTGAATGTTATATACATCATAACATATCAGTTTGGCAACATAATATGAAGATTATTCCATGTCAGCGGCTCAATGAGTTGCCTTTAACTAATCAGAGTGTAAGAAAACTTCTCTTCAGCGATCAGAATTTAGTGTTTTTGACTTCCTGTTTCCCTTGCTGTCTCGGAAAAAGCCGTTGCCTTAGGAGCGCAGACTCAGCGTGTTTGTGTTTATTTTTTCCAGAGTTTTTTTTGCTGAATAGTAGAGGAACGATGGAGGTGTGTATGTGTGTGTGTGTTACAGTACAGTAACGTTTCCTCTGAATAAAATGGGATGTAAATTTGACCAGTGTGCAGAATGAGAATATAGGCTGGTTGGTTCCTAGTGTTTGCTGAGCCAGCATTTGACCTACATCAAACATCCAGAAGCAGAATTAGTTAAAAAGCATCAACCATGCTGGTCAACACCAAGGCACAAGCACACATCAAAGGATTTGGGCAACAAACAAAAAAAAACTCCTCACACATAAGCACTTTTTGGAGTTTGTTTCAAATGTATGTCAGTTTACTATTAACATCAGATTAGAAGTAGATCAGAGCTGGTTGAGATGGGAATCAGTGAGAAGAATGGCACAGCGATTGTGTCAGCAATTATATTATAATAATGTCTGACTGATCAGCTATGACGTAACATCATATACTCAGATGATTTTTTCCCCTGTAATTAAGGGTAAAAATACAGTTACATGTACACTGATTTTGCTATGCAATAAATTGAATAGAATAATCCTTTTAATTGGAAATGCTTCAATATTGCCAGTAATGAAATACCAATATGATCTGAGTTCTCATATGACTTTCCTTTATGTATGTATTTGCCACTGCAAAATGCCATCCATGCATCAGTGCACTATTCATCAAGAGCGCACAAAATTGGAAATGTCTATTTTGAAAGAATCCATGTCAGCCCACCCTCTCATTTGTTCCTGGACCAACTAAAACAATTAATCATAAGATGACTGTGCTGATGTGTAAATGGGGAGAAAAAATGTTTTTTAAATTAGATGACATTTTTTTTTTTTAAATGGAATCAATATTTGTTGTTAATACTTCTCTAAATAACAACATGCATCACTTTGCTGGTCGTCTGTCATGGCAGAGTCAGCTGAGAGCAGCTGTCCACAACCTTTTTGACACTGGGGCTGAAAAGTTCAAGGGGTGTGTGTGTGTGTGTGTGTGTGTGTGTGTGTGTGTGTGTGTGTGTGTGTGTGTGTGTGTGTGTGTGTGTGTGTGTCTGTTTGCCATGGGAACGTTATGAGGTGACGTAATTTCACCTAGTGAGAATACGATGTTGGGGAATCACTTTTTTTTCTTTTTCATCAAACCACAGTTTTTGCAAGTTCCCCCAATTTCATCGCATGAAATTGCATAAATATCCCGCATATTCCATCGCATTTTTTAAGAAAACGTGCGGCATAATCAAGGATTTTTGCCCGCAACAGTCACAAAAAAACTCTGCGTTTTTCTGGAGGGACTCCCCAGACAATGGCCCCCTATATTACATTACACTCTGTGTTATTGCGCACATTGTATGTATTTTATTTACAATGCAGGTATTGTTTACTCAGGTCCACAGTCCCAGGATGCAGTCATTTCAGTCACAGTAGGAAGGCCAACTATTTGAGTGTGGAGCAGGGTGTTCATGTAGTCTTTCTTTTTTGTGACTGTGTATTTCTTAAAGGTACAGATACATCATATCTTAAGCAGCAAAACAAATGACCAACAATCTAAACAATCTAAAAATATCTCAAATAAGATGTGTTACATGCCGTTGCCCCGGTCACAGCCTCAACTATACCTATCAGCCTCACTCTGCTCTCCTCCAATAAAACACATCAGTGGCTGAGTTGAACGGGGGTTCATCCTGAAGGTGAGCCACATAGGGACTCAAACAGATGATAAATCATTAAGGGCCCCTTATTGCTGGAGAACTATACTGACCAAATCACCTGCAGAAGCACTGCTTCTCCCAGGAGGCCTGGCCAGTGTTGGCCGGCTTAAAATCACTGTCTTCAATTGGAGAGCAACTGTAGTGAAGGCGAGTAAGAAAGAGTGATAAATGCAATGAGGGAAAGATCAAACCAGGCAGAATGAGTGGGAAAAGAAGCAAAGGCAAGAAAAAAGAAGAGAGTTTACTAAGAGAGCAATCTCTGCCTACAAGCCAATTACCAACTGAGGGGCAGCAGACAAGGTTACCTTAGGCTAAATGCTGGTTCCAGGAATAGTCTTCCAGTATTATCTGCTGGCTGGCACTGTGAAGCTCTGGCTGGCTGACTGACAAGCTTATTCTGTTTGCGTTAACCTGTGCCGTGCAGACAGTGGAGGGAGTGCCAGTAGACTGGACTGTAACACTTTATTTGAAGGGGGGTTCATAAGACTGACATGCCACTGTCATTATTATGACATGACATCTGTCATGAACATGAGTGAGTCATTTTGAGTGTTCATGACTGTTGTCATTAAGTGTCATTCGTTACCGACTGGCCTTACCTGCTGACATAAGGGAAAGTAAGGGAAAACAGTGATGCCCTTTCACAACACAGCACTTTCAGGGCCCAGTGGTTTCACTGAAACATCTGCAGAAAACTTCAAGATAATACTTTTGTAATCATTTCCCTTTACAAACCAGTCTACATGGTGGTGTTTATGATTTATTTAAGGGTAAAATGCCGAATACAATTTATGTAAAAATGATTGTGTAACATCCTATTGCAGTTATGTTAGTCTGGATCAATGGATGTTGCTGGGATAGAGCCTGACATCGGATGTTCCTCCCCTCTCGCTATCTCCGCTATCGGGGCTTAGCGCCGCCTAGGATGATTGTGATTGGTTTTAAGAAATACAAACAAGCCAGAGTGTTTTTCCCCCTATCCTAGAATAGATGGTGTAGCCAGACCATACTGCAGCGCTGCCATGGTGCTGTCTGGCAATGCGAGAATACTCTTATGTCAACTAAAGGCACCCCATCTTGGGAAGTGCTGCAGTTTTTTTACACCTGTCCTGCCCTGTCCTGCTAACTTTTACCTCCTACCTATAATAGACATACTGTGCTGCTTCATTTGGACATCTTTGGCAGATCCAGGCTGTTGTTACCCACTTAAAAGGGACTTGATGATGGCAGCTGCCAAACAGCAAAACACAACCCCTTGCCAATCATGTCATCTTACTGGCAGATCAGTATGTTTGCCAGGATGTTAGATTTATGTGTAGACAGCTGTGACAGGTTTGCCAAACATGCAAGTCTGACAGGGAATGGAGTTACTACACACAGAGAGGGTATGGAGGCTGCGAGGTGGCTGACAGGAAAAGAGTCTGTTTGTTTGGGGAAATCCAGGTCTGGTTCCTCAGCTGTCATTTGAAACAACATACCATGGGAGCAATGTTTTTGATTAGAGCTGTATATTTGCGATTAGTGTACTCCACTGAAGTTGGTACTTCATGTTTTTTTGGACATTGTGTGTCTGTAGATGTGTCCAGGGCTGCATGTGCAGAGCCATCTGTTTAATGCTTTAGCAGTAGTCTTCCAATGCCCAGGCTTATCTGTGCACGAGGGCAGTGGCCTACTTTAACCTTCTGCTCGCTCATTGCACACAGCCGAGCACACTAGTTTGGTCCATTAGCCGTTGCTTGTTTGCAATAACTTTCTTAAAGTTAATTTGCATTAGCAATCAGTCTTGAGATTATGAATTAATAAAGTGAAATGTTCCTAATTTTAAAAATAACATTTACCGCCCTATGGGAGTGGTAAATAACATTAACATAGTATATAGTATGTTAGGCCCCTTTAATTGTCTAATTGCTGCTCAGTATTTCTTATGTGCATTTTGTCTGCACACAATTGGTATTTATTTTCATCTAGCTTTAGAATCAACACTTGTACAACACCACAGGGTGGTGGACCCTGTGATTTAATATGCTCATATCAGAGAACCGCAAACAAAGGCGGTCTTATGAGGAGTGAGTGGGGATGTTCTGCTGCTCATGTGATATATGCTTTGACTAATTGTGTGCAGCGTTCATGTCACGTACATAAGGAGTAGAAAAGTATCTGGTGAGTTATTGTCACCAATATTCTTCAAATGAGCATGAATCACATTTTCTAGAAAAGAAACATCTGTTTTGCTACTATTCTGTAAATGTGAGATCTTTGCAATGCATTTCAGAATTATATAAAAAGTTATGGTTTTGTTAAACAGATGTGACGGACTCTCCATTCATAATTGTGAAATTATTATTATTAATTTGAAAATAGGGCTGTAAGCAAATAGTGTGACCAGTGCTACATGCTATAGCTTGTATGTGGGCTATAAGGTCTTGTGTTTATAGTAATGCATTAGGAGCACAGTAAGCTGGGCTAGTCAGACTCAGTACAGTTTAGAGAGTATTAAGCTATGTAGGCTAGTCAGTGGACCCTGTTAGGGAGGTGGGTGTTGTGGCTAATAGGTCAACTGGACGGGGTGGGGCAGGGGATGAGGAGGAGGATGAGCAAGAGATTTTTAAGGCTCTTTTATTGTGTGAAGGTTTGTTGGATGGACCAAAGAGGGAAACATGGAGGTGAGGAGGGGAGAGGAAATGAAGAAAAGGAGGGATTAAATGGACAAAGTCATGTGAGCAAAACCTCTGGCAGACGGTTGACATCATAAATTCCCTGTGACCGACCAAAATCCCTCACGCAATGAGTGGGAATTTTCACAAATAAGAGTTTTCCCTATCAACAAGTTTAACCTAAGAAAGTAGTCTTTCATATCCATTAATGTACCAACTTGTTGCATGCACAGTGCACACATTTTGCATTTATAGTCATTAGTTCTGATGTTGCAGTTATAATAAAAAATTCACAACCTTTGAACTAGGACATGCACGCAGTCAAAAGCTTTAGTTTATGCAGTTCTGTTGTAAGCACAATCTGTGTGCTCCGTACACAGTAGACAGGACCAACATGTGCTTCTTTGTGAAATATGAATGACAACCTTTTATAACGTGGTCCTAATGGACTATGGTTATAAACAGGCCTGTCCTAAAGGTTCAGTTTGTTTACTCAGTTTACTCATGTAGTTTCAGTGGTTATTCAAAAGTTTGTATTTGAGATTATATGGTATATAGCATTAAGACCTTGGCAGGTAGATGACAGCACAGCTTGCATCATAAGCTCAAAGGAATGTATTGACATTTTGGAAAATACGCTTACTCTTTCTTCTTGAGAATTAGTTGAGAAGATTGAAATCACTCACATCTGTACATTAATTATGAAGCCACAGCCAGCTGCCGCTTAGCAGAGCTTAGGATAAAGAATGGAAATAGGGGGAAACAGCTGCCCTTAAGCTAACTAAAGTCCACCTCTGAAACTTACTAATTAACACATTGTATCATGTTTGTTTAATTTGTACACAAAATTAAGTTGTGGTCTTGGCCACAGAAAGTCAAGATTATAAAACATTAAAGCAAAATGAGAAGAGTTGTTGAAGCAGTATACAGCAATTAAATACCCTTTCAGGATGAAAACTGCGTTTGTGACTTTATTTTCACCTCAGCTTTGAGCATGGTGCTTGATGTGTTGCCACCGAGCAGCTGCGTACACAACTACACCACCTGAGTTTCACGCGAATGTCATTGCTCGCTTGTTGGTACGCCCTGGTGCCTCAAGGGCAGTGGCAACATCACAGGGTCCGCCATACATGAACACAGCTCATCATGAAGCCCCTGGGTCTACTGCAAGAGAACGGGACACAGAGCTTTGTTTGTGTATGGTCACAGGTGTCGGTGCACATGAATCGATGTGTGCATGCTTGTGTTTAATTTCATGCTTTTGTTTTTGTCCTTGCAGTAGCTTCACATTTAAGGTGGAGGTTAAAGCACAAATAATGGCAATCACAAATGGCATTTGAGTCTGAGGAGAAATTCTAAAAGGATGCAGATTAAACATGAATTGTGATCAGAGCTGCCAACTAACACGCCTGAAGCAGGAGATACATGATTTTACGCTCGATCTCTCTTTACTGCCTCTTACTAGATGTCTCGCGCTTGGAGAAAACGCAGCTGACGAAAGGTGGCTATCACGCATGAAGCGTGTCGACTGTGATAGTAATTTTGCTTTCTGATGTCAAAAGGGGAATACTATGGTATGTCACGGAAAATGTAAAAGCACAGGCGTGGTAATTGGGTGTAAATATGAGATCAAAGTTGGAGAATTCAGACATTCACTGAAGAAACTTGGTTTAGTGTCAGAAGAGAGGGCATATGTCACTTTTAAATATGTATTAATGTGTGTTGCCTTTCTTTAGTCAGATTTTTAGCACCATCATCAATCATCTCACTTAAACAGGTGTATTCATGTGTAGGTGTGTCTCTGTGTGTGTGTCCCAGCCCAACCACTGAAGCTGTGCCAGAGGCTCATCACAACATCAGGGGCATCTGTTTGAAACTGAAATAAAAGTAAAGCCTATGAATAAAAGAGCAACATGAATAAAAACAAATGATGCATATGACTTGCCGAGGGGGAGAGGGAGAGAGAGAGCGAGAGAGAGAGAGAGAGGGAGAGAAGTGTTTTATTCATCCTGCATTTGTTCTTCATCTCATCATGGCCGCACCTTAGCTTGACTGAGACACACACACACACTTCCATGTTCTTTGAGGTGGATGGTTTTCTCATGCATTAATCAACAGCAGTTTTGACACTTGGCTCCCGAATGAGGAGAGAGCTGTTTTAACGGAGCCGCGCTGTTGGTTCTCTCTTTCACTCCACCAGCGCTGCCTGGGCTGACTTTATCAATTAGGCCTCTCTGGAAACCGCAGCATCCTCCCTTCTTCCTCTATTCCTCCTCTATTTCACTCCTCCCCTTTTATCTCTAATGTATTCCTCCTCTCTATCCCTCCTTTCTCATTATGCATCCTTCTCTTGGGCTTTTCTCTTGTTCCTCGATGTCAAACTTTCTGCCCACCCGTCACACCACTTTGATCCTCTCTCATCTCCTACTCCTACTTTTGTTCTTTGTTACGTCCTCCCTCATTCTGTTTCCATTACTTTTTCCTTTTTACTCTATACAAAACATTAAGATAAAAAAATATACTGCATAGCACATCACTTGTCTATAGTCTTAGTTACGCGTCAACGGTTCAATGTACTCAAACAACAGTATCATGGTAAAAACCTTTTTTAAATTTTCTCTTAAGTGTAAAAGTGTTAGCTTTTTATAATTTACATGGTTCATCTACAGTAGTTCAGGTGGTGCTCACTTTTGTCTTAATATGAAATCATAATTTCTTTTAATATTTTGTACACAAAATGATCTATTGTAAATTAATTAATTGACAAAAACATGCCAAATGACTATATCAAGAGATGAGTTGCTGTTTATAAAAAGAACGACTTCCGTTTACCTGTGCAGATTAGCAAATGCGTGCTTTTATTGGCTTTGTTAAGGGTTTATTATCCAATCACAGACAGGCAATTTCATTTTGACAGTGTTCCCAAAAACACCAGGAAGATTGCTCACAGAAACTGATAACTTGACAAATGTCTAGATTTTACAAACTGAGTCTACCGTGAAGAGGTAATTTAGCTAATCTAGTAATTAGAGAGCTGCTGCAGTCAACATATTTTGGTTGATTTAAATCATGCCATTCTAGTGAGGTAGTCAGGTGACTAGGGCAGTTGACTAAATTGAATCAAAATAACGTCTTCGTCTTTGATTGGGGCCTTATGAGTGTCACATTTCAGCACTCACCTATTACAGGTATAAATACTGTGGGCAGTGGATAGTCCGCATCAGGGAGATCAAGCATGGTTAGTTTTTGCTATTTGGTATCAGTCAGGCTGGTCTGGGTCCTGCTGAGCTGTGCCTCGGGGCTAGAAAAAAGAGCAGAAGGGAACAAGATTTTTGTCGACAGAAAAATAAAGTTCTTGGATGGTAAACCCAATGAGATGGATAGGTCATTTACATCACAACTATGCACTGCCTGGAGACAAGAAGAAGAACTGTGCTTCACTCAGCCCTGGGCAAGAATGGAAAAGAAACATGCAAGAAAAGAAAAGAAAAACAGGGAAATGCAAAAATGAACCGCTACTGCCCTGTCTTTGAAAGTATTTCCTCTAATCAGTCAAGTTTGCTTCAGACTATTACTAATGTAATTTAGACAGCACTGCTATATAGAGCTGGGCGATGTGGAGAAAATCAAATATCACGGTCTTTTTGACCAAATACATCAATGTCGATATTGCGGTGACATTGTAGGGTTGACTATAGGTGCTTTCACAAAATATTTACACAATGAGAGTTTTGATAAATAATCACCAATAATGTGGATACAATGACTAAGTGAGTAAAGGCACATAATAAAACAAGCTAGTAAATCTGGTAAGTTCAGAAAATTACATAATTTTTACTGTAATGCAGCCTTTAAAACCAGGAAAAGACATCACTTACGTCATATCACTATATTATGATATCCAAAATGTAAGACGATATCTAGCCTTATATATCAATGTTGATATAATATTGATATATTGCCCAGCTCTGCTGCTATATTCTTAGTACCACAATAGCAGAAAACACACCAAACTGAAGTGTGAATACGGTACATGCTTTTTATCTTGGTAGCCAAATTTGACAATGATCTGTTCACCATTCATCCCTCACATATCAAACCCTTACAGTATTCATTCTGGAAGAGCGGTTGTCTACCGGACATGCTCCCAGAGTAGCACTGAAGAGCTGGCATGAAGCTTTGTCAGAAGTGTTTGCAATAATGAGGCAATGCCAGGCAACTGTGCAGTTAAGTTTGCTGTCGAGCCGTACCCTTCTGTCTCTCAGATGTGTCCCTAAAGGGCTACTGTACATGTTACCGATGACATATACTGATGAGTTGTGCATGGCAGTGGGTGGTATGTGTGTTTGTGTTGGATGGCACGTAAGTGCATATGTGCACACTGAATTGTACATGTTTTTTTATTTTGCTTGTTTGTGATTTTGAGTGTATGTAAGTGTGTGTTTCTTTTTTGGTCATGGGAGCTTACAGGCTCTGTGTGCAGAGGTTCCTTAATCCAGTGTTTTGAAATGAGCCCTCCAGCTGTTGTGAGCTTGAGAGACGGCTGCCTTGGAGGAGGCTTAGGGACGATAAGATGCTCCTTCTATCTTAATTTCTCTAGGACTTTCTTTCTTTCTTTCTTTCTTTTTTTCTTTCTTTCTTTCTTTCTTTCTTTCTTTCTTTCTTTTTTTCTTTCTTTCTTTCTATCACATTTAATATCTATGTGGCCATGAGATTAAACACAATTACACTGATCTCATGCTGCCAATACAATTACACATTCGGTTAGGGTCGTAACCTTTTGTGTGAACTTCCCCCTCGTTGCTGTTAATCCTCCAATAAGAACATAGGTTGATCGTGCGCATGAAATGAACATTGCGTACACAAAGGATAGAAGCAGACCAGTTTACTGGTGACCTAATGATGGCCTGAGATTGTAGATGTCATAATGTCAGCTCATTAGCTGCATTGTGACGTACACGCTGAGAAAACTGTCGTGCTGCTTAACGTACAACGTCTTATTATTTAAGCAATTGAGTTACAGTGAGCAATCAAAGTACTGTAACTGATACATACAGTACATAGACATTCCAGTGGAATATAATGTCTTTAAGTGAAATCGCTTGCATAATTTATGGTAAGTCTTTTCATGAATATATCTCTTATGCACCATAACTGAGCGGAGCAGTTCAAGCGCTGCCTATCTCCCCTGTGCCAGCAGTGAGCCTGCAGGGTGTGTGGTGTCTGCCAGTAGAAGGAAAGCGTAGGAAGTCTGCTGGTTTCAGACAGACAGAGAGGGAGCAACAGGCAGTCTTTCAGCTTGAATATGATGGTGATATTCAAAACCCAAAATCTGCAGAAATTACACTCAAAGCCTGAAATTCATAGCAGATGTCTTATATTTTGTGACCTAAAATATAATACAGATAACTTAATTTATATGGTTGGTTGTGAGATTCGTATTTTGTTGTGCAAGGTGATCATTGCTTGCACTTTATATTTGGCTTGATTTCTACGTACCACACAAATGACATGCTGGTGGTTTCTACTATTGGCTTATGGCAAGAACATCATCTTATGTTATCACTAACAAGGACGATTCACTGGACATGATCAATTATCTGTAATCATATCAGTGCCATCTTCCTCCTCACCATGTTTAGATAAGATTACTTCCCATTGGGGTTTTTGGACATGGATACATGCTTGCGGGGGAGATCTAACTTAATTTAGGCTGTAATGTCTTTAACTGGTCTAGAAATAGGATGCTGCATGTACATATTTGTCTCTGGGGGTCTGTTGTAGCTGACAGCTGAGTCCAGATGAGGAAAGAAACTATTCAGTTTCTAAGTTTGAGAGGATATACCTTTCTGTTGCACAAGACAACAAGCTAACATGTTTGTTTAGTATGCTGCATGAGCACAGGAAGCAGCAAAATAACCATCACTATCCCCACTTGTGTGTTCATTTAGTATGTATCGACACAGACTGCGTTCCCATGAAAGCGGCAAGAAGCAAGTTTTAGGAAATTAATAACTCAAGAGACATCCTATCGTGTTTCCACATTTAACTATTACATATTTCATGTGATCCTTCACAGTGTGGTCTATTGTAGATGTTTGTTTAGCTGCTGAGAGCATTTAAAAAAAATGAGCTTGGTTCAGAAATCATATTTGTTTTGCTGTAAAGATAAAAAGGCAGGACGCACTGAGAAATTAAACACAACTTCAAAATATTACATTCACATGTGGTTGGCAGAGGTTTTGCCCATTATTACTTGTATTACAGACATCCCCTTCTCTGTCTAGGTGTCTGTCTTTCTTTCTCTATCTCTGACCCATTAAAGGCAATATTTTCAATGTCACTCAAATAGCTTGCATTGAGACTAGCAAGCCTATCTTACAAAGTGCAGAGATTTATGAGAAAGATTGTGAAAGATGCATCGTTGGGAGTTGTAATTGATATGTTTAAATATCACCTTTGCTCTGTCTGTTCTCTTCTTTTACTTGTTCACGCCTTGGTTCAGTATGTGCTTGTGCATCAAGAAACTGATCACTGCCTCCTTCCTTCTGCAGTGTGTGTGCGTGCGCTGGATGTGACGGTGTCCCAGAGCAGTATTCAGGTAGCCCGTGGCCAAGCAGCCGTCCTGCCCTGCTCCTTCACCACCAGCGCTGCCCTCAACAACCTCAACATCATCTGGATGGTGATACCACTGTCCAATGCCAACCAGCCAGAACAGGTAACGTGTACAATATGTCACTGATGCACCCCCTTGATCACAGTGGCACAAAGAGTATTCCTTGAGCGTCTTCAGCAAAGAAGCATTGAGAATCAGTGCTGGATTGAAGGAGTGTTGCAAAACATATTGTTGATATTTGGACCCAGCAGACAGTTCCTCAAATCAATGTATTAACTGTGATGAGAGATGTATGTAGAATCTACATACATCTCTCATCACAGTTAGTTTGTAGGTGAGAGATGGTAAACAGCCAGAGCTGCAGAGCACTGTTTAGGTACTTACTGAGATGTATACTGTACTATTGAGATGCATGTAACTTGTGTTCTAATGCAACATTGCTGCATACACATGATGTGGATGTCTGTGCTGCCTCCCAACACCAACTTTACAGTCAAAGCAGGTACACAAGACTTGATCTGTAGTAAGGTGTGCTCAGATACAACGTAAAGAGAATTGAAAAACTTGAGAATTGAGAAATATGCACAATCCACAGAGAGATCTTTGGGGTTTGAGGGATATCCAGTGCAGTCACATGGCAGCAATGGCTCTCACTCATGGTGATGGTCATTAACGAAAGTCCAAGCTAACATGAGATATATATATATATATATATATATATATATATATATATATATAAATAAATAATGTATATAAATAAATAAATAATGTATTCTCTTTCCGGTGCATCTGAACGCACCTTTAGGGTATTATGTAAGTTATAAATATTAGATGACTATATTAGAGTAATTTAGATAGTTTAGATTAGGGCTGGGCGATATGGCTGAAAACTGTATCACAATATAAGTGTTTCATTTCGGTCGATATCGATAGATATTGATATTTTCATGACCTATTTAAAATAAGGACCAGGAGAAAAATATATTAAATTTAAACATTTTTATTTTAAACGTAACCTTCCTCTGATTATAATCCCCTCAATTATAAAGACGGAAATGTCAACACAACCATGGAAAACACTAAAATAATTAAAATATAAACATAAGTCTAAAATCACAATGAACACTTAACAATTATCTCTTAACATTAAGGTGCAAAATTAAAGAATACGTAAGAAATGCTTAATAAAGTGTAATAAAATAGCGCAAAGTGTTAAATATAAACATAGAGAAACCTGAGAAGAACTATTTTCTGCAAGTTTAGTGCTAGGAAGTTCACAAGCTGATTCCCCTCTTCTTTGGCTATATGCCACTGCCTCCGTTATTTATTTGTACTCTTTAGATGCTTTGTCATAAGGCACTGATGCAGAGTACCTGTCCATGGTGCTCTGCTGCTTGTGCGGTGTTGCAGCTGCAGATGTTGTTGGACGTTGCTGGCGAATACGACTGTGCTCCAAAGGGTGAGCGCGAGGTGGTAAAACAAGTTAGCGGTGGGTACAACGGTCTTGCATAATTTGCAGACGACATTGGTCTGACTATGGTCAGACTTATAAAACCCAAAAAACTGCCATACTAGCGAGCTGACTTTTCCTGTTTTATCAACAATTTCCTCACTCGCTGCGGCACTCATTTTCCACTTATAACTCCACGCCGGTTCTGTTATTGAAGAATCCAACACGAGATAACAATATGGCGCAACCAAACGTGATACTGTTACATGATTGGCTGTTAGCGTGTCACTCCCTACGTTGCTAGGTTACCAGAGAGTGAGTGCCATTTTTTCATGCAAGCAAACTTGCTTCGCAACGTCTGGTTTCTTCCGAGGAAGAAAAAAAAATTAGCAAATGCATTTTTTATTGATATTGATTACGTGTCTAACGCAGGACATATCGTTATTGTTTTATCGCCCAGCCCTAGTTTAGATAACTCTGACTTTCCAAGTGTAGCCTGCAGGACAGCAGTGTCATGTAGCACTTTTCTACCTTTTAAACAATGTGTCAAATGTAAAGCAAAGAGCATCCTGAAGCTCATTTTATGGTTGTGGATTTATTTGGAAACATTGGCAGCAGTTTAATTAGCACATACAAAACATGATTAGGCTTCAGTTTTGTCTTACTGACATTAATTTTGTCCCACTGGCTTCTTACCATTGTGCCCTCCCGGCTTGCTACTCTTTTCTTTCAGTTTTTTTTCTCACCTTCCTTTCCTCCCCCTCTCTCTCTCACTCTCACTCTTACTCTTCCTCCGCCCTTGCGGGACTTCTGTGATTTCATTTGAGTTGTTTAACATGCAGCTGCAGGCCGTACAAGCTCACCTGCCTCCCTTCACTTTGAACCCCGGCGCTGGTCGGCCGTCCAAATAATACAATCATCTTCTGCACTAATTACCTCACGCCCACGACAGGCTCTATATCGCAGCTGTTCACACACAAACACCGACACACACACAAACTGGCATTAGACTGCTAGTCCAAATGGCGTACAGATATATATTTACTGGCTTCACACATAGCCTACATGCATGCACAGTGCACAATAAAAGTGTGAAAAAGAGATACATCCATAAATGCACACATCACGAGTAATGCTCCCATGTGCACACCTGTGGATAAGGGCTAATGAAACTAAAAACAACAGTAACATAAACACGTGTAGTCACTTTACTCGTTGATGCATGCATCTGACTTTTAGATGACAGGCAAGTGCTCATGGGAGCTGAAACATGTAGAAGGCTGCATAACATTTATCGTGTTCTCATGCCATCACACTGTATTGTATCACGTGTGATATACATAGATGTATATCTGGGACATTGAGTACAAGCACAGTGCATTGTTAGAAATTGAACATTAAATTACATGCATACAGTGACACAGACAATCCATGCAGTCACACAAGAAGAAACTGAACTACAGTTCTGCAATCAAGTTGTGAAGTGTGAATTTGGTGAGCTGTCTAAAACGTGAGTGATGAAATAAAATGCTGCGTGGGACGACAGTACAAGGTCATTTTAGAGGAAAAGAATGTCAAAAATGATTACAGTTGATGCTAAAAGCCATTAAGAATTACTAAACAGAGCTCTGTAAGCTTGCACACCCTCACAACCTGTATTAGCACTTTAGCAAGTGCACTCGCAGCAGCTCAAAACGTGCTGGCTTTTCTAACTTTGCAAACATGGCTGTTTGTTGTAGCCCAGATTAATCCTGTTGTGTATTTGCTTAGTGCTTTGACTTCCCATGCTGTTTAAGACTTCACCCTGTGGTTTACAGCCTTAAGCCTACGTGGTTGACTCCACATTATAGGCTATATAACTCAATGAGTCAAGTGTGAGCTTTATACTGTATATAGGCCTGTTGCCTATCAGTTAATCGCACGATAAAAAAATTACCTCGATAATTTTCCCGGCCGTGATAATTCCCATTTGCATGCTTGCTTGTTTTCCTTGTCTCTCTCTCTCTCTCTCTCTACCAAAGAGACTGGATGACCACTCTCGGTTCCTTAGCGTAACGAGGAGTGAACCCTCTTGTCAGTCGCATAGTCTTTGTGTGGGAAGGCGGAGAGAGAGAGAGAGAGACAGAGAAAACGCTAGTTGAGAGTTGGAGCAGGGTTTCCTGCAGCACTTGGGATTTAAGGCGGCGTCAAAAAAAATAAAATAAATAAAAAGCACATGAGCGAGTGAAAAACAGCTTTAATTACTCGGCGTCCTGTTTTCTCCCTTTCATTCCAAACCACACAGTTGACAACCTGCAGGTGGAGGCGGTGTAATAGCCTACAGGCTCTGACATATCTGACATCTGTCAGTCGCGCAAGCGGTATCAGGAAAGTGGCTGCATGTGTCTGACAACGCACAGAACATTAACCGGTACTAGCCTACAGCTGTCCACGGACACGGATTGCGGAAAATGTGTCAGAGCCTCCCAGACAGGTGACTCCGTTACCTGCTTGTCGGTCAATGGTTAATGATCGGTTATTTAATTTCATTGTGCTTTCTTTAGGAAGGCTAGCTGCAGATCAAAGACATATTGTGGATATTTAAAATGTCTTCCAGTTCCAGTGTTAAATATTCTTTAGAAATAAAAGTGTATTGATCTTTGAAAAGGTGTACCTGCATTATTATGCCATTATCATTATATTAGATGAAAAGGGTCTCAGAACGACAATAGTATCGTTTATCGCAATAATTTCTGTGACAATTTATCGTCCAGCAAAATTTGTTACTGTGACAGGCCTAACTGTATATTACGTCTGTGGGTGGAGAAAGTGTGCCAGCTTGGTGCATCTAAAGTCTGAATACTGAAGGTTTAGAAATGACCACTGAACTGGTTCTGGTCTGGCCCAACAGCCAGATACTATACGACTCCAATTATGGTCACTTCACCTCGCACCTATAACTTTTAAGTGTTATCTGGTAGATCAGAAAATCAATACACAGGATACGCTCCGATTAGGTTATATCAAAGCTTTAGTGAATGATATTGCAATTACAACGTGTATACACGGATCAGATTTCCTTCAAGACAAAGTCCTTCTCCCTGGCAAACAGAGTCTCTCTGGGCATCTGGTCCCGGCTAGCTCAAAACTTCACCCTTTTATCCTTCTTCACCCTCTTGTCCATCCATGGTGATGCTGTTATCTTTTTGGTTATTATGCAGGCCTCCTAGTTCCTCACGCCATCCTTAGCCAAGGTTGCGCAAAACTCCTCTACTCTCCCGCTCCCAGGCCAAAGAAGACAGTTTGTTACTGTTTGGTATATTTTATGATTGCATTCTGTTTAACAAATGTATATACTGCAACAACATGTTTTATGACTGTTCATATTACTTGAGGCAAGTGCGAGTCTTATCTTTCTCCAGGCACAGAGAGGTGAGAGCCGAGGTCATGGCATCTTACTTCTCACTTATTATTGCAAAACACATCTTCATTGTTCTGCTCTTCCTGACCTTAGAGTCTTTTTTTTATTCAGCTTAATTAATTTTCCCGTTGATTCCGGTACTCCCTTTCAAACTTATCAAGCCAGATGGCTTTCTCACAGATAGTCAGGAAGTGCAGAACAATGACCAGCCGTGATTTCAAAGCCTCTACACATATTATTGACAAAATATCCTACAATACAAAGTACAGATGATATGCTATTTAAACCAACTATTTCCATTAAAAAGCTATACCCAATGCACATCAATCAACATTTCTGTAAATGTGCCAGTGTTAGTCAGATGGCTAATTTTCAACTGTTGTCCTAGTAACCCAGCATGCATGTATTTATGGTTGAAGGAAACACATGCAAACATGGGTAGAACATGCAAACTCCACACAGAAAATCCCTGAAGATCAAACTCTGCAATGCCAAATTGATGTGAGGCAGAAGTGCTAACCACTGAGCCTCCATTAATATATTAATTAAATTATGTTTATGTTTAAATTTCCGTTAACCAACTCAATGAAAGAAAAAAAGATGGAGAGTGATATACTGACTTGACTTGTATCTTTAAATTAATCAATGCAATTGAGTGTAACACTTTATCCGTGAGGAACTACCCTGCAGCGTAGTGTGGAGTATTGTTAAATGCCTTTTAACACTCAAAGTAGAATCTGTGTCTAAACTTCAGCCTTGTTGTGGTTGTAGTCCTGTTCAGGAGCTCAGGATTACAACATGTAGGCATGTAGCTCAGAGGAGTGCCAGGGTGTGTGTTTGGGTGTGTGCATGTTCATGTAGTGTTTTCTGAGTATGTAATCTGTCTATCGTGCCTTTTGTGGTCAAACGTCCTGACCTCTTTCCTCTGGGCCGCTAGGTGTGAGATAATCCAGATAAAAACACACACACACACACACACACACACACACACACACACACACACACACACACACGCACAAACGCACACACACACACACACACACACACACACACACACACACACAACAATGGTTTTATGTTTCTGAGCTGTTGTTTATCCTCTCTAAACTGTTTGCTGGATATCTGTGTTTATGCTCTTATAAAACCTCCAGGTTCACACTCGCCTCTGGCACCACCTGTGAGAATAATTCCTGAAACAGATTTTGTAGTTGCAATCATTAAAATAGTTTATGTATCAAACAATTATATTGAACACTTTGGAGACATTTCAGTGTGGTGAGCCTTGCAGTTTTATATTGTCAGTGCCTGAAATCCAATTTTGATACATATTCTTTACTTGCTCTAGTTGAAGGGAGACATTGGTTGTGAAGGTTCTATCACTCCATGACTGATGAAAACTTTTTGCAGCGTCAGTGTATCATTTCTAAATGATTTTCAGTCTGGAAAACAAAATAAATATGTTTTTATCAATTCCTGGAAAGGTTGCTGTGTTGATTTTTGTAACTTATAAAGTGAAATTTTTGCACTTTGTGGTGAAATGAGGCTCTGGTGAAATTGAGGTCATAGAGAATCTGTTGTGCAGAATTGATGTTAATCTGTAATTGAGAACATCTGTCACAGTATTTTCGATGATCTGATCCTTATCTGGACCTAACAATCTGCTAAAGGATAGATCAAATCAGCGCTGCATGCACATACATTCATAATATGACCTTTTGCTTTCCTTGTCGCCTCCTTTCCACCCTGCCTAAAAAAAAACATTGAACAAGGACCTATTTCAGACGAAGCCAAACACGGCATTCTGTTTGTCTGAGGCTGTAACTCCTCCCTTTGGGGAGGCTGAAGAGAGGTTATACTGTATCACACGCTCAGCTTCAACACACTCTCTCATATACACTATGTGATACCTTTTATTGATCTGTAGGGAGGAAATTCATTTTTTATTTGCTTGCCTACCAGGGACATCAGTATGCAGAGTCAGCCACAGTACAGTCATTTACACCAGTTGACTTTGGACATTTGAGCATACACATTCTTACTGATAGGGATTGAACCCTTAGCTTTTAGCTGAAAGCTGAAGAGCACAAAACCACCCTGATCACTGCCAAATCAAGATCACACTCACACCATTGGTAACATTGCACACCTTCAAGATAAAAATATCAAATGTGGCCAATCTTAGACTGGGTAAACCCAGCCCAATCTGCCAGCGATTTGATTTCGCCCTCCAGCTCAGGCTGGAAATCTGTACGTTTATCTATCCTGCTTCCGTAACAATTTTGCGGGAACCAATCACAAACTGGCTTATCCACCTGGCGCGCTATTGGCGAGTTCAACACGATGACGATAGAGAAGCGACCAAGCAGCTTTTTGTTTACATTCAACAAGCCGGCCACCGAAGCGCAGCTACCCGTTGATGGCGCTGTCGCTGCTACGTCACCTGGATCGTTGGTCTGATTGGTTGAAGGACTATCCAGTTGCGTGCAGAATGTACCACAGAGAAAACAGAAACACAGCTATATTATATATTTTGGAAAATAACTGGCAATGAGGTTAAGTATATAGGCATGATGTAGTTTACGGGCTCAATCATGCAAAACCACCAGTTTGAAGAGAGAGTGAAATGGATCTGGGTCCATATTGTTCAGAGCATGTCTCAGTGGATAGATAGAGATAACAGTGGCAGCTTACAGTCAGTAAATTGATGGAAGGCTGTGGGGGTTTAGAGGTTTATTAAGGCTTTATTGAGGCAATGGCAGTGTCCCTCATCTCTGGGGCCAACAGGGTCCTTAGGGTCAGTCAGAAGTAGGCTATGGTTGTGAGACTAACACAGTGCCAGAGAATATATAAAGGTTTACTGTGCACAGCCATGTGTGGCTCACACTTACAGGCTGGGATGTAGTTAGAGTGTGAGTGAATGCTTGCAGTGTATGTGTGTGTAGAGTTTAAGGAGGGAAAGGATGTAGCAGAGGTTACCCGCTGGGCCAGCAGTGGGACGTCCAGCTAGTCCAGCTAGAGTTCTTAGGGCCGTCCGCCATCTGAGTGCCAGCCATGACCTCTTTTCTCCCTGCGCACAGCTACAAAGCCAACCGGGTCATGGGAGAGTATGAGGTGATTTACACACATAGATATGGATGGATCAACATGGTGGACATAAGAGATAAAATCAAGAATATGACATGTTTTAAGCTAGAAAACACACACAGAGTACACATTTATGTTCACTACAGGATTTCTTTTTCAACATACAGTATGGCTACCTTGATTTATTCCTTTTTGTTGCTTTTTTGTAAATGTCAGAAAACTAAAACTCACATGAACACAGAAAAAAACAGGGACAGGTGTAAGATGCACCACAGTTAAGGGACTGCTTTAATCCTCTGCACACTCATGGACACACACACACACACGCACGCACAATGTTTGTTGCGTGAGGGCAATTGGATCACTTTCATCGAGCATGCAGATTATATTGTTAGGTCATCAGCAATGTGTAGAGCCAGGTCATACTGGTGCCGTCTGTTACAGAGGTAGGCACAGACAGACAGATAATGGGAGAAAAATAAAAACATTACAGGAGAAAAAAATGGAAAGGCAAAATATAAGAGAGACCATACAGTTGTTAGACTGAAAAACATTCTGTAGCAGAACAATCGCACACATACACTTGCACGCACAACTCAACGGATACACTCCCCATGACACACACACACACACACACACACACACACACACACACACACACACACACACACACACACACACACACACACACACACACACACACACACAGAAGATGCAGTTGCAGGCTCTCATCACAGCTGAGGAGGTGCCTATTCATCTGCACATAAGAGGACAAAGCGAGCGTACTGCACTCAGGAAATTGCAGCCGTGCAATTTACAACCGTTAAGCAGTGGTGGAAGACATACACGCTCCTGTATTTTCATCAGAACTATCACACACACACACACACACACACACACACACACACACACACACACACACACACACACACACACACACACACACACACAGTTTCCCTGCCTGGGTCTTTGAACAGTTCAATGAGGGCTCTTTTCACCAAAGTGAATAGCCCCTCTGATTCCCCTTCATGCTTTGTGTGTACGTGTGTGTGCACATATCTGTGTGTGAGATGATGCGCGTGTTTGTGAGTACCAGACTTGTGTGCACATTCCATGTGTTTGTGTGTGTCCTCTTCATCTTTTGTGTGGGCCCTGCTGAGGGGAGAGAGCTGTTTTGCATGTGGCTCAGCCTCACAAACGAGCTGTTTAGCCCCAAGTTTGAGGCCTGAGGGAAGCTTTTGAACAAATTGATCCTTCATTGCTCTTTAATTTGGACCCGAGACAAGCTTACCTCAGCCCGAAGGCGTGAATTCATCCTTACAAGTGTGTTCTCACTGTGATTATTCTCAAAGGTCACTGATGTAATGATACAGATGTACAGAGAGGTTTTGGTTAATTTCTTTCTGAATTTGATTCCTTGTGCAGAAAACGTCCTGCATTGCTACTGTTGAATTCATCAGATTGCAGTTTATATGTTTCTAAGTTAAAATGTTTTCAATTATGCATACCATTTAGTGGATGCTTTTATCCGAAGAGCCTTATTCCATGAAAGCATATTTTTAGTATGTACTCCTTACCCTGGAATCTACCCACTGAGCTAGAAACATGCATTTACAAATAAAGGTTTTTTTTCTTCTATCTGTCTGTTTGTTTCTCAGGACATACTGTACAAGTCTGCTCACTTCAACACTTTCTCTGTCCACTGTCAAGCTGTCTTTCGGCCTGTTGGTAGAACAAGGTCTCCCTCTAGTGAGAGATATCTGTAACAGGCCACTAGAGTAAATGTTAAATAATCACATAAGATCCTCAGTGATAAAAGGCATTGAGTTCTAATGACTTTAAAAACTTGGGCACCATCTCCTACATTTATTTGGACAACAGAAGCAGATTTTCCTGATATAATTAAAAATCTCTGAATTGCTGGTTCTCAATACTTATTTCTCTTATCCTTTCCCCCACATTTTTTCCTTTTCCTTTGCCACCAATGTATATTTCTGCCCTCCACCCTTTCCCATTTACGTCTCTAATTTACCAATTCACTTCCTCTCTCTACTTAATTACATCTGTTACCTTCTCTGTCTCTTTTCCATCCCCTCTCCATGACATCCCAATCCAGGTGATAATTTACCAGGGAGGCCAGGTGTTCAGCCTCGCCAACCACCTCAATGGCCGTGTGGGCTTTGTGGCCACCATGCCAAGTACAAGTGCCTCCATCTTCATCAACAACACCCAGCTGTCCGACACTGGGACCTACCAGTGCCTGGTCAACAACCTCCCAGACAGAGGGGGGCGCAACATTGGCGTCATTGGGCTCACAGTTTTGGGTAAATAGAATTTTTCTTTTTTTAATGTATTAAAATATAAGAACAGTGTCTTCTATTAGAAGACAGGAAGAACATTTTAATAAGTTTTGGTCACTACATTAACTGAGACCATGTAGAGAAGAAAATAGATGTTATCGTATGTGGAGTTTGCAAGAACTGCTGCTTTTCGACCAGCTTTCATTTGCTATTCAGTATTTTGTAGAGCTATAAAGACAGGTAAACAACAACAAAACATAGTCATCATTTTATTTAGTTTGTAAGTAACCAGAAAATTCCTTTAAGACAGACATTTTAAAACAGTTTGCAATAAAGCAGAAAGCAAGCGCCATTGGATTAATGAATCTTCAGCTTTTTTGAATATGAAATTTCCTCTGCAATAAGGACAACATTAGATTTGCTTTGTAAAGTGGTTAACACGACGCCGCCCACTCTCTCCATCTGCCAGTGCCCCCCTCAATACCAGCATGTCGAATCCAGGGCACGCTGGATGTAGGCAGTGACATCATGCTGATCTGCAGCTCAGAGGAAGGCATTCCCACGCCGTCCTACTCCTGGGAAAAACTGGAGGCGCTGCCCAAGCTGCCGCACAACGCCATGCAAGGTATTACAAACAAGCTGGGCATCGGAGTTCCCTTTTGCCCCACCTTTGCTGGTAAATCTCACACACATAGCGTAGCTCAGACTCAGCAACAATCCCACCATCACCGCCACCTGTCATGTGCCAGGCCCAAACTACTGCCCACTCAAGGCCCACCCTCCCCAACTGAACCTGCTGAGGGCTGATGATGGATGGATGGATGGATGGATGGGTGGAGTGATTCAAACTGTGTCAATTTGTGAATGAGTGGGTCAGGAACGTGTTTGTGAAATTGGCCCACAGGATTTGTGTTGTTTTTATGTCCTTCCTCATTCTCTCATGCTGAATACCAACTCTGACTATTTCTTTTGTACCGGACTGGTGCAATCACTATGGCCATACTGCTTCATCTTTAGCTAAGCCGTGACTTGACACCCATCCAGCTGCTGTCAGTATAACAGGAGCAGATGTATTACAGTTGCATTTGGTTTTCAGCATCAGAGAGAACTAGTGTAGTGGACTCTCCTTTCTTTTCCAGCTGTGTCCATTGCACAGTCAAAAAATCTTCATCACCAGTCACTGTCTTTGTCTGTACACTACTGGTCAATAGAAGGCAAATATAAAAAAAAAAAACGTAATAATAATCACAGATAGCAGATTCCCACAACAATAAAGTTTTTCTTATATAGATCCAGACACAAGGAACTAGGAACTGCTGAGGCCTTTTTTAATGAACCCAGTAGTGTACAGCTCTATGGTTCTAAACTCACGACTCAACCCATTCATCATTTGTGAAAGAAAGTAATCTGCAGCTTTACTTTTTAACTGTACAGTATACTTCACTTGCACACCTTTTATTAAAGCTATATAGCACCCTCTATTGCTAGATAGTAGAAGTAGTTCAGTTGAATGTATTGTCAGACTATAAAGACGATTAGTATACAATTCTTAAATTAACTCTGATGTTATACGTTGCACTCTTTACATAAATGTTTTATGATATGCATTAGGTCATATGTGTGCTTTCACAATGTGCTCTGTGCGTCCATGTAGTTGTGTTTTAGTCACTTTAATTACTACGTGGCTCTGTGTGTGTCCATCAGACCAGATGCAGGGCACTGTAACACTGAGAAACATCAGCACCAGCAACTCAGGACTCTACCAGTGTACCTCCAGCAATGTTATTGGAAAGAGCACCTGTTTGCTCAACCTGCAGGTCGTAGCACGTAAGTACACTTAAACACACTGCTCCTTCACTGCCAGATCCACGTGACACTGTTATTGTCATAAATAGACCAGGGGGCTGTGTTTGTTTACGGATTCACATTTATAGATGGAAATGCCTCGTCTCAGATGGGAAGTTAGAAGTCTTCTCCTTGAGCGACATTCGTCAGACAGACAGATAAACAAAAAACGCAAGCAAACAAACTATACAACTAAACAAAGAACAAGAGCAGAACATCTTGCAGATAGCAGTGCACCCTACGGCTGCACCAATCAGATAAAAAAGACAGATAGTTGATTCAGGTCATTCAGGGTCTGACAGTTTGGATAGCTTGACAGCAAGGACTGTACCATGGTGTGTGACAGGATGACGCTCAGTGTCAGAAATACAGGCAGACAGACAGCTGAGTGCTGAGTCTGTCAGAGACAACAGTGGGTTTCAGTCAGTGCAAACATGGTGCAGATGCAAATGCTCAGAAAGAATGTGAAAGTGTTACTCAAAACAATTCTATTCCAGTGCTGTTTCTATTTTATCTGAGGATTTGTAAAAAAAAAAAAAATGATATTACATATTTAAATCAATAGTCGGTTTATCTCGGTTTCTCTTTCCTTACCATAGGGTATTGACTAAAGTGAAGGACATAATATACCTGTTGTTCACCAAAGACACATTGACTATCTTACTGTAGCATTGGCACCTTTTAAACGGCTCCCAACACTTCCCATTGGTTCTGAAATTGTATTTTAAGACTTTAAGAGTGGATTTATATTGCCCAGAAAGGATTTGATTGCTTTGTGTCTACCATTCATTAACACCAAAGTAAACAAATACACTAAGCTTTACATACAAATAGGTTAGCATACATGTAAAACCACATTATGAAATAAGACACACATCACAGAAAATCAATAAAAATAAGGGGAAAAAAAGGGGTGGGGTTCAGAGAATCTATGCTGACTGCTTGGATACAATCGTTTGTTTGATGTAAGAGAGGAAGGGCTTCCAGACTCTAAAGAATTTTTGTACAAAGCCCCCCTAGAGTTTTTCAAGCTTGAGATGTGCCATAACACTTTCTGTCCACTTAAAGTGTGATGGCGGTGAGACAGATTCCCAGTGTGTCAACACTAACTGCCATGCCAACAGTGACAGAAAGGACAAGGCATCACACTCTGCGCCTGTGAGAGCAGGCCTTCCAGGTGCCACTCCAAATAGTGTGATTCCTGGGTCCGGTTGTATCTCCATGCTACGAATTTTAGAGAATATTTAAAAAATGGCCAGCCAGAATTTCAAAAGACTTAAGCAACTCCAAAACAAATGGTACAGAGTGGCTTTTTCCTGATGGCAGCGGGAACAGGTTTTATTGAATCCAGGAAACATCTTTGCAAATCTGCTTTTACTGAAGTGTAGTCTCTATGTATTACCTTGAACTGTAATTAACCATGTCTAATGCAAATGGATGTAGAATGACATTTTGAAACTGCAGACTGCCATACTTCATCAGAATGTGTTTGTCTGTAAAGTGCCCACATGATCTTGAAAACAAATTAATCAACATTATTATATTTTCTGCTGTCTCTGTCCTGCAGCCCAGCCTCAGAGTGTGGGTCTGATAGCGGGCACCATTGCTACAGGGGTCCTAGCTGTCATCATCTGTTCCCTGTTAGTGGTGGTCACACTCTTTTACTGGAAGAACAAGAACAAATATGATGAGGAGGAGATCCCCAATGAGATCAGGTTTGGCTTTGATTTGTGGTTTTGCAACCAAAAGTTGTTGTGGTCTCCAGTGCATAAAGAACAGACAACATACTAGTAATGGATGTAGTGTCTCAAAAGAGTTTTCTTTACTTGTATATGTATTCCAAACTGTGGCAGGGTGGAGACTGTATTTGTGGCCTCTCTGCTGTATTTCAAAAGGAGATAAGATGCAGCGGCAGCTTTGTATTTGCATTGTAGAACGATTAGTGTGTCAGCATGGCGATCACAGATTGAATTCAAAGAAACCCAGACCAGTTAATTGGATTTAAAGTTTGGAGAATTCAGCTTAGTTTTATCTGCGCACAGCAAACGTTTTCATCAGCACAGGCTAATTTGTCTGTTCAAACACTCTGTGAAGCTCTGTCAGTTGATTAAATGGGCTGCAATTTCTCCCCTAAATCACTACACGAATCATTTGGAAGATGAATCATTGTTCATATATGTGAGGCTTTGGCTGATTGGGATAACATCTGCCTCATTTTGGGCTTAAATGCAATCCCGCTTTCAGTTTCTACCCTGAAGGCTCTGCTTTCCCCCCACTAACAGCACATGAGTGTTCATATGTAGACTTGTAGTTTTTGGCACCTGTGTTGCTATTGCATGAATTGTACAGGTGTCCCAGTTACTGTGACCACCCACTGTATATTAAGTCCAGAAAACTCTAAGAGCAAAAATGAATGAATAAATAGTATTGCAATGATCAGTATCATGCAACTTGAATGCAAAGAGGAGCTATTTTCATTTTTAATGCATCAATAAAGGATTTGCGCTAAATATTTGAAGATGACCTAATTGACTATCTTACTGCTATCATTCATGATATCACTGACATCTTCACAACTTCCACTTATACCTTCTTCACAGAGAAGATGACCTTCCTCCTAAGAGGTCATCATCAGTGAAGGCGTTCCATGCAGACGCTTCATCCTCAGAGAACGACACGCTGACGTCTACCAACACCTACAACAGCCGCTACTGGCACAACCCCAAACCCAACTACGACACCAACTCCTATACACGCTACAATGGAGACACTCGCCAGACCTTCTCCACTGCTGCTCACGTTTCACATGCACACGGACAGGCCCAGAACCCAGGACACGGCCACAGTACAGTGGTCACTGCGCCAGGCTCAGCTCCACCGTCCCGCCACGCGCAGCCCACAACGACATCGTTTGCCAATGGCAGCCACACGCTCCCACCACCCAAGACTCTGGTGGTCACCACAAACTCTGCCCCGTCCCCTCCCGCCATGGTGCGCAGCAACGGCTCTGTGAGCCTCAAACCGGTAGTGACGTCCACACACGGGCAGCACACGCACTCCTACGCAGTGAGCCAGGCCACTCTGGAGCGCATGGGGGCGGTGCCTGTCATGGTGCCCGCCCAGAGCAGAGCAGGCTCGCTGGTGTGAAATCTCATTTGGTAAACTGTTCTCTTTGAAAACCAGACTAAAATAGTGTTTGGTTGTGACGTTTGAAACCCACTGATAAAAAAAAATCCCCCACTAAATATGGGCTGAAGCAGCCCGCTGCCCTTTACAACTGTGTCTTTCTTTATGTAACACACTGGGATTTTACAGTGCAGAGTTCATTTAATGCCAATTTCTTGACGAGCGGGACCCTTGTAAACAAGCATCATCCCCTTATTGGATGGATTTTCCTGGCCGGTGTGGTGGGAACTATTTTTCAACGACTTGGATGATTTAACAAAGCTGGAGTGAAATTCCCTACAGAACCTGGATTCCCTGGTCATTTTCAGGGCTGGATCATTGTGATGATTGGGTAATTTGTGGGGGACTCAAAGCAACACAAAGCATTTTCATCTCAATGTGTTCATACTGCATGGACAGACAGAAGTGAGCTCGGAATCCCACATAAAAACGTGTGTCTCTTGTTTTAGGATAACAAATTAAATCCATTTTAGTCCAATAATTTAATTTCCCAGTTGTAATTTTGATTGACAGAAAAATGAAATGATGTTGGGTGAAATGGCCTTAGAAGCTTACAGAGAGTGGTTTTACTGGGTGCAATACATTGCATAATATACTTTACTTCATTGAAAGCAAACATTTTAATTACATTTTTGCACTTTTCAGAGCAATTCTATATCAAAACTGCTGTCTTATAAACAATTACTTAGTCTTAAATAATGACATACTTTAAGGCCATTGCATATGAAGTCCGTATTTTCTTAAATTGTTATGCACAGACACCTTGCACACTGAGTCTGTTGCGTTTTATTATTCTATCCATTAGGGGTGACTAATAGTCGAATATTAAAAATAAATAAGAACCTGATTACACCCCGTAAAGTCCTGTTCAGACCAAAGACTCTGGACAAGACAAGTGAAAACTTGGAGCTACTTCAAATGTGCCAGTCTGCAATGTTCTAAAACCTGCCAGTTTACACCAACGCGACGAGATGAGACAGTGTATCATCTTCATAGCACGACTCTTTGTACTTTCGTCCTAAATTCCGACTTTCAGGCTTTTTTGTAGCTAGATATCATTTGTTGCATCTAAATATGAATGTGGATAACGTTAGTGATAGTGAGATTCTTGCTACAGCTGCATTTCTTGTGGAGGTGAAACGGCGAAAACAGCATTTTTATTCTCTGATTCACTGCTTTGTTTTAACAACGCTTGCTCTCTTCAGCTACTCTCTAGCTCATTCGACCATACTGTGCTTGTGGGCGCTCGTTGAGCCTCCGGGCCAGTTCAGACCGCTGCAACCTTTCCCTGCAACATTATAAACCGGTTTTGCTTGTCACATGTCTTTGAAGCTTTTAATAATTCTTTATTTAAAGTGGGTAAAGCAATCTATATCCACGACGTTCCACTTCCTGGATTGCTCCGTTGCCGCCGGAAATTCTGCCAGATTTCACTCTTTTTGGCTGGATTTCCGTAACCTTCTGCTTTGTTTGTGTTGGAATTTTAAACTCCGGTTGATTTATGAGGACTGTGGTTAACTGCTCCTCAGATCTCTGCAGGGTAAATCCAGACAGACTATCTGTCCAATCTGAGTTTTCTGTTGCACGACTAAAACAACCTTTGAACGCAGACGTTCCACCAAATCAAATTCTTTCCCCTGGATATTTTACAGAGGCGCCGTTGCTCCGTCCGGTGCTTGGCACCGCCCAAGACGATCGTGATTGGTTCAAAAGAATGCCAATAAACCACAGCATCTTTCTCTCCCATCCCGGAATGCTGTGTGGACTAGCCAGACCCTCCTCAGCAGCGCTGTGGAGAAAGGTCTGGCAATGCGAGACTATGGGTAAATAAATCCAACCACCCCATGACAGATTTAGGTTTCACTTTCCATGATCCGTGACCGACGTTCACCCCCCCACCCACATGATTTGACGATCAGTCGACAATATGCAACACTTGACAATTCTGATTCGATTATGAAAATTCTTAGTCGAGGACACCCTTACTATTTGTTATGAAAATTTGTCAAGCAGTGAGGACGATTTTGTGGTGCATTTACTGTAGGTGGCCAGCGTTGTATTCTTTTAAAAGTCTATGATCATTTGTAAGGTATCATTCTGCTAAACATCTTATTCTTTGAAAGGACCCAAGTCCTGGAACTCTTTGCTGGAAAAAAATGCTGCATTTTGCTGTCTAATCTTTCGTACATCCTTTGTCTTGAGATCAGTAGGCCTACCTACCATCCCTGATCCCCGGATACGAAAAAAAGCGCAGAAAAATGGAACCTGTCCCGAAAATGGATGAACGTTTTGGAATCAGTGTGTAAACGCGATTGGCACAACATGAGGTCGTATTTATTTTTAAACATGCGGCAATTTCGGACTAAAAATACGGACTTGGTGTGCAAAGGCCTTTTCCCAAACAACATATATCTAAACTTTTATCCACGTACAAAACACTGGTGATATTTGTTAGCATATACCGTAGATGGTGATATAAAGATAGCACAAGCACTGGATTTTCACAACAGAAAGCTACTGTTCGCCTGATTTAAACTTGAAACTCCAGATGGATATTGTCGTAGTCTTTGCTGTGTTCATCCTCGCTGTTGTCTTAATCCGGTTCATGTCAAATTAGTGCTGCTTTGAGAAGACGTGGATAAGAGGATGTCTTATTTCATAAATGCTTTATAAAGAGACAAATATATATTTAAAGGTGATTTTTTTTTTCTCCTTGGCAAAGGCTAACACCTATTGTTTTCTACTGTACATAATGTAACTTCAACAGTAGGCTAGATTGTGAATCAAAGAAAATACATTGCGTCTGACTAATAGATATTCTACAACTCGTGTCTTAAAACTCTTTTTGTTACATTAGACAACAAGCTGGGTTTGATAGTCAGTGTTATTGGTTTCAATGAAGGGATTTTTTTGTATTTTATGTTTTCATTTTCTAATGAGTATTGCCATTTCATTACAAGTTCTGAGGTAAATACAGTATGGTTTAACATGAATGGCCATATGTTTATAAATAATAGACACCTATGCTGTATGGTAGAACGTTTCACTGTGTTTCTGACCTACTGTATTTATGTTTTGACCAAATCTCACCAGTCTGTTAAATAACTGTTCCAGTGTTTCCAAATTAAGCAATCCTCATTTCTTGTTGTGCATTACCTGAATGCACAACACTAATAATGTATTGCAGCTATGATGCAATATTTGATTCAGCAATTATTTGTGTTAAAAGCAGTATTGGAAAGTGTTTTTCATTCTTCAGAGCAATTTTGTTTAATGTGTCTAATATATCTCATATCATATAATATGAGTTTTAATTAAATGTGCTGTTTTGGCTTTACTGAGACAAATTGATGTGCTAACAATACAAACAGTGCTCTCCCCTTTAAAACATTATCTCGAGAATTATGGTGGAAACATTTTCCTTTCATTTAAATTATTTAGTCAAGAGGACTTCACTGACTTTAGAAAAACAGTTTAAAATAAATTGATGTATGTCTTCATGCCGTTTCCTTTGAGGTGTTATATGCACTCAAATACAGTTAATTGAATTACAAAAAAACTGGGAGTGTTGGCAGCTAGTTTAGAATGGTATTAGTGTATTATTTTAGACTGGAAACATACATAAAACAGAATGCTCTTTAATCCCTACAAAACAATGTTGGGATCATTTGAACAATAAATACTAGCCAAGGTGTACTTTTGTGTTATTGATGTCATCCCTTATTTCACACATTTATGGAGTCACAAAATAGTCATGACATAAATGGCTTATAGTTTAATATCTGCAATTCTTCTTCATCTCCATTTATTTGCTATTCTGTCAGTTATGTACCAGTCCAAATCAATCACAAATATCTTTGATCATCTTTGTACATTGACCCCGGTCTAACCACAAATACACAGACTCAGTCTTACAGACACATTTATCCGACATGCTTACTCTTTTTTTTTTTTTTTGTCTCAAGGCTGTCTAATGGGTGGGAGAGCTACAGCACTTTGTTTAAATTCAACTGCAAAACACACACACACACACACACACACATTGATTTATAAGTACAGTAAGGCTTAAAGAAGTCAAATGATCCAAGGTAAGTTATCACCTCACCCTTCTCTTTGTCTGACATTGTTTTCTGAATAAAGTGTTCTGTCTATGTTAGATTTCACTCACCATCTCTCCCAGTGTCCCTGCCTTGAGCACTGGCTGACAACAACAACACTTTTCTTCAAAGATATCTGGCTTTGTTTTTCCCAGAGAAAATGTTAGGCTGGAAAAGCTAAACTGAGATTATTTTGCTTTAACTCTGCCCTCCCTTTGCAGGAGCAATGGAGAAAAGAGCGCACAATCAGTAGAAAACTACTGTGGCTTGAACCCAGATTAAATGAACAGCTCATCTTCTACCCTGGCCATAGGTTGGTGTGTGGTACACAAGGTGGTATATGGGTTCTGTAGATAAATAATGATGTGATATATTGCCAATAGTACAAACCAATCTGTAAATATGTATACAACTACATTCTGTTCTTACTGTTGGATTGAAATGAAATAGGAAAAATAACACTGGAAATTGTAGTAAATAAATATTGTTAATACATTAAATCGGCTTCCCGCTACTTTGTGTGTTGCATGTTTTAGTGGATCATCATTGAAAAACTGAAACATTATTCTGCATTTTAGCTACGTGTACAGTAAGTATGTGTACAGATTATGCATAAAATGTCATGTACTGTACACTAGTTATCCTCTTCAGGAGTTTCTGCTGCTGTAATATGAATAACATATCCCAGGCTTTGCTCAGCAAGCTTTCTATGAAACCCATTCATCGAGCCTTTGGTGCTCCTGCAGGCTTTTAAGACAACCATACAGACGAGAGCTGTACAGAATAACAATATGAATAATATGCTAGTGTGCTAGTTTCTTCATGCTCTTGTGGTTTCCATTCCCAAGACAAATTGTCTAATACTGCAAAAATGAAATGTCTTCCAAGTAAAGATAGAGATTCAGAAAGAAATACCTGAAGGGATACTTTAAGATATACCTGTTTACCAGTTATATTTTTTTTCTTTGTAATGCTTATGGTTTTGCTCTGTGCAATGCTTCTGACTCTCACTGTGTAGTTTATTACTACAACATGACTGAATGTGCATACATGTCTACTCTTTCTGCTCTTTCTGCTCATTACTGCACATTGACTCAGTAGTATACTATGCAATGTAGCAATGCTAATTCATCAATTTGGGGCATTATCTTGCACTGCTTTAAAGCTTCCAATTATTTATTTTGTTTTAGGTTGTTTTTTGTGAGGTTGCATTCGGTAGTAGTCGGTGGGTCCTTTGATGTATTCATGGCTATTATCATTTTAACCTTTAACCTTCCTGTAATGGAGAGTAGTGAGCTGAATATCTATTGGAATTATTCAAAACTGCAGTTACTGAATTATCCACTAGGGGACAGTGTGTATACACTCATGGCAGCCAGGACAAAAAGATGTTGTCCAATTCAGTCTCAAAAGCCATCATATGAGGTAAAACAGTAAATTCTGAGTGGTCATTATATAATAAAAGACAATGTATCTACAGGTGGTGGATTAAGTGTTTATGGACTTATTTAAATTAATTTGAATAGAGGGGGAGTAACGTGCAGTTGACAGAACATATCTTAATCCACTCTCAGTGTTGGTGGTTCCAATTGGTAGCCAATGAAGAAACCTTGGGAAAGTTTCTTCATTGGGTTAGTTAAAGCTTTTCTAGAATCTTTTTCTAGAATTTCTAGAATCATAGTCAAAACATTTACATCCCCAACAAATCCTCCATTACAACTCACATTGTAAATTATAGTTGACTATGTTTCCCCTAATTGTATGTTTCATGTAAGTGTCTTTCAGATCCTTTGTTTTCAAAAGTGCTGCCTAAATACGGTGGTTTTCATTATTAGTATATTTCTGTCGTCTGTAGCTTTGATAGATGTCTTTACAGTTTCTCGTACTAGTCTAGACTATATATGTTTACACCTTGCCAAAGCTGACACAGCAGAAAGCTTTTAACTTCATTGAACTGTCAGAATGCTATGTGCTTAATGATGTCTACAAAACCTCTGTGAACCAGGAGCAAATATCTTTAATAGTATAGACAGTTTCAGACTGAATGTGTTATACTGGACTGAACAGGAAAACCCAAGTGCAGACTCAGACAAGGGGACAGGAATAAGGTAAATACGAAAGTTATTGAAAGGCAGGGGGAACTTGGGGCTGAGGCTTGGGCTAATGAAGTTTTAAGGGTTTCAAAATCAGTGCAAACATCGACTAAAAAGCAGCAATGGACTGTTGATGGGTACCTTAAGTAGGAAGCATGCATTTGAGATGCACAGGAGGAAATACAACTATGTGAGTGCATATACATCTTGATAGTACTACTATTAATTAATCTGTGATTCACTAACTGAAGCTAAAGTGAACACACTGACCAATAAGATGAGAAACAAGAGAAATAGAGAGAGAGAGAGAGAGAGAGGAATCTATTTCCCAGCAGGGCGGAGAGGTGACCAACTATGGAGCTCAATACTGCAAATCAAGCCTCTCTGGTTTGCAGGCTGAATGCACAATGCTGTTTCTGAGAAATCACTTTGGACATCCATTATCCATCCATTGGCCCCATCTAAAATGTTCTATTCTCTCTGTTGTCTATAGAGTAGCCATCCCATAATAGTCCTGAGCTGTGGGACTGGCTCATTGCCTCACTCTTTCTTTCTGTTTTTCTCAGGCCTTTGTGCCTCTGCTGAAAGCACAAAACAGTGAACCCTTGTGTGACTCGTTTAATCTGTGCCAGTCACAATCACACTAAATGTGTTGATGCTGGAACCTAAACATAACATCTTCCTTTCACGTGTTCATAAAAGAAGCCTACATTAATGAATACTGATGTATTAAAATCACCAGAAATATTGACAACAATGCCCAAGTATGCTGTATCACCTACAGTAATGCATACAATAGTAGCTGAAGACAGTAATACCCAATACATGTGCAGGGGCGCTGCCAGGAATTTTGGGCCCCATGACAAAAAATCTAATTGGGCCCCCTCTGCGCCGCTGCTGTCACCACATCTCTAGGACCTATCTGTCCCATCAAAAGCTTTACATAATTCTAATTAAAGGCTTGCAACTGTCTTGCTTCTTGTAGTACTAGTACTAGCACAATATTTACTGCTGGTGATTTGTACATGCATGCAAGTCTAGTATGCAGTTCACTATTTGATGCAAGATTAAAAGCAACAATAAATAATGTGCTGAAGGCCATCTTTTACAGTATCAGTGTATTTTTATTGTAAAATTTGACAAAATGGAAAATTCTATTAACAAAATTATTATTATTAATTATTATTATAATTATTAATTAAATATTTAAAAAAAGAAAAATGAACAAACTTAAATATATAAATATCTATTAACTGCCCTTCATGATGGGAGTAATAAAGTCTGTATCTATAGATGTCA
The DNA here is from genome assembly GCA_023631565.1 of Gymnocephalus cernua. Classification (NCBI taxonomy): domain Eukaryota; kingdom Metazoa; phylum Chordata; class Actinopteri; order Perciformes; family Percidae; genus Gymnocephalus; species Gymnocephalus cernua. The sequence goes on from CM042430.1 coordinate 28,019,112, forward strand.
TTTCATAATTCAATCTAAATGAACGTATCAAACTGGATTATTTTAATATTGTCTGTATCTTACATGCAAGCTCAGGTAAGCTACTCGCTGTTTCCAACTGTCCAGCATCAGTACAGACAATTGTACAGGTTGTTGTTTTTTATTTTATTTCATAGTTATCATTATGTGAGAAAATAATTGTTAGTAATGTGTTGGAATTTCTGTCATTAATACATATTTCATTTTCTTTTTTGTAATGGTAAAAAGAGCAAGTGACCCACAGACTCCCTGCAATGATGCTAACTGGCATGTCATTGAACCCAATGTTGCTCACCTTCTTCACTTGGACAGGGAGGGGCACAGTTAGGGGGATGCTGAGTCATCTGTTAAGTCTGCTAAAAGGGGCAGGGACAATGACTTAATATGAATATCTTGCTAAACGTTTCCCTGCACTGATTAAATGGTGATTAAATGTAGGCTAACACTAGTCTGTAGCTAGCTAGCTTATTTCACTATGGACATGAAGCCAACAGGTTAATACCACTCACTGACTACAGGCTACCCACCTTTCTTGGTGAAAAACTGGGTTACAGTTTGACACCCTTTCCTTTGTCTTTCCTCTTTTTCTTTTCTCTCTTACCTTTTTTGAAAACCAGATTTTGATTTAACGTTACTTGGAAACGTGGTCACTGTAGTTCTGGCGCATCTACTGACTGCAACTAAACAAACACCGTGAATGCGCTAAGGCAGGATCAAACCATTTCATTACTTTTGGTCAATGGGGATATTTAACTTTTACTGCCAAAAACAAGTAAAAACAAAGAGATCATTCATTTAATTATTATATTTCAAATATATATACTAGGGCTGTCAGTTTAACGCGCTATTAACGGCGTTAACACAAACCCATTTTAACGGCGACAATTTTTTTATCGGACGATTAACGCATAGACAGTTAGCTAGACAGGAAGTAAAATTACGAATCCCACTATGGCCACGCCAAGACCCGCCCTACGAAGCAGCTCGATTGGTTGGGGTTAGGGAGTAGTTAGGATAGCGGATTGGTCAGGGGATAGGAACTGAACAAATGGGGTTACGTTACCTTGGACGCTTGGCCAATAGTATTGATTGAAGGGCGGGTTTCGCAGACCAGAAACTGGCCGCTGTTTGGGCTTGGGCTTGCTAGCTTGCTAGCTAGATAGTAGGTTCGTCACGGCGATTAGCTTCGGCGCGAGCAAGTAGTGACTCTACAGTCAGAGAGAGAAACAAAGTGTCTCCCCTGTTCTTTCTGACCACGGTGGGAAACCTGAAGCAGGAAAAGTTAACCCTCTCCTTGATTTTACGTTGGTTATGAACGAGAACGAGAACCAGGAAATGAGTCACAGGAAACCAGTCACTATGACGATGGCTATGCCGCTGACGACGCTATGATCCCATAGACAGTAGGACCAGCCACACTCGCCTCAGGCATGAGGCAGTACTACCTGCAATGGAAAATCGAGGTAACAGTGTTACATTATGTGACAGATTATTAGTTCCAAGTGTGAATATTAGTGTGAAATTGAACACTACGTATATGACAATGATGTTTTCAATCAAAAAACATTTGCACAAAGCAAGCCGATACACTTTTCCAGCGACTAAACTTTCATGCAAAAAGGAATCTCGGAATCAGTTGAAACCCATTTGGAAAATGGAAGCAAGGATTGAAATAAGGAAAAAAAAGAAACAAAGACAGGCAGAAATAAAGAAAATTAGTTTTATATAATTGAATTAAATCCAAACAACTTTATTTATCCCAAAATGGCAATTTATTTAATAAAGTACAAAATGTAATGAATTTTATTTACACAATAAATGCAATTGTAAACATATAATATACAAGACACAGATGAGGACTGAAAGGAACCAAATAAAAGAGAAAGAGAAGCACCTGTTTGTTTGACAGCAATGTTTTTTTCTGGTCTGATAGAAATGCAGAAGCTCTATAGATGTTGTTAACCCCTGAGTCAGAGGTCAAAGCAGTCCATCTGGGAGAGAATCAATGGGGAATGGGAAATAAGAAAATAGAAAGAATGGGGTGATGAAAACAAATTCAGCAGAGTGATAGGCAGGTTCAGAGATTGGAGGAGGAGAATGGTCTTAGAAAAAAAACAAAAAAAAACAATTTAAACTTTGATCAAGAGTTTAGTGGGGATGGGTACAAGAGTAACTCTAAACTTGAATCACTTCCGGTTATGGCGTCTACCTGAGAGGCGGTAGGTTTTTGAGCTCCGACCCTGTGTGTTCTATTTAGCACTTCCATTTTGCCAAGTCGACCCTCAACCATCTGGTTTGGTTCAATAATCGCTCCGTGTTCATGTTGTGAATAAAAATGCCAAGAAAGAAGATAGTCCACCAGATTGAAATGGCGACAAGTGGCGTCGATGATGACAACGTCGCTAGCATGGACCACACCTCGGTGGATGGCGAAGTAAACTCAAAGGATGCTAACGCAGGCCCCCAAGCCGATGGCGCTAACATATTAGCCGCCATTCATTTAATGAAGCTGACTTCTCTGTTCAGTTGCGTGAAGTTGTCTCGTCCAACCAAGAGATAAAGGAAGCAATTGGTGCTTTTTCAGAGAGGCTAACGTCGGCAGAGTCCCGCATCGGCAAAGCTGAAGATGACATTTCAGCGCTAACTGGCAAGGAAAAATCCCTTCAAAAGAAAGTCCAAGAGCTAACACTAAAACTTGATGACCTCGAAAACAGACACCAGAGATCGAACCTTCGGCTGATTGGACTGCCCGAGAAAACTGAAGGGGGGGACGCAATTGCATTCCTTCAAACCTGGCTGCCGGAAATCTTCGGACCGGACACGTTTCCGAGTCCTGTTATTATTGAGCGTGCCCACCGGCTGCCCGGACGACAGAGCCCGAACACCCCCCCGCGTACACTTATCATTAAGTTTCTTAACTATCAGGACAAAGTTCGAGTAATGAGAGCAGCTCGACAAAAAGGAAAAGTGATGTATCGGGAGCACCAAGTCATGTTCTTTCCAGACCTATCTGTGGAGGTACAGAAACAACGGAGACAATATAACGGTGTGAAGCAGAAACTCCGGGAATTAGACCTGGACTTTGGACTTATATTTCCAGCAGAGATGAGGATCTCTCATGAGGGCAGCAGACACCTGTTCCACACGCCAGAGGAGGTGGAGGTCTTCATTCACCGTGTCCGTCAGCAGAAGGACGGGTAAACAACGGCCAGCAATATGGACGCAATGACATCGCAATGCTAAACACACCTATACTTCTTAGAGAGACAATTAAGAGCATTGCCATAGTGTTTAAAGACTGTTTATCCTGAATACAAGTGAATCTGGTTTGGACGTTTCTACTTGCACATTTGACATGAGGGTGAGTTGGGTGACATATCAATATTCACCGGTCGGAGCAATTGGCCTATAAAGCTTAGTGAGAACGTTTGGTTTTCTTTTTCTTTTCTGGCTCCTTTTTAAAGGATCTGTGAACATAACCAAGTCGCCACAAGTGGGGAGGGGTATCTGTGTAAATTAGATCACAAGGGACGGGGAGGGACACGAGTTTTGTGCCGTTATGAGTGTTTTAATGTTCTTTTTGTTGACTTTTAAGGTGCACTTTTTCACAGGAAAGGCAAAATGTTATCAGGGCCATGCCATAGTTACAGTATTATTACATAGATAAGAATTTAGACCTTAAGATAATCTCCTGGAATGTTAGAGGCCTAAGGAAACTAGTTAAAGTAAAGCAGGTTATGAATAGGCTCAAGCAATATCATCCGAAAATAGTTTTCTTACAAGAAACACACCTGCTTTCTAATGAAACAGGCCGTTTGAAGAAAAGATGGCCAGGTCAAGTATTCACATGCTCTTTTTCATCACATTCCAGGGGAATTGCAGTGCTTGTTCATAAGTCTGTTCCTCTCCATATACAGAAGTCTGTTTTGGATCCAGCGGGCAGATTCATTATTATACAAGCCTCGTTATAAGACCAAGACTTGATCCTTGTGAATTTATATGGTCCTAATAATGACGACCCAAACTTTTATAATAATGTATTTTTACTTATTGCTTCTCTACAGGGGGCCATAATAATTGGGGGTGATTTTAACTGCACCCTTGACCCAAAACTTGATCGTTCTTCGGGCATTGATTTAACGCATGCAAGGGGTAGGAAAATAATTCACCAGTTTATGCAGGAGCTTAACCTAATTGATATTTGGAGAGCAGAGAACCCTGCTAAGAAAGAGTTCTCCTGTCATTCTGCTACACATGATACTTATAGTCGCATTGATTACTTTCTTATGTCCAAATCGCTTGCTCCTAATGTTAATGGCTGTATCTATAAGAGTATTCTAATTTCCGACCATGCTCTGCTTCTGCTTAGTTACTCCGCTTCATCTGCTGTTCAAAGAAAATCCCTTTGGCGCCTAAAGCCACAGTGGTTACAAAATCCCAAATTTCTTGACTATGTCGGGCAAAATATTGATGACTATTTTCAGTTGAACACAACAGAAACATCCGCCTCAATAAGATGGGAAGCTTTCAAAGCCTTTATTAGGGGACAAATGATGGGCTATACAAGAAATAAATCAAACAAACAATATTTAGAGATTTTGAAACTGGAAAGGGATATAAAGGAACTTGAATTAGAAATAATTGATGATAACAATAGAGAAAAACAACAAGAATTAGCAATTCTAAAAGAAAAGTATAACAGGTTATCTACCAATAAAGCATTGGCAGGCTTAATTAAACTGAGGCAGACCTATTATGACCAGGGAGAGAGGGCAGGTAAACTACTTGCATGGCGCTTAAAAGCACAACAAAATGAACGAACTATCACAGAGATTGTGACTGCTAATGGAGACACATCGTCGGACCCTCAAACAATTAATACACTTTTTAAATCATATTACACACAGCTATACTCATCGGAGTGCTTAGTTACTAAAGAATCTTTTCAAGATTTTTTTGATCAGTTAACGCTTCCCTCGCTTAGTGAAGAAGCTAAAGCTGATTTAGATTCCCCTATCACTTCAGCCGAAATTTTGGAAGCAATTGACAAAATGAAAGGGGGAAAGGCCCCTGGCCCAGATGGGCTGCCTATTGACATCTATACATTTTTTAAGAATAAGCTTTCAACGCCACTGTTAGATATGTTTGTAGAAAGCTTTAACTCCGGCAAACTCCCACCATCTTTGCGTAATGCACTTATAAGTCTGATACTAAAACCTGAGAAATCAGCAACAAAATGTGATTCATATCGACCAATTTCATTGATTAATTCTGATGCTAAAATAATTGCTAAAATATTGGCGCGGAGACTTGAAAAATACCTGCCTTCTCTCTCAGATCCAGACCAAAATGGATTTGTTAAAGGACGTCAAGCTTTCCACTGTGTCCGTAGGGTTCTCAATATTATTTATGCGAAGACAGAACCTCCGGATACAGCAGTGCTCTCGCTGGATGCAGAAAAAGCGTTCGATCGAGTTGAGCATCGATATCTCCACGAAGTACTTGCACGTTTTGGCTTTGGTCATTATTTTACCAATTGGATTAAAGTTTTATATAATAACGCGGTCGCCTCAGTACTAACTAATAATACTATATCCGAACCTTTCGAACTCTTGAGGCACACGCCAAGGGTGTCCCCTTTCACCTCTTCTGTTTGTGTTGGCAATTGAGCCCTTGGCTATTGCCATTAGGAGCAATCCGAATATTACTGGCATTAAAATAAATGGGATTGACAACAGAATAGGCTTATTCGCGGATGATGTTGTGATTTTTCTATCCCACTTAGAACAGTCACTACCTCACTTGTTTAATACTATTACCTCTTTTAGTAAACTTTCCGGTTATAAAATTAATGAAGGCAAATCTGCTATTCTTTTCCTTAAGCATTCTGAAAGAGTAAATCCCCCAGTTCAAACACCATTCAAAATAGTTAGAGATAGCTTCATTTATCTTGGTATTAGAATTACCCCTAAATTTGACGATTTAGTAGAGGCAAATTATAATCCAGTAATAGAATCGGTTTCTGAATCTGTTAATAGATGGTCCATGTTACCAATTTCCATGATAGGACGTATCAATGTACTTAAAATGAATGTCCTCCCGAAATTTCTTTACCTCTTTCATTCCATTCCTCTTGGTCCTCCTGTTAATTTTTTTTCGAGGATGAGAAGCATGTTCTGTAATTTCATTTGGAAAAATAGACGGGCTAGACTTCGCTTATCTTTGCTTTATCTCCCCTATGATAGAGGAGGCTTGAAACTCCCAAACCTCCAATGGTATTATTGGGCTGCCCAACTTACAACTGCCTCTTGTTGGTTCTCGCAAGAAACACCACTTTCATGGATGAGTTTGGAAAGGAACTTGACATCCCCTCTACCACTCAATTTATATTTATATTCAGCTAAAGTAAAAGGATTAAAGACATTAACACATAATCCCTTCGTTAAAAACTCGATTATGGTATGGTATGAGGTTCATAAACATACAGGTGAGATACCTGTGTTATCTCAATTTACACCAATCTGGGGTAACAGCACTTTTACACCTGGCAAACACGATATGGGCTTCAAAATTTGGGCAAACAAAGGATTAAGTAAAATTGCTGATTTATTTAACAATAACATTCTCATGTCGTTTGAAGATTTGAGGCAAAAGTATGACATCCAACCAAAACATTTTTTTAAATATCGGCAGATAAGAAGCTATATATTTAAGATACAGAAATCTTTGTCTCTACCTACTCTTAGCTGCATAGAAGAAATAGCATCAAATCAACACCCTAAGAGGGGATTGACATCAAGTTTCTATGCGATAATCGTGGATGGATCAATGGTTTCTTCAGAGAGTAAGAGACTGGCATGGTGTGAAGATTTAAATTCTGTAATCTCAACTGAGGAATGGCAGAAGATTGGCTTAAAATCTCAAACACAAACAATAAATACCCATTTTAAATTACTTCAGTATAAGTGGATAATGAGAACATATGTAACACCAACTCAGCTAAATAAATTCAGCCCCAATAATCCCGACACGTGCTACAAATGTGGTAGAAAGGGCACATTATATCACTGCCTATGGTACTGCCCACAAATCCAGGCTTTTTGGAGGGAAGTGATGGATATGATTTTACATGTCACAGGTATAAAGCTATTATTAGACGCCAAACTGTGTATCTTTGGCATCTTTCCCGTAAATCATAATTTCAGCAAGGTAAATAAATCCATGATCACTTTCTGTATCTTACAAGCTAAATATACCATAGCCAAATCTTGGAAATCTACTATCAAACCAAGTGTTAAGGTCTGGCTTGCAGGACTGTCTGACTGTCTTGCACTGGAAAAACTCACTTTTACATTGAACAATGTAAAACAAACAATTAATACACTTTTTAAATCATATTACACACAGCTATACTCATCGGAGTGCTTAGTTACTAAAGAATCTTTTCAAGATTTTTTTGATCAGTTAACGCTTCCCTCGCTTAGTGAAGAAGCTAAAGCTGATTTAGATTCCCCTATCACTTCAGCCGAAATTTTGGAAGCAATTGACAAAATGAAAGGGGGAAAGGCCCCTGGCCCAGATGGGCTGCCTATTGACATCTATACATTTTTTAAGAATAAGCTTTCAACGCCACTGTTAGATATGTTTGTAGAAAGCTTTAACTCCGGCAAACTCCCACCATCTTTGCGTAATGCACTTATAAGTCTGATACTAAAACCTGAGAAATCAGCAACAAAATGTGATTCATATCGACCAATTTCATTGGTTAATTCTGATGCTAAAATAATTGCTAAAATATTGGCGCGGAGACTTGAAAAATACCTGCCTTCTCTCTCAGATCCAGACCAAAATGGATTTGTTAAAGGACGTCAAGCTTTCCACTGTGTCCGTAGGGTTCTCAATATTATTTATGCGAAGACAGAACCTCCGGATACAGCAGTGCTCTCGCTGGATGCAGAAAAAGCGTTCGATCGAGTTGAGCATCGATATCTCCACGAAGTACTTGCACGTTTTGGCTTTGGTCATTATTTTACCAATTGGATTAAAGTTTTATATAATAACGCGGTCGCCTCAGTACTAACTAATAATACTATATCCGAACCTTTCGAACTCTTGAGGCACACGCCAAGGGTGTCCCCTTTCACCTCTTCTGTTTGTGTTGGCAATTGAGCCCTTGGCTATTGCCATTAGGAGCAATCCGAATATTACTGGCATTAAAATAAATGGGATTGACAACAGAATAGGCTTATTCGCGGATGATGTTGTGATTTTTCTATCCCACTTAGAACAGTCACTACCTCACTTGTTTAATACTATTACCTCTTTTAGTAAACTTTCCGGTTATAAAATTAATGAAGGCAAATCTGCTATTCTTTTCCTTAAGCATTCTGAAAGAGTAAATCCCCCAGTTCAAACACCATTCAAAATAGTTAGAGATAGCTTCATTTATCTTGGTATTAGAATTACCCCTAAATTTGACGATTTAGTAGAGGCAAATTATAATCCAGTAATAGAATCGGTTTCTGAATCTGTTAATAGATGGTCCATGTTACCAATTTCCATGATAGGACGTATCAATGTACTTAAAATGAATGTCCTCCCGAAATTTCTTTACCTCTTTCATTCCATTCCTCTTGGTCCTCCTGTTAATTTTTTTTCGAGGATGAGAAGCATGTTCTGTAATTTCATTTGGAAAAATAGACGGGCTAGACTTCGCTTATCTTTGCTTTATCTCCCCTATGATAGAGGAGGCTTGAAACTCCCAAACCTCCAATGGTATTATTGGGCTGCCCAACTTACAACTGCCTCTTGTTGGTTCTCGCAAGAAACACCACTTTCATGGATGAGTTTGGAAAGGAACTTGACATCCCCTCTACCACTCAATTTATATTTATATTCAGCTAAAGTAAAAGGATTAAAGACATTAACACATAATCCCTTCGTTAAAAACTCGATTATGGTATGGTATGAGGTTCATAAACATACAGGTGAGATACCTGTGTTATCTCAATTTACACCAATCTGGGGTAACAGCACTTTTACACCTGGCAAACACGATATGGGCTTCAAAATTTGGGCAAACAAAGGATTAAGTAAAATTGCTGATTTATTTAACAATAACATTCTCATGTCGTTTGAAGATTTGAGGCAAAAGTATGACATCCAACCAAAACATTTTTTTAAATATCGGCAGATAAGAAGCTATATATTTAAGATACAGAAATCTTTGTCTCTACCTACTCTTAGCTGCATAGAAGAAATAGCATCAAATCAACACCCTAAGAGGGGATTGACATCAAGTTTCTATGCGATAATCGTGGATGGATCAATGGTTTCTTCAGAGAGTAAGAGACTGGCATGGTGTGAAGATTTAAATTCTGTAATCTCAACTGAGGAATGGCAGAAGATTGGCTTAAAATCTCAAACACAAACAATAAATACCCATTTTAAATTACTTCAGTATAAGTGGATAATGAGAACATATGTAACACCAACTCAGCTAAATAAATTCAGCCCCAATAATCCCGACACGTGCTACAAATGTGGTAGAAAGGGCACATTATATCACTGCCTATGGTACTGCCCACAAATCCAGGCTTTTTGGAGGGAAGTGATGGATATGATTTTACATGTCACAGGTATAAAGCTATTATTAGACGCCAAACTGTGTATCTTTGGCATCTTTCCCGTAAATCATAATTTCAGCAAGGTAAATAAATCCATGATCACTTTCTGTATCTTACAAGCTAAATATACCATAGCCAAATCTTGGAAATCTACTATCAAACCAAGTGTTAAGGTCTGGCTTGCAGGACTGTCTGACTGTCTTGCACTGGAAAAACTCACTTTTACATTGAAGGGTGAATACCTCATCTTTGACAATATGTGGAGATCCTTTATGGTGTTCTTAGAGGGGAGGAAAGCATTGGAGGCATGCTCTCTGTGTGTGTCAACCATCAACAAATGAATATTGTTATGTATTTAAAATACGGATGTCTTTACTTCGTTATAATTGGAGTGCTTCTCTCTTCGGGATGGGTTAACATTTGGACCTCCGGTGATTCTTAAGGATGATTTATACTGACTTACTGTAACAAACATTGCTTGTTTCAGCCCTGGCATATTTGTTTATTTTATTGACTATGAGCCTTACTGTGACAGTTCTGATTTGCACCTGTATTATTTGTTGTAGTGTGACTATTTTCTGAAAATTAATAAACACACTTGTTTAAAAAAAAAAAACTCTAAACTTGAATTATTTTTAGAACTTGGAAATGTATTGAGTGCAACATCCAACTGTGACTTTCAAAGTAATACAATACTTTGCTGTTTCCTTAAGACACAAATAAGTAATATATATATAGTAGATATAATGTAAATTGTGTAATGTACTGCAGTCATAGAAAGGATACGAAAACAGTAACAGGAGATAACTTAAAAGTAATTGCATTTATAAGCGCTGTCATTTAATTATTTGCTGCTGTTACTTTTGATGAGCTGACTTCCAAGGCGTCTCATGGGCAGGACAATAAGTTTGCTAAAGGAACAAAATGTGCTTTAGATGTTGAAGTAAAATACTGAAACAACATGATCATGGTCATCAACCATGGATAAATTTACGGCCTAAATATAATTTTGAAATATCATCATCTTGACACATCTTTGATTTCTAGCCAGCTCAATGCATGGACTATTGTACAGGCCCTCCAGAAAAACGTGATTATGCGATCGCATAATTCAATGCATAATCAGCCAAAGTTATATTTATGCAAGGGCAAATACGCCGCACTTTCGCCGCATAAATTGTCGATTTCCAAGCAAAATATGCTGGGCTTGCATGATTTCATAATCCTGACAAAAAGTCACATATATCTTAGCAGAAAGTTGAAAAATGTTGTGTTTACTTCACACAAGAGCAGCCATTTTCCCCTGTTGCCATGGGAACGTTATGAAGTGTCGTAATTTTGCCTAGTGAGAACATGGTGTTGGGGAATCACTTTTTTTTATTCTATTTTTCATCAAACCGCAATTTTTGCAAGTTCCCGCATTATTAGTTCCGGCAATTACATTGCATAAAATTGCATAAATATCCCGCATATTCCATCGCATTTATTAAGAAAACGTGCCGCATAATCAAGGATTTTTGCCTGCAACAATCACAAAAAACTCTGTGTTTTTCTGGAGGGACTGATTGTAACTCTGTATGTCGGAGCTAATTAGACTGGGTAAACCCAGCCCAATCTGTTGGCGATTTGATCTCGCCCTGCAGCTCAGGCTGGAAACCTGTACGTTTATCTATCCTGTTTCAGTCACACATTCGCGGGAATCACAAACTGGCTTATCCACCTGGCACGCTATTGGTGGGTTTAACACGATGATGATAGAGAAGCGAAGGCAAGCAGCTTTTTGTTTACATTCAACATGACGGCCAGCGCAGCAACCCGTTGACGCTGCTGTCGCTGCTGTTTTAAAAGATTTCAAAGGCAAGTTTTCTCTGAAAACAGAACAGAAGATTGCTCTGGAACAATTTGTACAAAAGAAGGATGTGTTTGCGTTTTTTTTTTTTCACTACCGACCGGCTTTCGCTCTGCCTCGCTCTGCAAAGTATGTCACCCGGATCGTTGGTCTGATTGGTTGAAGGACTATCCAATTGCGTACAGAGTCAGACTCCCCAGACTAATGTTCAATCTTAAAATATTGAGCTTGGTCTGTTGCGTGCAGCCTTTTGTGTGCACAAGTGCTCTGCCTTTTTACTACCACAAGTTTACAGACACGTCTCTGCTGATTGGGTATCACCTGTGACGCAGCCAATAAACAGGAGACACACCCACCAAACGAGAGGAAAAAATTAAAATTAAAAAATCAAAAATAAAATCAAAGCAGTTGCACACCGTTCCGAGGAAACATTTCATTCAACCAGGAAACTGTAGCAAAACGGTGCACACCGCTTTGAGATTGAACGTGCCCCAGTTGTGCATGAAGTGACTTACCTGACGAGCCAGATGGTTCATTGCGCAGAACGAAAGCTGTCAATAAAAACAGTTTCAATTAAAATTCCTTGCCTGAGATTGGATGAACCATCTGTCTATCATGTCCACTGTTGTTTTGAATGAACAGTTGCGGCCATCACACACACCTAAACCACGCCAGTAGCTGCCAGTAGCTCCTCGCTGGAAGCTAATTGGTTCACTAAACTGATAGTTCAGAGCCAAACGCATTACTTGAAGCCTGAAAAGATGGATTTCCGTGTGATATGTGACCCCGCGATTCTCGGGTGATCTTGTGACAGTGATATCGTGAGAATCCAGCTGCTGTCCAAGGTAATGAAGTGACAGCACATGCATATCAAACTTTCCATTTTGCATTTGTAGTCTTTAATGGTTACTTTTCTGTAAACTTGTTTTGCGTGAAAATATTCCATAGATGATATTGCAGAGAGGAGCAAAGATGGGGATATATTGCAACCTTTTCATGAATTGATTTCCAGTTTCTCTGATGGAAGACAGTGGGAAACAGCCTGTAGGCCCTGAAACACCAGAATGTACTTTAGACTATGTATGTAGCAACACACAATACTGTAGGCATACACACACATTTCTTTATATGCTCACGCACACACCAACATTCAAACACACAAATTGTGTGTGTGTGTGTGTGTGTGTGTGTGTGTGTGTGTGTGCAATGTTACAATGCAATGATCATATGTGAAATTTCAGGTGTGTTCAGTATCCCTTCCTAATAGATTATTTAGGTTATTGGGTTAAATTGGACTTGTTTAAAGCCTTTCTGGTTTTATGATCCTTTGTTATGCTTCTCTCATAGGACGTGATTGTATGTGAGTCTCCAAAGCTCAGTAAAACTCACTGATTATAAAAAGAATATCTCAACCTATGACCTACTGACATCAGTGTTTGGGTGGGTATCTACAGCAATAAGAAAAATACACGATGGAACCTCAAACTGGGCCCTACATAAACAATCTTATAGTTTTTTTTTCCCACTTTACATCTCTATGAAGTGACTGAGAGAAAATCCCCTTTCGGTACAGTAACACCCTTTTAATGAAACAATTTTGGGGCTGACAATTGAAATTAAGCAGGGTGATATTTATTGCTTCCATCTTATCTCCTTAAAAGTGTTGAAGTGGTGGAGTCTTTTCTTTCACTACAGTACATGTTCCCTCCCTACACAGGTCTCCATTTGCGCTGAGAAGAAAGAGAAAAGGATGATTGCGTTACACGGAGGAGAGGATTTTCTAAGGGCATGATGACATCAAATTTAAGCCTTGTGTCAAGGCCTTGCCAGCAGCTGGGAAACTGATTATGTGACAGGACTGTTCAGCTTCCCCCTCTGTGTCTGTTCCCAATCTATGTCTACCTTTTTCTCTCTGTTTCTCTGTCTCTTATGTTACTTATGTTACTGGTGGACACTTTAACACTTTACACGTACAGTATGGCAGTAAGACAAGACTGCTGTTTGCTGTTGAATATAATGTTTTGTCTGTCTGGTACATAGAGTAGAAGGTGAGGTGAATAAGAAGTATCAGACTGAGCTGAATATTTTATATATAACAATCAGCAGCCCTTTTTGTTCCAAGTCTTTTCTATCTCCTACTTCTCACTTCTTAAAGTGGCTGATATTTTTATGGTTGCAATGTATCAAATGATAATGTGTAAACAATGTGACGTAATGTGAAGTAAAAGGGGTCGCGTGTAGTGATAAGTTTACAGATACAGATGCAGACTTTACATTCTGGTTTCCACTCTCTCTTTCGTACTCCTGTCATTCATTGCCATTGGCTTTCATTGCCTTGGACTGGTCTGCAAAATGCACCTTTTTGAGAGACATCACTTTATTCTTGAAGGTGATGACCAGCTATTCATTTTTTTGTTCACAATCACAACTTTCAGCTGTTCAGCTATTGCATTTCTCTCAGCTCAGTAGCTATTCTCGCCTCTTTAAAGCGCCAGCAGCTGTCCCAATCTGCCTTGATTTCCCTCCAGCTGTTCTCATCTGGTTAAAAAGGCAGCTCTGATTCTTTCATTCACCTCCTTCCAGGCAGCTCCAATCTTGTCATTTCAATCCTTCCGGAAAGCTCAAACTCTCTCTGACTTCATCTGAATACAGAGACTCTCCAGAGAGGTTTTTCTTTTCTTTTCTTTTTCCCTCTTTTACCTCCTAAACATCGTTCTACACTTATTGTCATCATGTTATTGTTTGGATTCAGTATGTAGTTCTCCTTAAAACGTTCTTACTGTTAAGAATAAGCTTCCAAAAATTAAACTTAAAACTGCAATTACTAACATTATTCTACAATCTGAAATTCACGTCACATGAAGTTTTTAGTTAATATGTACAAATAATTAGATAACTTTATTTAACTACGTCAGTCTCTCTACTTCCCAAGTTGTCTTCATTAGTTACAGTAATGTTGGAAGCTTCATAATAACCTCCAATGTCAGCTCCACTCAATCTTTCAGCATGACTCCTTGGAGTGATTCTAAGATGCTTTATAAAAATAGTCCTGGACAGTCAAAAAAACAACTGAACAGAGAACCATGCCGATAACCATAGACCTGACAACATGGACAACTTTGGCATCTCAGACAATTGATACGTGCCACAAAAACCTCTCCATGTACTGAGAGCATTGATAAACAAATGCAGGACATCTGTGCCGGCAGGTGGCAGGTGACACTGTTAATCACGTAATGAGGAGAGGAGAGAAGCTCTCCGGAACCAGTGAGCCTGTTGAATAAACACAGAACACCCAAGTACAAGGAAAGTAAAGAGCCAGAGTGTGAGAAGGCAGATGGTGTCATTAATGCAGTGATTCCATATCCCAAAGGGAGGTTTCGGTTGCCTGAGTGAGCATGGTCTGTAGCAGTTCTACCTGGGCTTTCCTTCCTTTTGACGCTGTGAATATATTCTTTGAAGGACAGTTGACAGCCAACAACCTGCTCAGCAGACTGGAAAATACATTGGCTGTTGTGGTAGAAAGCCAGACTGCTATAAGTATGCGAGAATGGTTTTGGTTACCAGCAGAATTTGGCTGGACTTTGATATGATGCAGGTCTATTGCACCACCTGTATATTATTGAACTGGAAGCAGAAGGCTACTGTTATGTCATTACTCATAATGGAAAGGAGAGGAGTAGAGACCAACTTTTGACAACAATTAGCAGTCCTCCAACCAAGAGATTTTCAGAACTCCAGTTTTTGCCACTTGGGGGCTGCAGAAACAACATTGACACATCATCACCTTTTAAGTTGCTTATTTACATATCCAGCAGTTGGGAAGCAACATTGTCATTCTTTTTGAGTTGTGTTTCCAGATGTCTGGCTCAGGGAAATAAATGGCTTTTTAGCTGCTAAAAGCCCCACTATGTTCATTAGCTATTTGCTAACGGTGTCTGTCTGCTGTTTGTTCATTGTGACATTGTTTTCACATTGTCGTTTAATACATTGTTATTTAAAAAAAGATTGCCCCTTAAAGATTGGTGGGTGTGAGGAATGCTTGAGGAATGCTTGGCCACGAGCTGAGAATAATGGACCCAATGAAGAGTTCAGCATAGCTCTATGTTCTGCTCAGTTCAATTTGGGACTATCCCTCTCTTTTTGGGGGGCAACACTACTCATATTAGATAATTGAATTCCACAAAAATTCAGGGGGACTGTTTAAAGAGTATGAGAAAGTGTGGTGTAAGGAGTGTAGACAAAGCAGAACAGGGGAGTGAAAAATCAAATGACTGTAATATGTGTTGCCCAAGATCCTGTAGCTCTTGATAATCATATTTCATTTTAAATGAGAATATGTACTGGAGGCTATATTTACGGAAGAGGATTAGGGCCACATGTCAAAAATACATTTGAGTTCTGAGTTTAAAGTCAGAATTCTGAGAATAAAGTCTCAGAATATTCAGAAATCTGACTTTAAACGAAAATGTTTCACATGTGTGTGAATACATCAGTACATAGATTAATTGCTAGTACTGATTGCAAATATACTGTTACGAGTACAACAGTCTTCTTTAGAGCTGAGCTCTGTGCTCTGCCACTGCATTGTCTCTGTCCGTGGTGCTGAACTGGAGGTTGGAGAAAGTCACTTCCTGTGGCGTTTCAACAGAGTTATTACAGTTATTACAGCAGTATACACAGTAGTTGCTCTCTATTCACTATCCAAGGACTGTGTTGCTGAATGAGCAGCAGCCTTAATCCATTACTATAGTTCAGCTCAGCTCAGAATTTCTAAATTCCAATGCTCTCTTTGGCAATGCCTTCACACAGCGGTTCATCATCCTGGATAAACAGCAAAAAGACATCTCTATGGAATTCACCTCAGTGGCAAGGTTTTTTTGAGGGATGACACAGAATGCTTATGAAAACCATTGGACTTTTTACCATTTCTACCCTGTTGACAGAATGCAATAAGGCAATTTCACCTACACTAATTAAATGTCTCAGACTGCTTTGATTTGTAGGCAAGTGTGACATTGAATGGACTGGTAAATTCACCATGTTAACTGTGTGATAAACACTTTTCGTAATCCTTAATAGGTGTGTTAAAAAAGTAATTTCACACCAGGAAACAATTAATTCTGTTCTGCAATTTCTTGAGGTTACCATGCTGTCACAGTGGATTTCTATTTATTGCTAGCAGTGAATAAAGGAGGCATGTTAAAAGTGAAAGTTAGGATCCAGTCTGTGTGAAATGATTATATTTTGTTGCAGAAGACAGATGATTTTTCCATTTTATTCCTGTGCTTTTAGGTACTCAGCATTTGCAAAGATAGCATGCACATACAGGCACACACACACACACACACACACACACACACACACACACACACACACACACACACACACACACACAGAAATAGAGAATAGTGGTATTGTCATGAACAATTTATGAAAACATGCATGCAGTGTGTATGCTGAAGAAGATATTTAGATCTGTCTGGTCTGTGGTTGTTGATCCCAACATGAAACAAGACTTAAACCATCATTGGGAATTCTCAATCTCACATCATTGTCTTCTGGGACATATTTATTGATTTATTCTATCCAAAGTTTTGCATTGTGTCTTTTCCCCTGTCACCGTTTACTGTCCTCTGCTTTATTTCCTCCTTTTCTGCCTTTTCGTGAGCATATATTTGCTCTGTCCCTTTTGTACTACCCTAACTGCAGAGAGAATAAAGTAGTATTTTGATGGGCTGTTGTTGTTATACATGATGGCTTCTTCACAGTTACCATACTAAGGCCAGGTACAAAGAGGTCATGAAAAAATTCTTCATGCAACCGTTGCAACATAAAAAAGGCAAGAAAGATACAATAATCAAGAACATACATGCACAAATATTCACTAATGAATCTGCACAGCAGAACAGTTGCTGTTATTAAAGCTAGTTATATGTACTTACTCACAGTAGAGCGACACAGCCCTTATCTGTGCTAAATAATTCAGGACATTTACAAACTGATTGTTGGCAAATGCTCAGTGCTATTGTGCACTGTGCTCTTGAAGAAGTGTTGTGCCATTCTCTATATGCTCTCTGAATTATCAAGTGTTCTGCCATTTCTAAACCACAATGTATTCTTCTGAAGGGACCCAACAAGCCTCATGCGGTTAATGATTAAGACAAGATTGGAATGGGTGTTATATGCAAATGTGTGTTGTGTAAAATATGGTAGAGACATAAGTACAAATGTAAATGCAGAGCTAGTGAAGAAAAATACTGACACACTGCCAGCCAAATTTGCAAAACACCAAATCCATCCATCCATCCATCCATCCATCCATCATCCATCATCCATCCATCCATCCATCCATCCATCCATCCATCCATCCATCCATCCATCCATCCATCCATCCATCCATCTTCATGTCCTCACCCTGTCATTGAAAGTGATGTTATCCTGCAGGGAAATCTTGCATTGCATCCAGAGTTAAAATGCAGCCCAAGTGGGTCCATGAAGCCAGAACTGTCTCTCAGCAGCAAAAGAGGTCGGGAGAACTCATACAATATGTAAGGGCTTCTGTGAGTGGAACTGCTTGTTTTGTTGTCCTTCCTAAACCTGAAAAGAGCTGTATGCCTCCCGTTGACAAATTTACTGATGGAATGGTTGCACTGTAGTTCCACTGCACAGTGTATGATAAATTCCTTCCTCAGCTTAAGTGCCCATTGCTGTATTCACAAGGAAGACTGTGATCCAAATGCCTGTAGAAAATGTCAGATCAAAGCCACTGAAAAACACTGCATGGCCCCGAAGGATAGCACAAAGTTGGAAATGTCAGAGCTCATTATTACACAAAAGCTCCCTTGTAGCTGGTAGAGTGTCATTGTTTTACTTGAGGCATCCTCAGCTGCATGGATAGTGACATGGAAACTGAAGATCACTGAAAATGACTTGGAGATATTCTGAAGGCTTAGTGCAGAGCTCTTCAAAAGCCCACATGTAAAATCACATGTTGAAACCATGCCTCATGACCAAGGCTAATGTTTTAAGGCTAAGGCTAACTTTTCCATTAAGCCTACTATTCAATGTTATTTTTCTTTATTGCTGCTTCATTCACAGATTTAAGTCACTGTATGTACCTCATGGTGGAGTTGTTTGAAGAGGCAGAGAAGCTGCCTCAAGACCTTAATATACATCACCCAGAAGATTCTAGTCCATGGGGCAGTTTAATCTCATGGGACAGAAGTTGAGGTTCAAGTACATAGTGTGTCAATAATGTTAAAAATATATCCATCTCTAATTCTTGTACTTTTCAACATTCCTACTTGGTAAAAGCAAGGACATGTCCATCTGGCTGGCAAGCTCGCAGCACACATTAACTGGAATTTTTCATTACATTTTTGGGACTCTACCAATTGTGCAGACTTCTGCATTCATCAATCTGTACCAACTGTTGTCCTTAAAAAAAAAAACTCGAGACTATCAACGAATGACAAAATAAAACAGATACATACAGTGTAGATAGACATAGGCAGACAGCCTCTGAACAAAAGCTAACAGTTGCTGTATTTATATTTCTTTCTTTGTGCATATACAATGAAATAAAATAAAATATACAATACAGAAATATACAATAACAATACAATGCAGAGGATGAATAAAAAACAACAACTAAGGGCTTGTAATAAGGATCCCAATCCTCCTAACATTTACAATTTACAATTTCCAGGTTGCTGCTGACTGTAACGTGATGCCTTCTGTAATGCAGTGGAGCCCAAGAGATCATCAGCAAGAAGCAGAACCCGCCAAAGTCCCTTACACAACGCTAAACACTGTTTAACAACAGGGGCCCACTTTAATCATTTATGCTTCACAAATCATTTGGTAGTCATTTATGAATATTAGATCATGGAGGCCTTTTTGAAAACGTTGAACTTGGTTATGCAAAATATTACTAAGATATTCGGAATAAACCAAGACAAATGCTTTGAACAGATTTTAAAAACATAAATAATAAATGTGAATGTAAATTTAAAATGATATGAATTGTGTTATACATCATTACATGGACGGCACAGGCCTATTATTGTGCTTGTTCTAAACAAATTATTGAATATCCTGTTGTCTATTATTAAATTAATTAAGACAATAACCGGATTATATTGTTGTTGTTTTTTTTTTTTTAAATGTATGGTTATATATTAGACTTAGGCTATAGAGGGACTGTTGTTATCAACTTTATGTAACATATTAACAATAGTAATCAGCGTAGGCTCCTTAAAAAGATATCTCCATGGCAACCTCAATTAACCTTGCTTTATTCGAGACACGCTCTTCAAACCCCTCCTGAGACAACGGACTGATATAATGTGAGTAGTGGCTCATTGAGCTCAGCTTAATAATGAACGGAAGCTTGAGTTCTGCCTCTGAACAAATTCTCCTTTTCTCTAAAAGCGCTAGATGGCAGGGCAGGCCAGGCTGTGAGCGCACAGCACTCAGCAGCCTGCAGGAGTGAGACAGAGTCCAGTGTTTAGTTCTCCAGCACTTGTGCGGTTCGCATCGGCTGTTGCTGCTGCTTAGCTGTGTCACTTTGAAGGCATCATTCCCCGAGGATAGCGCTTTACCTTCGTGGTCAAGACATTACCCGTGGACACCGACCCTCGTCAGGACACCAAGTTTCGCCTGGAGGAGCGTAGGACCCGATTAAAGGACGCCATGCATTACTTCTGGATATACAGCGTTTGGATCCCCGGCGCCGCTTTTCTCTTCGGATTTCAAGGCAAGAATCTGCTCTCTCATTCTTTACTTTTGTGGTTACCAGTACAATTGTAATATAGATTGCAATTGATGTTTGGAGTCTTTGGGGATTGTTTGGGGCAGTCTTGGTTGCCTGTTAGTGCCTGTGGTGGTTCACCAGGCTCATGCTAATAATGCCTGGCTCTCTGAGTTCTGGCTGTTGCGCATCTCGGATATTGTATGTGTGTTTTGTGCGTGCTTGAAATGTCAAAATGACCCAGCAAGGTGTAGACGCACTCATTTGCAAACTTGATATGTGAGGGCTGGAGGAGTGGCACATATACATCAGCTCTGCCTTTGGTTTTGTAGGGAGACTCAAATACATTGAGGCACTTTCCAAAATGGTAAGAGCAAAGCTATGATGAGCACTTACCTGTGGCAGCTAGACAATCTGTTGCATTTTGTGTGAGTGCCTCATGTAGTCCACAGCAGCAGGTTCTGGTTCTCATCCTGTGAGGAGGAGAGCTTTGAGGCCGGTGGCTCTCCTGGCAACTGGCTATATGACACTGTGTATCTGCATGCTTGTAACACTGAGTAACACTGCAGCTACTGTGAGCTCTATGGGAAAGAGGATCTCCATCAGTTTACTGATAACTCAGTCGGATGGAGACCTTTGACTCTTTTCTGGTTGCTGCATATTTCATAGGAGAGACCCTGGCAGGCTCTCACACACACACACACACACACACACACACACACACACACACACACACACACACACACACACACACACACACACACACACACACAAAGTAGCATTAGTGTGAACAGAGATCAGACCAGGGGCGGAGCGGGACCAAAAAAATCTACCGGGAAATTTCGTAGACCACCGGCCCTCAGGGAACGGGGACGGGACTGACTGCATTGGAACTGACTGCTAAGCTAACTTATGCCACAGCCGGCCAAATTGAGAAAAGGAAAGCCACTGACCTACCTTACAGGTTCCAGACAAGGTGAGTGGAGGGTCCGAGTTTTAAACTGATTAGGTGTTATGTTTTCATAACCCGATGTGTACACACGGCTATGGATTCGACCAAAACAAACAACCTAAGTCCTGCCTTCCACTTCCTGTTAATACGTCTTTTTATTTTGGAATTTTGAGTACCGAAACAGCAGTTTCACAGGATCTAAACAAACTTTCAAAGTGGTAGACGTAGCATTATATATTTCATATTTACCATGAGCTACTTCAAATTTCACAAGTTTTGGCTGGCTGGTAGCTGGTGCTAATTCCCATCTGTGACATGAGGTGCTTAGCAAAGTTAGCTTATTTCACCTGTACTATCTTTACTCATTAATGCCCGGAACATGTCCGTTATTTTGAGCATTTCACTGCCTCCTCCTCCATCATTTATTTTTTTCCTTTTGAGTCTGACCTTCTCAGTGCCACCTTTCCCTTTTTCTTTTTTGCTTTCCATCATTAGACTCACACACTGTCTGTTAGCGTTACCGATACTACGACTTCCAAACGTGACGAGGAAAAAAAGAGGTGTTAGATGGCTTTACGTCATAGGCCGACTAGGGCTAGCTTCTCACTGATCACCATATATTTCTGAAAATCCTAGACATGGTAGTGACCTGCACTTCGTTAGTGCTTTCTGATTAGCCTGTGTTTGTACTGAAATAAGAGGCTGCTGTGTCTTGCCGTACGGGTTGAGCAGAGGATGTACAGTTTGACCAGCGGGCAGCGGCCGCACACCAGGCCGCTGGATGGTGTTGCTAAGAACTTGCAATGTATAACTATTATCAGACCGGCCTTTGTGGCCTCGAAACACTACCGGCTCACCGGGAAAAGTCCCGACTCTCCCGATTGGCACTTCGCTGCTGGATCAGACTCAGCATGTATTTTAACCACTACGGTCCTCTGAGGTGAGGAGCTAAGTGATATTTAATGTCAGGTTTTAGTTTTTACATCCCACGGTGGAGGATCAAAGTGTCCTTGTCTTCTTCTTTCTGGCTGCAGCTTTAAACAGGTGAAGTGCTGTATAGGTTGTGCTTCAGTGAGTCTGACATATTTGCTGTCAGGGATTCAACCTGTGAGGGCATTTGACAATATAAACCTGCACATTTAAGGACATCTTTGTGCATTGTGCTTTTTTGCTTTCACTGACTAAAACATGAGCTGCATTGGATAATGTTCAGTGTATCTGATATAATAGTGCACTGCAGTATGAATTTCATTTCTTTTGACTTGGATATTACCATATTCTGAAGATGAATCCATAGTAAATGAATTGAAGAAAAGGTTTTGACATTTGAATAGATAGCTAGAGTGATATAACACTCTTTATTTCCAGCTTGAAACTATAACATTCATGCTTGTCTCTTAATAAATGCTGCTGTTAAAGTGAGTTTCTGCTAATTTGACCCAACTGCAAACTTAGGGGCAATGAATGGAACAAAAACTATGTCAGCAAAAAATGTCTCACATTTTTCACTTTTAATTGGATATATACTTTTGTACTGGAAACTGTAATGAGAAGATGTACATGGTGACATTTAACAGAGATGAATGGGTCCTGCTATTTTCTGGATTTGTTTCTGTGTAAAAAGTTTCCTATGTGAAGTAAAACCTTTATCCATCACTAGTTCATCCATCACTATGTTGATCACAAAGAGATTTGGTGTGTAGGAAGACAGGAGCCTACAGGTAGAGATATGTTGTGTAATGACATCATTGAAGTGCTATGATTGTATTCCCTAAATACTTTAATGAAGATCTCATCCACTCTTTGATCTGACGTAAATTGGCTTTCGTTAAATTGCCCTGGAAAATGGCTTATTGGCTTTTGGGACTGCAGCAGCATCAAGTATTTCACACTTTGCACACAATATCCACTGTACACACACACACGCACACACACACACACACACACACACACACACACACACACACACACACACACACACACACACACACACACACACACACACACACACACACACACAGAAAGTAAAGTAGCATCAGTGTGTATCAGAGATCAGACTTAACATGACTCATGAATTGAACAATATCGCACAATGAGAACAGAGACATAAAACCAAAGCATCAAATTGTCTCTGGAATAAACGTGTTTGGTTGATCAGGGCTTGAAGAATAAGGTAAAAAATCTATCCTATGCCTGGATTAAAACATTGTATTAGATCCTCCTTGTCAATTTCAGGGTGTTATGGAACTGTATTTTGGGAATTGGTAGAACTTTTAATATTTTGAAAGGGCTTTCCATCAAAGGCTTAGTTAACAGTGAAATGAAATTTGACCATAGAGCAGAATGAGGTGAGAACAAGCTCTCTAAGTGGTGTAAAGCTAGAGAATTTCCCCTAAACTACTGTGCAGCTGCTTCACGGTTACAGCTTGGATTACATTTCAGGGGAAACAGGCAGGTGTTTAAGCACCAGGCTCTCCAGTGATGTGCAGCAAAGCTGGAGAGAGAGGGGCAGAATCATACCCTAAGTCATTTGTCTGACAAACATCTGTAGCGAGCATTTTGGTTGTGAGGAATCTGAATACGACCTACTGCGAACACTAATGAATATTCCCTTAGCTCTGTGATTAAGGAGCAGTGCTATGCCATCTATATTCTCCTGCCTTCCCAGGGGAAGAAACAGAGAAAATGCTGAAGGAAAAACATGAAAATAATGACAATTAACCCTCAGGAATTTACTCAATATGGCTAAATATAAAAGTGCTATTTTAGATTAGTCTTAGCTTTGCTCGTGTGCATGGATTCTCATCATGTTCTCAAGGACAATTCAGATATGTTTATGTGTTGATAGGTTCAGTTACACATTGAGTATGTAACCATTAAATGCATGGACAATCATCTGCTCTTTAATGCTGGGATCAGACTAAATGCTTTTGGCCTAAATAATTCATACTATCTTGCATCTGAAGTCTGTACTGTCTGCTGACTGTTGGTGGTCAGCGCCCATCTGAGACTGTCCTCCACCTGTTGAAATTCCACCTCAGCATCCAGAATAAATATTATTTTATTTGGATGTCAACTACTTCCAAATCCAGAAAACCACAAGTGCAGAAATTAAACACGGTGTTATCCACACCAAGGCATCCATCGTATCAAATATCTACATGTATAGTGTAAAACAATAGAAGCTTCAAACCACTATGAAATGTAATTGTATCACTCCGCCCTTGTTGGGTTGCGATTGTATTAGGGCTGTCAATCGATTAAAATATTTAATCACGATTAATCGCATGATTGCCGAGAGTTAACCCGCGATTAATCACACTTTTTTTTTTAAATCTGTTTTAAGTGTACTTTAAAAAGGATATTTTTCAAGTTTTTGTATGCTCTTATAAATATGGGAGCAGACAAATATGCTTGCTTTATGCCAATGGTTATTATTGCAACAATACAAAATAATGACAAATACTGTCTAGAATATTCTCCAAAATAACCTCAAAGGTATTGTATGCTAAGAAAATATGCTGAAAGCCTAATATGGCACTTCTCAAGCCCATCAAGCGACAACAGATGGGCATATTGACCTGAATGTAAGATTACTTGGTAATATGAACATAATTTAGTGTCCCAATTTAGTTTTTTTAAGCAACTCAACACATAACAGCAACAGACACATTGTACAAGTACATGCATACATCCAGGCGTCTCCATTTCAAACTATCCAGCGTGGCCTGTCTTTGGCGAGGTGGGGAAAAGGCTTCTCTGTATCTGCCGTATGCTTGCCCAGCAAGTGGTATTTGAGACTCGATGAATTCACATCAACAGTACATGCAAATAACTTTAGTCTTGTCAAGAGAACACCTGGAAGGTCTTTCTTTATCCATTTCTGCTCAGAGAGGTTTGTTTCTGCTAGCCATGCACAACGTTACTGCTCTTGTGGTAGTTTGTATATTTGTTTAGAAATTTAAAACAAAGCCAGGTTCAGGTAGATCATAAGCTTCAACCAAATCCACATTCTCCACCAGTCACTTCATATTAAATCATATACTCTCACATAGCTCTGGCTCTGCCTTTTCAGTTTGCAAAATATTACAGGTTCATAGTTACATGTCAAACTGAGACTGTCTGATTCTACATTTAGATCTGTCACTTTGTAGGTAGAGGGAATATAGAGTCATCCATTCCTCTCGATTACATACATTTGTCTCTGCCTTAGGACTAAAATAGGATATTATTTAATGCTGCATATTAAGCAGTGTATTCACTTAATTGTGTAGAAAGGTGTTAAGCTCCCTGTGAGAATAGCTCATTCTTCTCTCAACATAATTGAATTCAAGTTATTGTAGGTAGTAGGTATTTCCACTGGAAGTTAAGTGAATTTTTGTAAATGTGCACAATTTCAATATAAAAATCAAACCTTTTTAATAGTGAACTTATTTGGGAGGGAAATACACATAAAAAGCAACAATAGGTCTTATGGTTTGTTTTGCTTGAAATAATGCCAATTGAATTAAATTGTACTGCATTCTGATTTATTATTATTTTTCATTTCTATTAGGAGGGTTTACAACCTTGTCTGCTTATGGCATGGTGTGTTTATGACATGATACATACAGCCTAAACTCGGGAAGAAACTTGTTTTAGTGGAACATGTGTACGTCCAAAACTCCAAAACTCAGATTGGACAGATAGTCTAGCTAGCTGTCTGGATTTACCCTGCAGAGATCATAAATCCACCGGAGTTTAAAATGCCAACACAAAGAAAGCTCAAGGCAACGGATATCCAGCCTAAATAAGTGAAATCAGGAATTTCTGTCTGCAGCGAAGCAATCCCGGAAGTGGAACGTCGTGGATATACAATACTCCTGTTTTATTTATTTTATTTAATGCCAGCCTGGATACTGTGGCTTTTCAATGGTCAATGTGGTAATACACTTTGGTAGCAACCACCTGAAGTTGTTGATTGAAGGTTCTCCAATATGTCTGTGCACTGTAGAATGCAGTCATATGAAAGGATCACTCACTACATTTACATGCACATAATATTATTATTATTATTCCTAAAAAGACGCTAACCGACTAAGCTGTTTACATGGCTAATGAAAGAGAATATTCCACCAATATTCCTGTTTATATATAGTCATGCAAAATACGATTTTTTTTCAAAGTTTACCAGCGGTGACGGACTTGTTGGACCGTGCGAACACAGAGTCCCTTTTTCATTCCTTCAATCGGCTTCTTGAAAAGGTTGGTGTAGCGATGTGTGCGCATATCCAAAAACCTGTTAATATCCAAGTCTTTGATAATGTTTAAAAGTAGATGTGTTTCTCCTTCTCATCGGGTCTGCAGCCCTGTAAACTGTTGGCTGGTTGGTTTGGTTACAGCAACCATAGCAACACACAGAACTGACCATAAGCCGTAAACAGGCAAGAGGCCGTAAACTGCGGTAAAAACTCTGATTGAGACACATATTCCGAATGTGCTGTATACATACATGTTCAAAGAATGCCTCTAAAATCTGAATAATACCAGAATATCCCACATGTCTTAATCGGTAAAAGCTATATTTGGAAAATGGCCTTTCGGAATATTGTCATATTCGGAATAATAGTGGAATATTGGTGTGCATGTAAACGTACTGATTGAGAACAAAGCACATTTGTGAAAAGAAGTGACATTGCAGAGATGAGGCTTAATATGCTTCAGGTGCATCACTTCATCCGTTGCCGTGGTATGATGGAAACTCCTCCTCCTCCTCTCTTCATCATGTCTCCTCTGCTCAACCTCTTTTTATCCACACACTGGTTTGAAATGCAAGCCAACCAAATCAATCCGTTTCATACAGCACATTTTATAGATCAAAATGTTGTGCGAGACACTTCAAAAATATTCAGGGAGCAAAGAAGATTAAGGGGAATATGAAATCTCTTTCCACATAAATCACCTTGAGTCAGTGCTGGAGGAAGATGTGTCAGCTGGCTGGGAGTTTCAAGCTGCTCATCCCAATGATCCACTCCACTGGGTTGTAGAAAGCTGCACTCGACTCCAGATTATATTTACCAACATGTCCTCCATGTATTTATAATGTATCACAAATACATGTTAATAATAATAATAATGACATGTTTTGTAATTTATGAGAAAAACACTCTTTCATTTCATCTATTTGTTTGTAGCCCTGTTGTAAGGATCAATATTCTGATATTTACTATACATTAAAGTGTTGTTCTACAAACCAGACAACTGCCGTTATAATGTTGTCCCTTCTAAAACAAGTTGTATCTCAGGAGGGAAGTGCCTTTCCTTGTCTCACTTGTTTATGCTACTACACAACCAACAGCCCCTAAAATTCTCCAGTATTTGTATGAATATTGCAGCATTCCCCCACTAGGTGATACAATGTTTAATCCACATGGAAAGATAAGATGTTTCAATCTAAGTGCTGAGGCACATTAAATGGATGTCTTGAGTTTCTGTGAACAAGAGGCATCAGATCAGAGAGATGTGGTGTGACTCCTGCTGCAGGTGGGAGGTGGATAAGAACCAATAAAACACCCTGGCAGCTGTTCTGTAGCTGTAAACCTGTAAAGAGAGAAGAATGAGTCTGACTGGAGCAGTTCCAGCTCACAGAGCAGCAGAGAGTGACATCAGCATGACCACCACCGTAGGGCAACATCTCCTTTCAGGAGACCTGGAGCATTGAGTCTGGTAATGCAGGATGATGCTGCATTTCCTATTATTATCTCAAACAAAGTACACAATGGTGTCAGTGGACAATGTTGGGTTATTTTTGTTGCCATAAGAATGCTAATTAACTACTAAGTACTAATACTTGGCTTGGATTCCCTGATTACCATGTTGTGAGTATGGCCATTATGGCGCTCATTTTCCAGTTTGATGTTCACAACAAAATATAAGCTTTAAAAAAATAAAATGTTTGTTTACGAATGGAAGGAAAGTAAGATGTTTTGTATATAAACTCTGACTAGTACTGTAAAGACAAAATGTGAACACTAGGAATCAACTGCTTACTGTCTAATGTGTGGGAGGAGTTGCACTTTGATATATTCTTCACCACAGGGTGTGTTTATCTAAACTAAATGTATAGTTTATGCTTGTTACCATTAGAAACTAAGTTCAAATGTTCAGCCTGTTGTAACCTTTTGACTCTGACTTTAGAGCAGAGCGGAGGATATCGGCTGAACACAATAAAACAGAAAAAGAAGATAGTCACCAGTCAACTCTGATTACATAGATAATTTATTACAAAGTGTCTTTGCCCTCTTATCCCAAAACTTCTCAATTTTTAAAACAATGAAATAGGGATTTCTGGCAATCATTTTCCGTCCACCATTCCTCGGTTTGTTAATCATTGAAATGTATCCAATGAAAAAACGTATTATACTAGATAACAGCAGCTAGAGACAAAAGCTGAGAGTGAGGGCGTCCTCTAGCTCACCCAGTAAGATAAGGGATCTTATTATGTTGGCTGAGTCCTGCAGGTGCTGGTTCGAATCCGACCTGCTGTCCTTTGCTGCGTGTCTTTTCCCATCCCTCTCCCCCTTTCATGTCTATCCACTGTTAGTGGGGCAGATAAGGGGGGAAATCATTCAAAAGTGGATACAAGCACCACATTTGGTGTAGTTATCCCTCTGGGGCCAATAATTTGAAAAATAATGTTAGGCACTCGATTGTTCAAGATGGCTGCCATTTCCGGCATTAGAAAACATGTATCCTGCCACATAAGTTTACTCATGGGACATATTTCAAGTTTTTTTGAAAGAGCACTACCCACTGAGTAATTGTGCCAATTTTGGTGCTTGTATCCACACGTGAACGATTTCCCTACAAAATGGCACTTATCTGCTCCATTCTGTCACTTGTAATAAAGGGAAAAAGCCCCAAAAAATAATCTTAAAAAGAAAAAAGAAAGCTGAGAGTGAAACGGTGTCATTGGCTGTTAGAAATACAAGACAACAGAAACAGACAACAGAGAAAATGTAGAGCACATGATGAAGTCTGTAGATGCCTATTAAAAAATAATCTAAGTATATGTGAGGAAGTAAGGGTGGATTAAAGAAATGCTGTAGATCTGTAGGTCAGAGGAAGATATTTATGACTTGTCTTGACACATCTTGATCCTGCTCTGTCCCACCCTTGCTTTTGTGTCCTCTCTTTCTCAGTTACTCACTGGTTCATCAACGTTTTCCAGTCTCTTGGTTTGTATCTTGTTAGTCTCCCATTGCCAGACCTTCCTCCACAGCGCTGCGGAGGAGGGTTGAATTCAAAATGCAAAGGGGCCTATGAGAGAAGGACAGAGGCGCAAAGACAGATAAAGACAAATACTGTCTAATGAGATGGAGAGAAATAGATTGAATGCCACCCTCTAACAAGAGCAGCGTATACTCTCTTTCTCACCTTCTCTCCCCCATTCTCACCACAGGCTTTTTAAAATGAACCTTGATATGCTGTGGCAGTTATTTATATGGTAATTCACCAAAGAGACTCATCACACAGAAAACTCAGAGTTTAGTAGAATAAGATATTGTGTATGTGTATATATGGGTAAGTGGTTGCTCCACATTAACCGTGTGGTGTTATTATCTGTGCACCCTTAAATATCTCTATGTATTTTTGTATTTTTCCTCCTTTTCCGTCGTGTCGGACACGCCGAGAGTGGCACATCTAACATGACAGCAGTCAGGTTTTTAAATCATGATTTTGTCCAGAGTCACCTCTCCTTTGGGCTAGGCCCACAGCAGCATATTATACATTTAATGAGGCACTTTTGCAAGCTGACTCTTTCTGACCGTGATTCAACACTTTCACAACTTTCAGTGTACCACCCACACGGACAAAAAGTACTGCCTCATTGCTACTTGTTTTTTTGGTATCTTATAGACAAGATGTTTGATTAAAGTAAGCATTCATCTATCTATTTCCTGTTCTGGCCATAGGCTATTTAAACAAAGTCTGATAAGTAATGCTATTTATATGGTAATTCACCAAAGAAAGGTTGGTGTTTCGATCCCCAGATCCTCCTGTCTGCATGGCGAAGTGTCCTTGAGCAAGACACTGAACCCCAAGTTGCACCCTGATGGCCGGCCAGTGCCTTGCATGGCACTTCCTCCACTATTGGTTTATGAATGGGTGAATGATGGGTAAATTGTAAATCGCTTTGTCCGGTAAGGTAAGAGAAAGCGCTATGTAAATGATGAACATTTACCATTAGTTCTGTTATCAGTCTGGGCTAAGTATGTGGCTGTAAGGTGTGTGCTTATATACATGTATGCTTATCCCTAGCTTCCTGCAATAATCATTATGTTCTAAACTGCATATTGATTTCAACAACAGCTAATCCGGAAGCAGATGAGACGCTATAAATGTTCCTCTCAGCAGTTTTAAAGACTGAACTGGTTCAGCAGAAGTTATACTAAGATCTAAACAATTACCCTTGACCAGTCACTTCACCTGTACTTACTATTAGGGATGGTAGTCTCCAGAGGCCCCACAACACAATACTATCACTATACGTATGTCACAATATGATATTCTGAGATATATTGCAATTCGTTACCTTTTTTAACTTCATATCTGTTTTATCTAAAAAGATACAATTTCTCAATTTGATTGCTTACCCAGGAAATCCAGAATTCTCGTGAGAGCACAAGTTGAATTTGCTCAGCGAGTCACTCTGGCATTGAGTAATGATGATCATTAACTATGCCCTTCTAGCCGAGCTGCACCAATCACATGGTTGTATGGCCAGAGGCGTGCTATACAGATGACGACAGTTTAATCTACCAGTTAGCTCCGCTGGTATCTAAGCGTATGGGGCTCTGGATACTTCACCCCGTGTATTGTTGTGATTGGTCGTAGTGTTATCCAATTGCGTGCAGTGAGATTTTCAAATGCATGCTTGGTGCTGCCCCTCGAGTTGTGTCATTTTCATTACTCAATGCCAGACCATTAATCTTTCAGATTTGGGTCTGGTTTTCCAGGCTAGCAAAATGTAATTCTCATGTGCAATTTATATAATAAAAGATTGATACTTGGCACAGTATTGCCACGGTAAATACTATGATACTATGAAGACACTATGCTGTATCGATTATTCACTCACCCCTACTTTCTATGATGTGCAACTTCTGTCCCAATTATGAAACAGATACAATAAGGAAACATCCCTAACAATAACACTTGAAGTGAACAGGTCTGACTGATTGGGAGTTTAAAAGTGGACAAGAACTGGCCTCAAAACTCACTTTCCTCTTTTGCTATTTTGGCTGTGGGTCTTTTGACAGCAATGTAATAAAAGTGTGAATTCAATACACACATTTGTCAGCAGTTGTGGACATTATCTCTGTTAGGATGCCCGTCAACTGGAGCATCCTAACAACAGATAATGTCAGAGGGCTAGCCATGCTCACTTATCTTTGCTGTTTGATGCTCATCTAAAGCAGTGCACTGTGGCCACCCATGAGGACCATAAATGCCATCAGCTTCCAGCCGTTTGATTAACTGTAGCCGAGTATAGCATCATGTGATCAGAGCTGCTGGCTTTCTAATAGGTGGAGAGTATGATTGTTGATATTGGGGATTTGCATTTCCAATAGAGGGATGGGAGGTGGGAGGAGATGAACGATCTTAATGTGAGACAAACACCAAACACACTGTTCCTGGTTCAGTTATAAATCAATGTAGCCTGTGGCTTACGTGTGTTTGTCTTAGCAACGAGCCGTGTACGAGTAGCAATATTTTGCAGTCAAATACAAAGATTTTTTATTTTCTGAAGATTAAATAACGTCAGCTTTTTCCGCTGTGTTTTTTGTTTTACAGGGACTTTGCTTTCATATTTCGACACATCACATTATAAGTATTTCTACAAAATGTCCCTATGTCACAATTTACTCTTGTGTGTTTGTTTTCTTACTGGCTGTATCTTTGTGTTGTAGGAGTGAATAGTCTGTCAGCAGCTATACCACTGCAGTGAGTTTAGACCAACATTAGACACAGTGGCAGGTCTGCGGACTCACTGGCTCAAGGTTCACTCTCCACAGGTTGTATTGCATCAGGGTCTGCTGTTTTAGTGTCATGTGTCATGCTGACAGTGTCAAGAGAGGCTCCAGGAGTGGATGTGACCCACACAGAGGTGAAGAGAGACACAGCAGGCAGGAGGCCAGGAGAGAAAGGAACATAACACAGTTCACTGCCAGATGCACACACTGCCACATTGCCAGAGGTTACTCAGCTGGCTAGCATAACGATTCCCACTATTAAAGCAACCAACTGGCATTATTGGCCTCTAGCCATGGCAAAGGACAAGGAGCAGCAGGAGAGGCCAGGACGGGAACAGTGAGGGAGCAAAGAGCCATAATCTGTCCCAATGGTAAAGATACAAGACTGACACAGGCAATGATGGAGGTTTAAAATGACAACCTGGCACTGTGGATCAGCCTCAGTCCCAGAGGAGAGAGAGAGTGGGCCACATATTCAGCTGATACGGTATGTTTTATTCAGCACTTTGCAGAGGTTTTACAGATAGCCCTTTACTGTGTGATGTGATCACTGTCATCCATTTTGCTACATGCTCTGATAGCCCGCTGGCATCCGGGCTGAAAGTATGACACGCAGACCAGACAGCTGTTAGAGAAATACTGACCTCACCTGCATCACCTCCGATGGATATATATATATATATATATATATATATATATATATATATATATATATATATATATATATATATCACCTTTGATCAGATCACTGTCCTCTTGTCCTGGGAGGAGCTAAATTGGAAACTGAATTGTTGTTGGATTGTCAGCAGTCTTATGAATATCTAACAAAAAGGAAGGACACAATGTAAAACACAAAGCAAAAAGCCAAACCTCCAGCACGGTTCTGCTTCTTTGGCATGTTATTGTTTTTTTTTTCTGTTTCTCCATCTGTTAGTTTATTCTGTTCATTGAGAGACTCATACAACAACACAGATTAACTTCTACAGAAGCAGATTCCTCTGAATCAGGACATCAAGCAGTATCTGTTTATGTACACAAGTGTAGTCCTAAGGTAAGGTAAGGCTGGCTAATCGCAGTGGTTATCAACCTTTTTGAGTCACGACCTCCCAGAATAATGATGTTGGTGTTCGCGACCCCCCCCCCCGACAATGTGAAAGATAGCTCTAAACCGGTGTAAACAGCTGTTTCTACGTGCCTCCCCCTGCTGATTTTGCGTGATTATTTTGAATGCTGTGATTAATACATGGATATACATGGAAACAAATAATGCTTTGCTTGAATGACAGTTTAGTTTAGTTTTAGTTTTAGCACCTAGCCTTGTCCAATGTTTGTGTCTTTTCCTCCCTCCCGCCCGCCTTCAGACCCCTTTCTGTGTTCCAAGACCTCCTAATTTACAAATGAAGCGCAACACATGACATGTACCAAACTTCACACAGTCATGTAAAAATAATTCCCCAGTCTAGAATATGTTTTTCATTTCAATTTAATTTTTTTCTCCCCAACCTTCTGGCGACCCCCAGAAAATATCTTGTGACCCCCTTGGGGGTCCCGACTCCCAGGTTGAGAACCACTGGGCTAATGGACTGATTCACTGACTCCACTTTTAATAATGACTCAATGTCATGCTGCATTTATTTTTAGGGAACAATAAACTTATTGGGTAAATAGACAAGGAGCAGAAGATACTCTGGGCCAGATGTACTAACGCTTTTGCGCCCACTTCAGGCGTATTTGTGTCGCAACGTGCGCGTAAAATCATGGCGAGGTATGTACAAACAGGCCGCAATGATGTAAAAGCGCAAACTGCATGTCGTGGGAGCTGAAAAGGGCAAATTGCGTTTTTTGTGTCATACATATTTATTCATGGGAGGGTCGCGGGGAAAGTGGGAGTTTACCGTAAAGAGATGGGAGGGGAAGCGTAAAGAGCGCTTAATTACGTATTCCGCGGTATGTACAAAAACCGCCAGTGATAGCGCGCCTCTATTTTGCGGTGAAAATTCTCCGCCTCTTAAAAGCAGGTGTAAACCTGGAAGCGGGTTTCCTCACATATGCCTCCTGGTGAAATGACAGCAGTAATCCGAGCAAGACGAAGACATAGGCCAAGGAGACGAGCTGAAAGGAGTTTTGCCACAAGGATCACAGATTAAGCAGCCATGCAAGATTACAGTTACTGGAAGAAATCAAAGATGACATTGAATCTCCGACTCAGAGTTCACATTCCAGCAGTTGTTAAACTCCTCGCTACATTACAAATATTGGCATCAGGATAATTTCAAACAGTCATAGCATCAGCAGTGGGAATATCGCAGTCTGCACTCAGCCGTATCATAGCACAAGTACTTACAGTTTACGGTATAGTGGGCGGAGAAAGGCGCTAATTACGGATGACCTGCAGGTTTTTGTAAATATGACTTAAACTATGGTATCATTGCGTTCGCTATCTGCGGGTGAGCCATGGCGCTGATAACGCTGCGTTCGCAAATGTACGTACATCTGGCCCTCTGTGTGTGATGTTCAGTGCAGCTTTCTGAACTGGCCAGTGCTCCGTCCATGTGCTGATTTAATCAAGCTGCACTGTAGATACACCTTCACCCACTTTATCTTCATGAGTTCATCAAAACTCCAGGAGTAGGAACATGTTTCCACTCTAACAGTGTGTTTTTATTCAAGCAGTTGTTAAGACAGAGAGGCATGTCAAAGCACCATGCTGAGCTGGAACTGCAGGACTCCAGCATTAAATGTTAAGTCTGAACGTTGTCTTCCTTCTAACTCCCCTTCTGACTCATTGATCACACACCCACTTTGTTCTAGGTACTGTAGGATGATTTAAATTTAGTTTGTTTTCTTATTTGGGAGATGGACATTAAAGGGAGTTTTTGTGATAGCTGCATCAATAATCTACAAACACAATGTTTCAGTCTCTGGTCCAGCTGGAAGTATGTGTGGCTGCAGACCCCATAGTGATGTGTTGAGGTGGAGGAGAAGAAGAGCAGCCTGTGGCATTATAGGTGTTTCAGGTGTTTTGTATAATTTTCCCAAGCAGGAATGTAAGAGTGGACTTGCACTCACCAATAAATATTTATTAAGACATTTAAATAATGTGATTTTGTTATGACAAAATATCATTTGGAGAAAATAATGGTGGAGAATGAGTAGGTAGCAGAAGATGTGGACCTGGCCAAAGCATTCTCATAAACAGGTTTGTATGTTATCGTACGAAAAGGTATGCACAACAATTCGCATCAAATGAAATGGGTGACTGCCGGCTGGTCACGTGATGACCGGTCACATGGCATTAAGTTTAGTTGGGCGGTCTTTACAGTTTTTATATTTATTTATTTTATTTGGCTGAGGAAAGGTTACTGGGAGCTAGGTACCGGTTACCGTGAGGTTCCTGTTGTTTCATAGGCCGGCGCAGTTGAGATTAGCTGACAAAAGGTGTCTGTGAGTCAAGTACAGAACGCCGCGAGGTGACAGTTCTTTCAGCAGCCGATGCAGGGAGGTTCAGCTACAAAAAGTTCATGCGGAGACAACAGTTAAGTTTAGGCACCAAAATGACCAAAAAAATAAATCACCAAAAAAAGATTGTGGTTAGTAGTACTCCTGGGACATTAGCACACATTTCCTGGGTGAAAGTCTTCTGTTTTCAACTGAACATGAACTCCACTCCTCCGCTTGAAAGCCCTGTTTTATGACACAGCCATGCACAACAACTACCTCCTGATACGGTGCGTGACGCTCTAATACATCAGCGGTCACTGAGGTGCGTACAGCAATAAATACGTGGAATACATATGAATTACAGTGCATTACTTTTGAATGGTTCATGAGAACAACCTGATCTGATAGGGTAGACCAAGCTAAACAGGGCAGTTTGGCCTGTGTCATTTACTTTGCTTCCTTGTATTTGGTTTTGTTTGCCCTTTGTTTTTACTGCACAGTCATGCTTTTGCTTGCTTTTTTTGGAAAGTCCTACCACCACTCCAACATCCTTTCTCAATTTAGCACTTTAAAGTGTCTTTGAATTATAAAGTAAAACTGTATGGAAAATAAGTATGTTTATCATTGGACCTTTTATTGTGATTGTATTTACAAGACAACACATGCACCTTTTCACTATTCTAGTGCATTAGGTTTGTCACTTAATGGGTCTAAATTAACACTGATTGTGCCAAAGTGACAGAAACCAATGGAAAGTGCTGAGCAGAAAAGGTTGGGAGAAAGTGTTTGCTCAGGGTTTTGGTTTATTGGACATTGTGAATAAATTTCTTTTTAGTTTTATTCTCCTGCAGATTCCTTGAAGGTCTCCGGATGCTAGTTGTTCCTGTTCTGCAAGCCTTGCACTTTTTGTAGATAAATACAGTATGCATACTTTCTGTAATAAAGAGAGCAGTTTGGTAGTGAGTGTTATCATGGGAAAAACACAGATAGTGAATCATTTGAATAATTGGAATTATGAATGTGACTGGATAACATTCAGACTCTCATCCATTACATTCACTCATTACAATTCCCCCAGAGACAAAATATGGTTTGACCAACACACAGAGCAATTCTGCTTGCACGAGGGAAGCTGTTAAGTTCTTAAATTCAGAAGGAAGGAAGAAGGCTCTAAAGACTCAGGCTGTGCTGCTGTATATGTTAAAGTAATGCTCCCAAGCAGCAATCATGTCATCAATGTAACATTTGCATTTGAAGTTGTCAGTCAGGGCAGTCCCAGTGTGCCTCTTGCTCTGCAAAGAGCAGCAGAGAGAGGTCTGGCCATCAGCCTATTGTGTATCCACAGCAGTGTGAAATGCTGCTCCGCTTGGCTCCATCTCTTCAGGTTTGATGGTCCTTTATAATCAGCAGCTCCTCAGATATGAGCTGGGCTATGAGCCACATGATGATAACCAGTAAAGGAGAGGCCAGGGAGAGAGAGAGAGAGAGAGAGAGAGAGAGAGAGAGAGAGAGAGAGAGAGAGAGAGAGAGAGAGAGAGAGAGAGAGAGAGAGAGAGAGAGAGAGAGAGAGAGAGAGAGAGAGAGAGAGAGAGAGGAGAGAGAGAGAGAGAGAGAGAGAGAGAGAGAGAGAGAGAGAGAGAGAGAGAGAGAGAGAGAGAGGAGAGAGAGAGAGAGAGATGCATTACAGTATAATGAACCACAGCCAATAATGAAGCACAGTCACTCTCTGCTTCCCTTTTTAGAGGTGCAGCTGCCGGTTGCGCACGGCCATGTAAACACCGCCAAAAACCCGAATATGCTCATATTCCGGTTTTTAAAAAACCGGAATAAGACCCCTGGGTTACCCCTTTTCTAACCCGAATATTTATTCATGTAAACGCGTATCGGCATATAACCATCAAAAGAACATTGATTTGTGTTCTGCGCATGTTCTATTCGCAAGGAATCTTGGTCTTTTGAGTAGAGTAACTTCTTGTATGCGCCGTGCAGTATACCGGAAGTAAACAAAAAGTAGAGGTAAACATGGCGAGACGCAGACAGCACCACACTTTTGGAGCGAGGAGGAAACCAATGTCTTTATTAGTGTGGTGAAAACCATGAATATAATGTCTTTTGTTGTTGTTGTGTTTGTTGAAATGATGCATATTGCGTCTTAAGGTTGTCCGTTACATCCAGACGCTACCGTGCGTCGCCGTTTACATCAGGATATTGCCAATTGATTACAAACTCCATGTTATACAGGAGTGACTCTCTCTGCTCACACATGTAAACGGGTTATTCCGAATGTTTCAGAAACCCGAATAGTGACCTTAACCCGACCATAACCCGAATATTGGCTGCTTGTAAACGTAGTAACTGACTCACGGACTTTGGTGCTCGTTCTCGCAAAATTCGTAAGGGCTTAGGGTTGTCCAAATGTCGAATTTCAAAGGGCGTGAGGGTTTGAGTACACACTTACCAAGCCCTTTCCGTGAGTCTGCATCGATGCAGACTTCACTAAAGGGAATTACCCACAGTTCAAAGGGTTGTGACGTTTACCGCAGAGACCATAAGGAAATCCGTAAATTACAAAGGTGAACAACAGCACGACCATGGGAATGGAACGGACCTGTTATCCATATGTAAAACAAGAGTTTGAAAAAATTTGGAATCAGGCCAACTTAAAATGAACATCTTTGTTATTAAACGTTGCCAAGGTAACGTGATCTCGTGAAGCTCACTTCGCACCTGAGATCAACTAAGTCTGTGAGTCTTTAGTCCTTAGTCCTCAGGGCTCACTTTGGGGATTGGACCAATGTGTTCACTGTCACTGGTCAGCTCTTTCCAGAAGATCCTATTATTTTGTTTTAAACTCTTCCAGGTCAGTGCAACTGTTTGATAAATATAATTTATGTCTCTTTGTGCAGAATGTGTCTGAAGACGTTGAGGTGTTAGAAAATCTAGAACTACATTTTCCTGCTTTCTCTTCCTCAAATTAGTTTAGCCTATGCATCTTGCTGTGCCACTTCGTATTAACCAGAACACAAACATAACTCACATTTTAATGAATCTCATTGGAAAAATGGTTATGCTTCTCCAATATCTGTCTTTCTGTGTGTGTGTGTGTGTGTGTGTGTGTGTGTGTGTGTGTGTGTGTGTGGTGTGTGTGTCCGTAACATGAAGTCCAGCAGCTGTTTATCCCTAATCAGAATCATGCTGAGCTGCCTACTACCTGAGTTACTCTGTATAATTATCTTTCCTCATCAGTTGAATCCTTATACTATAAATGGTAATCATGTGTAGCTCCTTGCTCTGTTTGCTGTCAACAGCGCAGATCTGCTGGGGTGACTGTGATCAGAGCCCAGTCTCTGCATAATAACTTCCTGCTGGGAGATATGTGAGGTCAGAGGCAGATAAACAGCTACGCACATCAGCCAGTGTGCAGGATAAATAAAGAAGATGGAGATGCAATGTAGCATGCAGTGACAAGAGTAGGAATTAATTTCATGATAATACAATCTGAAAGAGACAATCCCTGAGAGGGAGGCACACAAAGAGAAATATCCTGTATCACTTTTCTTTAATGAAGGAAGACTTGCTTGTTTTCAGTGGAGATGATTCTCAGTGAAAGCTTGGGTTTGCTCATCTGTTATGCATATAGGCACACAGCTGATCCAGTCAGAGAGTGAAAAGTTGAAAATTATTGGTGTGTCTTGTAAAATCAGCCCCTCTTCAGGGGAAACGATACATTGTGTTGATATTGTTCTGCTTCATGGACACATTGACTACGTCTACATGCATATAATATTCCGTTTTTTGCCATTATTCAGAAAAAGACGATATTCTGACTAAGCTTTTTACATGGCTAATGAAAGTGAATATTCCACTAATATTCCCGTTTACATGTAGCTGTGCAAAATACAATGTTTTCAAAGTCTACCAGCGGTGGCGGACTTGTTGGACCGTGCGGACACAGCATCCCTCTTCCATTCCTTTAACCAGCTTCTTTAAAATGTCGGCGTTTGTGATGTGTGCGCATTTCCAAAAACCTGTTAATATCCTAGTTGTTGATAACGTTTTAAAGTAGCTGTGTTTCTCCTTGTTATCGGGTCTGCAACCCTGCAAATTGTTGGCTGGTTGGTTTGGTTACAGCAACCATAGCAACGCACAGAGCTGACCATGAGCCTGTGGTAAAAACCCCGATTGAGACACATATTACGAATGCACTTTATACACGTCCAAAGAATGCTTCTAAAACCTGAATAATACCAGAAAAGTCCACGTCTTAATCAGAAAATGTTATATTTGGATAAAGGCCTTATTCGGACAATTCGTACATATATCAGGATGATACTATGCCTTTTAAGGTTGCTGTTTAATGATGTGACGATGATGCTGTAGTCCCATGATTAAAGGAACTCCAATGAAATGGTGATGGATCATTTTATATCATCATTTTCTACATACTGATGCTCTATTTCCTTTGCTGTGATGTGATTTCTCTCCTAACACAAGCCGCAGCAGCTGTCAATCAGATGAGACAGAAGCTAACTGTGTGTTTGAGCTCAGTGATCCAACAGAAACAGCCACACACACACACACACACACACACACACCTACACAATGTTTGTGTGA
This sequence comes from Gymnocephalus cernua, assembly GCA_023631565.1. NCBI lineage: Eukaryota > Metazoa > Chordata > Actinopteri > Perciformes > Percidae > Gymnocephalus > Gymnocephalus cernua. The sequence continues at coordinate 28,059,382 of CM042430.1, forward strand.
GTGTGTGTGTGTGTGTGTGTGTGTGTTATAATTTTCACACTGTTTCTCCACAGGAGTCCTGTCAGCATCTGACAACCCAGAGAAGAGGGTGCGTGTATGTGTGTTTGTATCACCTCACTGTAGTTATTAAATTATTTAAGTTATTAAATGTATCCTGTGATATTAGTCGCGTAGTTTGACAGGAGAGTGTAGTAGAATAATAAATAGTGTACCAGATATACTGTATAATGCAAGTAGTGCCTTGACCTAAAGCAGCAGAAACTGCAGTTGCCTCAAATGCAGATCGTTCTTACATCCTTCCATTGTACTTGAATTTAAAATCCCAATATTCAGCCGATAATGTTTAAGAAATTGCCTCAGTTTAAATATTAATATTGACTCGTCAGACTTACAATTACATTAAATCCATAAATAGGTAAATAATAATCGGAAATTGATGGCCGCTTGTGCTGTTCTCTACAGTAAATGAGGTTTGTATAAAACTCGGATTGTTTTTCTACTTTCTCTCACTCTCTCTCTCATCCCACACACAACTTATTCTCTCTCTTGTTTCATCACACACACAACTTATGATCTCTCTCTCTCTCTCTCTCTCTCCCTCTCTCTCTCTCTCTCTCTCTCTCTCTCTCTCTCTCTCTAATAACTTGTGAAATCATGTGGAAACCTCATTTTATGAAACTGTGTGTTGCTGCCTGATGCAGATTTTACTCTGCAAAGTCGAACTAATGAAAGCAGCAGAATCATCATGTCATCAAAATTCACTGGGCCTTAAGATTATTTAGTTAATATGTGTGTGTGTGTGTGTGTGTGGATGTGTGTAGGCTATGTTTGATGATAGTGACGACAGTATACATAATTCCCAAATTATCCAACAAAGGTTAAAATGACATTGTGATGTTGAAGTGAATGAATGAAATGAGTACAATAACCATTTACTTGTTAATGTAGTTGTACTTCCCTCCTTCATGCAGAACAGAGGATGTGGGCAACAACAAGCTCATGCTGATAACAATATTTTCCAATCCAGATTGGACGGTTTGGAATTACAAAAATTCTTTATATATTAAAGCAGTTCGACGTAAACTTTCAAATTTCAGTTTCTATGTAAAGGTTCTATGATCGAGATCTATGTACATGTGTCTGACTGTGCCAGATGGAGAGGATGCAGGTATGTGTCAGACATATGGTTGACGTGGTCAGGAGAAAGCCAATGAACAAATGCAGAGATTCAACAGGAGAATCAGCTGAAGCATACAGAGAACAGCTGAAGCATACAGGACATGTGTCAGTGAGCTGTGAAGCTCAATGACAGATATATAACAAAAGTAATGTGTCAAATGTCAGATCTTCTCTGGAGAAGTTGGCAGTTTGAATTGAATCCAGTGTCAGAAGTTATTTTAAGACTCAGGTACCTGTGTGTGTTTTCTGCCTCAGAGAACCAGGAGCCTTTCATGGTGGGTAGCCCAGGGATGTTGTACTCTGTGGCATTAAGAGCAGCCTTATCAAAGGATTGCATTGATGTTGACACACACACACACACACATACTCGCACACACTCGCACACACAAAACACACAAAACACACACACCACCACACCACTACCCAGACAGGGTTACTTCAAAAACACTCGGGCCCTATCTTGCACCCAGCGCAACTGACGGAAGGGGCCGCAGCATCATCGCAACCTGGTCAAGATGGCATTTATTGCTTTGCCGCATCCTTTCCATAGGACAGTTCTTGCTCCAGCCCTGACGAGAATGTCTCCTCGGCTGTGAACCGCTCCTGGCGTGCGCCAGGCAAATCCACCACCATAATAATAGCAATCCGCCATGGAACAAGCGCGCCTGCTCTTAAAGGGAATGTGAGATGACGCTCTGATTGGTTTATTGCACGTTACGCCCAAACCACACCTAGCTACTTCAGACCAACCCATTTTAGATTTGCGTCGTGTGCAGGACTCATTTATCCCGCCGGTATAATAGCAACAGCGCCCGAGATCCGCCCACAAAGCTACTTGCGTTTGGCGTTTGATACTTGCGTTTCAGATCGTTAAAATAGGGCCCATAATGTTTCAAATGTTGATTGATCATGTGAAACTCACAGTGCATTCTTTGTATGTTTCATATTATTTATTTATCTTCTTATGTCAGAACATTCATGATGGCACTTGAATGTTTGACCTTGGAAGTCTTCTGTGTGTTGGTCAACCACTCTTCACTTTTAAACCGTTTTCAGTATTTCCAGTTTAAGGATGCAAATGTGGTCAGTAGAACTTAATTTTCAGCGGAATAAATCTGTTTCTACTATAATTCTTTAAGTCGAAGATGCTACAATCAATAACAGTTTTGTTTTTTTTATAGGGAATTGGTGACGGTGACATTGTCTGTCTGTCTGTCTGTCTGTCTGTCTGTCTGTCTTCTTAAGACCAAGATTGGCTAAATCTAGTGTTTCTCTGCCATATCAGTCTCAGCCCCAAAGAAACATTTCCTCCGTTCTCTCTCTAAATCTCTGAAATCTGTTTCACCTCCTATTACCTCCTCCGTCTCCTCCTCCTTCCCTCTCTGTCTTGTAGCTCTGATAGATGTATAACCATGACAGTGTACAGTATGGATCTGAGGCCTCACAGCAGAAACCTTTTAAATGTATTAAACTGTCAAGACGTCGCCATGCGTTATGCAGTGCAGAGTTTAAACATGCAGTCTGAGAATGAGAGGAAGCTCAGACTAATTATTTCTCCTTTTTCTTTTGCCATTCACTCTTTCTAGTTGCTTTCTACACTGTTTCTGTTACTGTCTCTTTCTCACGTGCGCTATGACAAGTCCCAAATGATAGTGAACATATGATAAATAATTGATAATGTTGATCAATCATTTAGCTATAGCGGATACTTATTCAAATGGTGAATGTTGATTTAGTATCTTGATGTGTGAATTACTGTGATATGATGTCACTTATAATAATAATAATAATAATAATAATAATACCCGTACTTCAGAAGAGTGAAGATAGTTGTGGCTCTTCTCACTTCAAACATTGGTTTTAATTGGTTGTCTGTGAGAGTGTGTGCATGTGTGTGAGAGGTTAAGAGGTGACCTTTATTCAACATTAAACTTGATAGAACAACACGGCGCTGACTGGCCTCTGGGTGCCTCAGCTAAAACTAAATGAAAATCCACTGTTGCAGTTCACCAGCTGGATAATAAAATGATTCATAAAGCCTGAGTGCTACAGCAAACTGATATAATACCAGTTAAGATTTACTAGATGTCTGCCTTTGTCTATTGACCACATGCTTGGCCTTCTCACTGTGGTCAAACAGATCCAATGAAACTTAAATGCTCCTCCAGGGGAAAGCAAATGAAAAGGTCATGTGTCATGAGTTTCAGGGTGTAGTCTGTAGAGCAGCCACCTCCTGAGCCGTTTGCCCCCATCGCGTGTGTCTTGATCCTCTCCCACTGCTCTTTTCTATTGTTATTCAGGACAGGCATATGAGCAGGGAAAGCCTGACTGTCCGATTAGGAACAAAATAATTGGTCTCTGAAAAACACGGCCACTCGCTTGCTTCTTGTTTGGCTAAGTTTCTTGTTAGCTTCAGCTAGTTTGGTCTGTTCCATGCTGGGAGTTTATCTGTATACATAAAGGTGTTGCCGAAGGTATGCTCGTATGCTAACAAGAGCTTCCCCCTCAGCTCTGGTTAGTCTGCTGTGGTGTTCGTGTTCCTTTAGAGTCAGCATTGTAAAGTTCAGCAGTGATCAAAGCTGTTTTGTAACTTGTACAATGAGGACGGGTCTTGATTTATGTTATTAACCCAGTTTCAAAAATACTATTCGGAAAAATGTTGTGTTTTATGTGTATGATGACATGATGTGATCTCTGAGTGATGTTTTACTTATTTCAAATTACTGGACAGAAGTTTTTTTTTTTTTTTTACATTCAATATTTTATTCATTTAGACTACACTGTTTTCCCCATCTTAAAATGGTCCTTTTGATTTAATGACATTTGAGAGGTAGTAGTTTGCTAAAGCACAGCCCATCACTTTAAACTGATGGACCTGCTCACTTTCTTTTTCTGCTGTTGTTCCACACGGCAGAACACCGAGTCAAACTAAATCCATTTATATTGATTATCTCTCCTCCTTCTCTCCCTCATTTATGAATAGACACAGCTACTGTTGGCTCTCTGGTTACAGCAGTAAGTTAATGGAAAAGCAATGAGATTAAACATATCCTCTCATTTTCTGTAAATTCACAACTCTCTCTGTTTTTGTAGATACAGAATTGTGCTCATCCTATTAGAATTGTTTTTTAGATGTTTTTATTAGCTCTTCCCTGAGAACATCCTTTGAACTAAACCAGTGACAAGTTTTGACTCTTTCTCTCTATCATCTATCCTTTGATCTGTTCCTCTACCCATCTACAGTATTTATATTGAAGGAGAGTTATTGCCTTCAAGTGAAGAGAGTCATTAAACTATCTCCACTCGGCACCGATGAATGATAATCACTATAACTAAACAGAGGAGCTCTTTATTCAGGACAGAGACCAACAGCAGAGAAAACTAGAGCACCAAGAGTAATTTGCATACGGACGATACTCTTGACAGAGTATCTGCAGCTTCACTGTAAATGATCTTCATCACAAAGGTCACAGCTCAGAGTGGAAATAATGTAATGTGCTGTCATAATTCCAGGAGTGGATATCAATATGCTGTAGATCCAAATTGATGAAATGTCTGATACCTGATAGTTGGAAAATGAAGTATTGAACCTGTCAGCCAGAGGGGTCAATTATGTTTGCATTGAAAGAATCATATTTCCTACAGTAAATAAGAAGCCGGCAGTAAAAAAAAACAAAATCTAAAAGGCCCCCCCCCATATGTTATTTTCTCCAGCGTCTCACCACAGAACATTGTGTACTCTTTGTAAAGGTTATTATACCTAAAAAACTAGCACTAATTACCCTTTAATGCACTGTAGTGTAGCAGTGCACCTAAAGTAGCAGTTCATGGTCTGCCAACTCTTGAGGACACTGTTTCTCTGCTGATTTTACAAAAGTGATTGCCTGGCTTTATAAACTGGCTTTAGGGATCCGAAAACTTAATGGATCCACAAACCATCTGAAGCAGCAGAAAGACAAATTCAGAGATTATTCAATGTTGTTCACTGGCTGACTCAGCACAGAAATGATGACAATGGAGAATTACATTTTCCTGTAAAAGTGACGTTTACACAAAGGTTGACACACACACACACATAGACACAGCAAGGTTGTTGTGCAGTAGTGATTGGTCAGAGTTTTTTTAAGAGGGCAAGTGTGGGCTGGTTGTTATTGTAGTGGGTGTTGCTTTAGTTGTTAGATCATTTCGATAGATCGATTTTTTATTTTTATTTTTATTTTTTTTTTTTTTTTTTTTTTTAGGCTTGGAGTTCTCAGAAAGCTTGTTAACTGGCTGTGCTTTATACAGGGAGGTCAAATGTTTACTGTTGTCTGTATGAGACGTTGAGATGTGGAGGTGGATCACTTCCTTGATTCTATCCCTGTAATGCTCACACTAATATGTACACGTGCTGCCTCGAGCTAAAAGGAGCAGAAAGAAAGCGAAGTGCGTTTTGATGTTTAGAAGAACAGCAGAGTAGATTCTGTTTCTTTATAAGGCAACACAATACCTCTCTTCTCTTCTTCTCTGTTTTGTGTGGTAGTCTCTCTCTCTTAAAGGTTTGCTCATACAGTGTTAATGTCGGATGTGTGCGAGACTCCAGGGCGTGGAGATGTTTGTGTGCATCTATCCAAGTGAGTAGAATAATTGGTCCCACAGAAATAAGAGTATGAAATGTTCATAAATCATAAAATGTCACTTTATGTAGCCGTTGTGTTTTTCCTAACATACAGTAATAGTCTATTACTGGATACTGTAACACAACACTACATAGGAGAGTTTTACTGCACTTATCTACATACCTAGAATTAAAACAAAATAGTCTTGTCTAGTCATTGAACCACATACTGACACCGTCTAAGTCTATATTAAAATAAAAACATTTGAGGCTGTGCAGCATCTTGTTGGGACTCTAGTATATTACAGAAAGGTGATGTAATGCACTTTAATTTAAAAGTTATAATGTATTTGTCCTCAGTCCCTGACCATCTTTCCACATCACCTTTAACGATGGCGCTTAAATTGTGGATGTTGTACTTCTTCAAATTCCTCTGTGAGAGGTCACTCTCTGGTCTGGTCATTGGTGTAGTCTATGCCATATGCAGGTATACACAGTGTACCCACTAAGAAATCTCCAGGATTTCCATATACCCACTTAAAAATGTGCAATGATACGCAACAACATAGTTTTGTGACAGAACTTTCACTTCAGATATTTGTCTTCACAAATATGGGGTTGAGTAATTTGACAGCAAACTAACCTAACACTGCAGAACATGCAGAGAGATTTTTCTCATCTTTCATCGACCCGCTGAGCGCAGTGCGTAGTGTGTGCATAGCGACCAGGCCCAAATGCTCCGCCTACACTAACGCCAGTATCCTCCCTTCACCGCACATTCAAGACAAATATAAGTAGCCTATTTTATTTTGTCATCGTTGCTTTTGGGTCACCTTTTGTGATCCAGGCTCAGGTTCCTGATGTGAAAGCCCCCTTACTGCTTTATATTCCGTTATAGTTTTTATATATTTTAAATGTAATTGTGTTTTCATTCTCACAGGATAAATAAAGGTATTCCCACCATTAATTGGTGCATAACAGTGTGCAGGAAATGAAGTTTTTGATGCTCAAAATAACCCTGGGGGAGGACACACACACACACACACACACACACACACACACACACACACACACACACACACACACACACACACATATATATTATATATATATATATATATATATATATATATATATATATATATATTTTTTTTTTTTTTTTTTTTTTTTTTTTTTTGTATACCCACTACAGTACATTAGACTACCACTGGGTCTGGTTGTCAGAAGCGGGAATTTTTACTCCACCATGTTTTGCCACAGTGGTCAGCATGATGAATAGGCATGACAAGGCTGTTGTGCCAAACTGCACTGAACAGAGACAAAATAGAGCTGTGATTAAATCAGTTCATACAGTAAGTAAGTAAAAAGAAAAATACATCAAAGGAGGACAGAATAAAAAGCAGCATGATACAATGCAGTAAATAATGCAGCTGTCTCCACAGCAGTGGGCTGCTGCATTGTCTCTGTCCATGGTGCTGACCGGGAACAATGGCCTACTTACCAGAAGGTATTCAACAGTAATACATAGTGTTATTACATTTGTCCATAATTAATTATACAATTGGACTGGTAGATGTCTGAGTCGTATTAGGTAGTGCAATAATTCTGTTTTTTAGTGTGATGAAACATGTTGTGGTGTAAAAATGATTCTCACTCTGGATGATGGCTGATTGTTATCTTTCACTGTTGCTCAAGCAGCCCACATGACTCACTGAGAAATATTGTATATTCATGCTTTTTGTTCCACTGATCCATGATAGAAAATACATTTTATAAACTTCTGCCTTCTGTACTTAAACTATTTTAAATATATGTTCATGTTCTATGCAGATATGTTTTGTAAAAGTCAAGAGGTTAAGAGAAGATTGCAATGTTTTATTGTTTCTAACACTGTTCAATCAATTACTAATCTCAAGCAGATGTGATATCATGTGGTAGTTACATGAATTGTGTATTTAAATAAATGCAGTAAGGATGTCAAGACATGAATCATTTGCATTTCATCCTGACCGATGGCCTTTGCAGTTTGACTCCAACATGAAACAATATTTGACTCGTCTCTGAGAATCAGCGCTCTCATCTTCTGTGCCTCTGACAGCAAACTGTATTTTTCATTGTATGATTTTGATTAGATTCAATCTAACCTTTTTCTTTGTGTCTAACATTCTGCCTGTGTGGTGCTGCTGACGTGTTTAGAATAAAACCAGTATTCTCCTCACCTGGGCCTAAAATACAAATGAGCAGTGAGATGGAAACTGGCGCAAAACTTCAAGGTCTCATCTGTTGAAGCTGCACTGAGAAAAATGAACAGATGCATGGAAATAAAATGAATAAAAGACATATACTCATTTGGCAGTTACTGCTGTGAATTAGTGGAAACACCAGGATTCACAGTGTCATTATCGCCACATCAGCAAACTGTTAATCTGCAAAATCTCTTTCTCTAGCAGGTTTGTTTGCTAATGTATCATCACTGCTGTTGTTGGGCAGAGAGGCGTTGATGAGAATGAACTTAGAAGACAAACTAAATGAGAAAAAGTCTCATTCACTTACAAATCACTTGTCCTCTATAACAAACAACAAGCTTCAAATACACTAAATTATATAAATGTTTACCAAGAGACAGTGTTGTTGTACTTGGTAATAATGTTTACTGGAGATGTTTTAATTGAGCTTTAATGACGTTTGTGAAACTGACACATTTATCAGGTTCTACAGATTTACCAACCGTCAGGTGAGAGGTGAAAACTGAACCGACAATAAACCTCCACGCTCCCAAAAAATAATAACATTTATCTGTTGATCCCTGCAGTTATTATGACTACAAATTAATGATAGCAGTGGGAGCTTTGTCCTGGGAACCAAAATGAGAGACTCATTTTCACTGTGGCAACAGTAAACAGCAGTAAATACTGTTTAACCTGCAAAAACCAGGAATCCTGACCGCTAGACCACATGGGAGTACATTTTAGATACTGAGAACAGCTTTGTGTTGTCATTACCTTGTACATTTAGATAAAGGGACATTGCTGACTGTTAAATTGGGATGATTCTGTGGTAACCCATCTCTTCCCGTCTTTATTATTATATGGTCTGGTTTGAAGCTAGTCTATAGTCCAGTTTTTAAATTTAGAGCTCGTTTAAACAGGTGATGATAGATCATTAATTTAATCAAGTATATTAGATACTGCATGCTGTTTCCAAATATGGAAATCATGAGTGCATGCGATTTACATAACTCATGCACATAAAATCAAACTTGTTCCTGTCATGATTAACTAGCCAGGGGCAGTTCATTTCCGTACCTGGCGTTGAACCCAGGCCACCTGGGTGAAGACCAGGAATCCTGCCTGCTAGACCATATGGTAGTTGATTTCAGTAACTAAAAGCAGCCTAGCTTTGACAGAGCATCCACATGCTGCGGAGCGATGGAGGGTCTGGCTAGTCCATATAGCATTCCGGGATAGGAGAAAAACGTGCTCTGGTTTATTGGTATTTCTTTAAACCAATCACAATCGCCATGGGCGGCGCTAAGCTCCGCACGGAGCTGCTGTAAAATAGTTGTGCGAGAGAAAACTCAGATTGGACAGATTGTCTAGCTTGCTGTCTCAATTTACCCTGCAGAGATCTGAGGAGTAGTTAACCATAGTCTTCCTAAATCCACCGGAGTTTAAAATTCCAACACAAAGAAAGCGGAAGGAAACGGACATCGGCGAATATATGTACATGCATCCGGCGGAATTTCACTCATTTAGGCCGGATATCTGTTGACTTGGGCTTCCTTTGTGTTGGCAATTTTAAACTCTGGTCGATTTACGAGGACTATGGTTAACCTTTTCTCAGATCTCTGCATGGTAACTCCAGACAGCTAGCTAGACTATCTGTCCAATCTGAGTTTTCTGTTGCACGACTAAAACAACTTTCAAACACACGTTCCACCAAAACAAGTTGCTTCCAAGCCTATTTTGCAGCAGCACCGCAGCTTTTCTCCAGCCAAGACGATTGGTTTAAAGAAATGCCATTAAACCAGAGCATGTTTTCTTCCCATCCCCGAATGCTATGTGGAGTAGCCAGACTCTCCTGCAGCGCGCTTTGGAGGAGGGTCTGGAAAAGCGAGCCTAGCTTGCCCTGAATGACTCCTGTATTCCCACCACAGATGCCCTTACCTGAGGCAGCTCACACTAAATAAAGTTATTCATCTCCTCAGCTGGATGAGGTTGAAATACTAGCCTGAGGGCACAACAGCAGAAGTCCCAATAGTAAATTAAAATCAACGAACATTTGGTCAGTTAGTCAACCCCAGCTCCCTTTACCTGACCATTTCGTTTTAAAATAAGCCAGACTGACTCACTGTGGTGATTAAAAGCATCATTGACTTAAAATTGCCAGTACATTTGTCTCCTTGAATGTTGTCCAGTGACAGACACAGTATTTAGGTGTTATAGAGACACTGATGTACAGTAGTTAGGTTCACAAAATGAGCTGGTACCAATCTGCGCAGTCAACAGTGCTATCTTTGTCTGTGTGCTGCTTGCTTCTGGGCAGGTAGCATACAGTTGGTTTGCTGAAAACAACTGCTAGCTGCATGTGGTGCATGTGGGTAATGAGAGCAGTGAGACAAAAACTGTACATACAGGTCATTTTAGGGATTCTTACAGTGTAAATATTTATCTTTTACATATTTTGTTTCTTTTCTCCCCAAGAGAAGACCCTAGGTTTTTCCCGGCAGCTGCCTCTCATGACTCACAGACCTTAACAGAAAACGGCAAGCAGGAATTAGCTACCCCCACCTTTTAGACACACTCTCCCCTGCTGTGTTCATGTCATACCTGATGATGCACAATAATCCTTTTTTGAAACATGTTTATATCAGTCTGGTCTTGTGGCTTTTGTTTAACAGTTTAATGTTGTCAAATATTTTAGAGTAATGGTCCTGCAGAAGACAACTAAAGCAGGTGTTTGATGACACAGGTGTCAGGCAGTGAATATGACAGAGGCACTTTCTTATACATCAACATTTTCTCTGCTGATGGTTATCAACACCAGACTGCAGAGAGAGAGTGTTGCACATAATAAAGAGACATGCTGACTTGTTAGAGGTTCCCTTGGTGCAAATGTATAACTGATGTAATTGCAATTAGGGACAGCTAATCTCACAAGAAAAAAACAACAACCAGAAATCCATTGAGTAACTGAGAAGTTTTATAACAACAATGGCATGCCTACATTAAAGTGCAAACACAATCAGCACTTTCATTAGATCTCTTCCAGTATTGGTGTGTGTTGAATTTGAATTAGGAGCATTATAACTGTTTTAAAGAATACCTTTAATTTGCTTAACGATTCTTCAGTCAACACTGGTGGAGTCTACATCAAACACTGTCGGCTCTGCGTGGTTCTTAAATTGTTCTTCACCGTCACTCTGTGGATTCAGAGGTCCAGCATTTACTATAAGTGGGCTAATGAGCCTTTTATGGACATAAACACTGCTTTACAGCAAATATACAATGAATGAGAATTGAAAGAAATAAAGAAGGGTGGAAAAATACCTCCCTCTCTGTAGGAAGATGTGTCAGGGCAGTCTGGAAGCTCCACACAATGATCCACTGGGTGTTAACCAACCAACATGCCCTCCAATCTGATCCCCCTCTGATCCCACCTGGTCTGTTTCCTGTCTACTTCGCTGAGCTCTGAGTATTGGCCGTGAACCCTAATGCAAACATGTTGGTGTGTGATGGAGGAATGCAGGAGTGTGCTTGTAGAGAACAGAAAGTGGGTTATTGATTATTTGTATGTACATATACTTGTGTGCTGAGTCTAGTAATCATTTATTTGCAGTCACCAGTGTTGTTTATCAGCAGAAATCATCAGGGGAAGCACATTTAATATCTTAGCGAGATGAGATAAGCCTCCATATTGATCACATATTCATGCGTATACTGTTTAATACAACATGCTCACCTTATCTTTAATTCTGTGTTAAAGCAGTAATGCCGAGTTTTAGTAATTATTTTGTTATGTCTCCAGATGATTATTCCTCTCACATTTTTAATTTAACAATTTAGCAATGAAATAGAAAAATAATGCCAATACAATTCATCTTGTTTGTTTTTACAATTAAATGAATAAATATCAATAAACTTATTATGGCTCCAACACTCCGGCCCCTAATTGTTGCCGCAGGAGTTATACATGGCATTGCATGTTACGCTCAATATCCAGGATTCAAGTCCATTTTCATTAATTTCATGTCCATGTTCTTTCATGTCAGAGTTCATGATAGTCTATGAAGTTGTGTAGGATGTGTGTGATAGTGTGAAAGTTCATCAGTTCAGTCTACTTCCTCCATGAGCAGACAGAGTCTATCGATAGGCCGCTGAAGGATGTTAGTCTTAGTTTTAACTAGAACACTTCTAACAAATGCTTTTGAAGTCTGGGAATGTCTTAACAACACGGCCCATGAGCCATGAGTTCCTCGGTGCTGTGTTGTCTACGATGATGACAAGATCCTCAGGACGAATATTCCGCTTTGTGCTGTTCCACTTGCTTCTTTGCTGCATGATTGGAAGATACTCCCTTGTCCGTTGCTTCCAGAATAGATCTTCCAGATATTGTGCTTGTCTCCATCTTCTCCTTGAGTAAAGATCTCTCTTTTCAAAAAGTCCTGGTGGCATTATTGCTTTAGCTTTTAGCTGAAGTAGATGGTTTGGGGTGAGCGATTCCAAATCATTAGGATCACTTGAAAGAGTAGTTATTGGTCTGTCATTCAGGATAGCTTCTACTTCACAGAGTGCCGTTTGCAGAGTCTCGTCATCAAGTGTTTGTTGCTTTAAGACTGACATTGGGATCTTTTTGACCAATCTGATCAGCCTTCCCCACACTCCACCGTGGTGGGCTCCAAAAGGGGGGTTAAATGTCCATTTTACTTCATCAGACACTAGTGCATTTTGAATCCTCTGGTGATTCAATTCCTTCAGAGCCTCCTTCAGTTCCTTTTGTGCACCGATAAAGTTAGTTCCATTATCTGCCCTGATACTTATGACTTGTCCTCTTCTGCATATGAACCTGCGTATAGCATTTATGCAAGAATCTGTGGGACGTTTGCCATCTCCAAATGGACTGCTCGACTCACCATACAAGTAAAGATTACTCCCCACCGTTTCACTTGAGTCCTCTTCACCTATATGGGACCGAAGTAGTCAATACCAACATGACTAAAAGGTGGAAGATCAGGATACACCCGATCCTCAGGTAGATCTGCCATCTTCTGTTCTCCAGGTTTTGCCTGCATGCGTCTGCAAAAAATACAGTCTCTGATGATTTGTCTGCATAGAAAATTTGTATGAGGTAGCCAAAACCTTTGTCTTAACCTGGATAACATATGGCTTCTTCAAGAGTGTCCGACTTGGTAATGGATATGGTTATACATGATTAAACAATTTAGTGGATGTGCTGCTCTTTAACATACTAAACCGTACATTTTAGGCCAAAATGCTCCTTTTAGAGTGTGACATTTATTAGAATTGTAAAATGTTGGCACTCCTTTCCCGATGTCTTCCAATTTAAGCAGTTGTAAATTCCGAATCAGGACTGTAGTATTGGCGGCATGTGAATTACGCATTGATATAGAAGTCTGTACAAAGCTGACAGCATCATGTTGAGGCTTGATTAAAATACACGGAAGAATGAAACAACAACAAAGGAGCCAATAAAACAATTAAATAAGTGCAGTCAAAGTGAGCTTTCAGAGCCTTTACAGAAGCTTTCCTAGCAGCACATAAAAAGCGGTCTGTGTTGTTTTGTCTTTCCTCTCTCCTTTCAGAGACGTTGTTTGTGTTGCTCACTGTTAATGCATGTACATGTTGGACTGTACTGTAGTACTCTACACTAAAAGAAACAGAAACACACTATATAATGTGCTGGGTGCTGTGCCACAGATGTGGACAGGCTCTGCTGTTGTGGTGATAAGGGTCATGCTGGCTGTGATGGGGGTTTGGCCTCAGTGTCAGTAGAGGTTTTCGGGGTGGATGTGATGCAGAACGAGGTTAAGGGAGACGCAGCAGGCAGGGATAAAGATGCACAACATCACTGACTGCATACAGAACCCAAACTCTGTCTGTCGAAATCGCAATATGGACTAGTGCAATATCCAAATCGCACGGGGGCACAATATTTGTTAAAGGCAAAATATGTGTCAAACCATTCTTAATTAAGTATTGTGGTGCTGCAGAGACGTCCCAGCCTAGAAATTGTATCCTACAGACTGAGGAAAAAAATCTTCTTTTGATACAGATCCTTGCAAAAATCACCAAAATGATCATTCCCTCCAATATCGTGCATTATATCGCAATCGCAATATCAGTCAAAATAATTGCAATTAGATATTTTCCTCACATTGTGCAGCCCTATCTGTCTGTGTATCCTGTGTGGCTGGGTATCGTTCAAAAATGGTCGACACCAATACCGTGACTTCGATACCGGTTCCTTAACGATACTTTTTTCGATACCAATTTAATAAAACAAAAATAAATAAATTTCACATTACGGCACAAATCTTTCTATGTATTTTTCAGCTTTTACTATGTGAGCCCCGTCTCTTGAGTTTTTCAGGTGTGTGCCTCTACGACGTGTAACATTAGACAGCCAATCAAAAACATGATTAGATCTTGGTAGAAGAATGCTGCATGCTTATTGGCTCACTGACTCTGATGAGATTTACTCCTTAGGTATTGAAATTGGGTATTGAATGACGAGGTATTTTTCGATACTTCGGAGGCAATTCGGTCGGTGCCTAAAAAGTATTACATTCGGTACCCAGCCCTATTATCCTGTGTATTAGAGAATAAATTAACTGCAACAGTTATGGATTAATTTGTTGTTGAGTATATTTCTGGTGAAGCTTCTGGTACAGTTTGACTTGTTTGATGAGACAGGCAGACAGAGGGAAATATGGAGCTTGTGTTTCCTGTTTCATCCCAGTTTTCTAATGTGAAAACATTAATTTTCAAATGAAGGAATGCTATTATGATGACTTCTGTACGTTTCCCACATAAACAGAAATAAGTGATAATAAGCCTTTCTCACAGAAGACATGTTGACAGGTCACAGTAGGAAAAGCACAGGTGTGATTACATTAATTTAGCTGTTTCGGTCTCAGGGCCCTGGTATTGTGCCTGTTGGCTCACTAACAACCGAACAGAGCCATTATTAGTAACACCTATCACAGGTCAAAATGTCTGCTGTGAAAAAGTCTTATTGTCAGTAGTGTATGTGTGAGGTTTACACTGATGATGTGAGGCCCAGTGATGCAGGTCTACAAGGTGTCTACAGATGATTAGACTTACTTCCAGGATGCCTTTTCTGCACGTGCTTACAAGGGCAGCGGTGGACAAATATAGTGCCCTTTTTTACCATTCTCATCCAACATCAGGATGCAATGATGTTCTGTTCATTTTTGTTTCTGTTTGGGGATGGGGGCTTACATCAGATGAAAGCCAGTCTGCGTCCTTGTTCTGGTAAATGGAAACACAAATTGGCTTATTCAATAGCAAACCATAGTTTGAAACCAGATGAGAACACTTTTGTTCTCCTTCTTGCAATATCCAGTTTCTGTGAAAGCTGTGTGTGTGTGTGTGTGTGTGTGTGTGTGTGTGTGTCTTAAAGTCCAACTGAAATGATTAGATTGTATTCTTTTTCCTAATATAGCATAGGCTACATACCTGCTCTGTAAATCACTTGTCCCATGTTTTCCTTAGAGATAGGAGTGTTTTTCTCCATGGTATGTCTGTATGGAATAGATACTGTATGCCAGGCATATGTATATATTTAATTTATGTTGGTGGTTTTATCACGTACAAAATGGGGAGAGGGATGAACAGGCAGAAAGACCAACAGCTTTTTCTAAACTGCCTCACAGGCCAAACTCAGCTTCCATTTACTGTCATCTGATATCCACTTCATGCATGAGGCTTAATCCTTTTTCATGCTTAGGGTTTTTCCAATTATCTGATTAACTGAAACAATCATTTTGGAAACTGTAATTACAGCCTTTTGTTTAGTAAACAATAGACTGTAGAAACAGTATAACCCAGCAGCTTGTTTGCTGTATTTTGACAGTAATGCCCATTCTAGAAACAGCACAGCATTGCCATTCAGTTCAAGCCATAAAACCCAGAATCCAGTAATAAAACCAAATCTTCCCCATTTGTGATTTTCTGAAAATACAAGACCAATGAGAAAGAAAATATAGGTGGCACTGAAGGACAATAAAACAATTCATTAGATGGGATCATTCCAGTAGCCGTTCTAGCAAAGACACAGGCTGCCATGGAGAGAGCTAGGCAGAGACATCAGACTCTCTTTAGGATGCCCTCCAAATGAAAGATAGATTGATCTCTGACTCTGACCTGAGCCAGTGCCCTCTGGCCTTGTCCCCGCGCCACAATGAAGCCATTAGCCTCTAGTAAATTACAACATCAACTGATCAGAGCTGCCAGCTCCGCACAAGAGTGGAGTGGCATTGTGTTTGAGAGATGTATAGATAAAAGAGATGGGAGGAGATGTAACAACTTCAATACAAACAAACAGTGACAGAAACTAAACACTGTGTTGTTCATGATTCAGTTACAGTCCCCAGTAGCCTTGGGGCTTTAATATGTTATTGTTTCAGCAACAAGCAGTGAAGGATAAAGGATTCTGATTTCCCGTCTGTCACTTTACAGGAAACTGAAGATTCATCAACCTCAGATATTTCAGCTGTATTCACAGTCTGTCGGGACCTGTGACTTTAAAATACCACATTTCATCTCTGTCAAGTCAGATTTAGAAGCTGATTCTCGCCTGTCTCTCTCAACATCATGGCTTTAAGTTGCATTGCTTCCTGACATGAAGGAACAAAGGTGTGTGTCTCATGTCAGTATGTCAGTGTGTGGAGAGGCTTCAGGAGTGGATGTGACCCACAAATAGGTTGAGAGAGACACAGCAGGGGGGAGGCCAGGCGAGGGAGCAACATAACACAATCCACTGCCAAGTTTACAGACCTTCACAGCTACACAGACACTGCTGGCTGCCAGAGGTCAGTAATCTGACTCGGAGAAAGAGTCTTACTATTGAACCAACCAACTGGTGTTAACAGCCTCTGGCCAAGGAGCAGCCTGTCACAGCTGAAAGAGGTCGGATTGGGAACAGTGAGGGAGCAAAGAGCCATAATCTGTCCCAAAGGTAAAGATACAAGACTGGCACAGGCAGTGAGGGAGGTTTTGAAATGACAACCTGGCACTGTGGATCTGACTCCGTCTCCGAGGAGAGAGAGACTGGCTAACCAAGACAGAGAGAGAGAGGGAGAGGGAGAGGAGACTGATGATCTAAGAAGAAGCTGGTAGGGCAGATGTTAGGTGATGTGTTTTTTGCAGTGGTCTTACAGATAACCCCTGGCTGTGCTGTGATCACTGTCAATCATTCTGCTGTATTGCTCTGATATCCTTCTGGCTTTCTGCCTCGGAGGTTGAACACACATAAACCAGTTAGCTCAGATCAGAAGTCTGATCTCCTCAGTGGCGTCCCCTCTGAGATCGGGACATGGATCTGACGTTTGATGCTTCAAAACCTTAGGAGGATTCGCATTAATCACAAACTGAAATCATCTATTTCAGACATTCAATTGGAAGTTTTAAACTAGACAAACACAGAGAAAATAACAGAAGAGTACACCGTTTAAAAAAAGTATCTATAGTTTCTGTTTGGGAACAAACATCACACACACACACACACACACACACTTGACTCATTAACATGCTGACAGCTTCAAATTAAAACCTGCATGGTGTTTCAGCGTGATGTAATTAATGGAATAAAAATGATTCAGTTCATCCATCTTATATAAGCCTAAATGATGAAACGGTTAAATAATCATTGTTTCGTCATACATCAACACAGTCCTTTAGTTGCTAAGTTAGTTTAACAGTTAGGCTTTTTACAGTAAAAACATTTATTGAGTGAAAGGCAGCAGCTGTGTGAATCTAGAAGAGTCAATGTTAGTCAGTCTGTGTGTTGTTTGATCCAAAGTTGGTGGCCATAAGAGAGAAAAGAGGAAATCATAATTATGTGATGGTGGTAAGATGAGAAAGATGAAGACAAAATGAAGCTCTGAGGGAGTAAGAGGGGAGATGTGAGAGAGGTGTGCAGTCTGCTGTCTCTGCCAGATGAGAATATTCTCTAGTTGTGTGGGTGACAGGTCTCAGTGTCTCCCAGAGGGAAAATACAATCTTTTAGCTGGGATAATGGTTCCACACTTTAATGATTCACTTCTTTCTTGACCCAGTAATTTCTCTTCGACCAGTAGCTCTGTCATCCTAAAGGTGTAACTTGTTGTTACTTACAGTGTAAAGGTTTCTGTTCTGGACCAGCAGGTAACAGGAAGCCATTTTTTCATAATCAATACAAACTGATCCTCCTCTTTCACTGCTGATTTACATGGAAAATGAAACTATGTGAGACTGGGCTGTGTTGTAGTTTGGACTTGGCAGGGGCTAAACTCAGTGGACCATGTAATGAGAAAATGTATTAAAAAAAATGAAATACACTGTAAAGTGTATATTTATTTTATCACTTTATCCAGCTTACTCATGAATGACAAGTTATACACAAATGTACAAAGACCATATATGGATGTGAACAGAACACACAGAAGGTTGAGTATGTAGGGGAAACACAGACTTTATTCTCTTATTTATTCTACTCTGATTGAGAATGAATTTCTCTCAATCTTTCTTCTTCAAAAAAGAAACAAAAGCCAACTGTGCAATAAGTGTATTATTCACTTTTTTGTTGAGTCGTGTTGTCAGGCTATGCTTTGTGTTGAACTGAGACACAGCTGAGACACGACCCTCAGAGACCAGTTCTTTTTGAAGGTTTGCACTAGTAGAAGACCCTGATCTAGACAAAGGACACCTAACAGACATTCCCAGCACCCCTGAATGTGCTTTGAAATTATATGTTAAACTGTGGTGAAAATGGGAGTTTGGGCTGGTCTCCTCACCTTGTTGCCATCATGACTATCTCCTGGATATTTGCCTTAGAAACGAATGGATTAATGACTTGTTAGAGGACAAAGTGAGCAAACCTATTCATTCATCCATTCATTTATTCATTCATTACCATAACAGTATCAGCTTCTATTTCTTGGTGGACCTGGCAGCTGGACACAATTGAAGTTAGATTCAGTTTTACACACTGAGATATCTGAGAAAACAAAATGTAAATTGGGCAATGAAGAAAAAAAAGTTAATATGAACAAGTTCTTCCCAGAGAGACACTTTTTTTATCAGTATGGCTCCTAGAAGGACAAAGGAGAGGAGAATATCTGTAAAACTGAACAAACTATCTCTCTCCCTCTCTCTCTCTCTGTCTCTCTCTCTCTCATCCAGTCATTCTGCCTCCTTGCGGGATAATTTTTAATGTGGGGAGGGGGTTATTGCTGGAGTGTCCTTTGTCAGGTCAGTTGTTCACTGTTTCAATGACCGTCTAATTAGAGATAAAAAAAATGAAATGTTGTATTAGGAGGCGTAGAGTGATGCAGAACAAGATCTTGAGGTTATTTTCTTCATAAGCACTCAGGCTACATTAACATTTTGCATCACTCCTCTGTATTAGTTGTCATCTTCCATTAGACTTCCACCTTGGAAGACTGGCAACATTGTACGTTTCTTAAAACGTGTTCATTAAATATGCTGCTCTTATATAAATGTATTATTGTATTAGCTGGTACACCTTATTGCTTCCCATTCAACCTACTGTAAATCAAAAGTGTGTGTGATTTTTCTCTTGTTCAGACGATCACTTCCATACTTAAGGTCTGGATGCAAAGAAAATGCAAAAACAAAATGTGTGTGTGTGTGTGTGTGTGTGTGTGTGTGTGTGTGTGTGTGTGTGTGTGTGTGTGTGTGTGTGTGTGTGTGTGTGTGTGTGTGTGTGTGTGTCTGTGTGTGTGTGTCTGTGTGTCTGTGTGTGCGTGCATGCGTGCGTGTGTACACTGCACAGGGAACAATTTGTCCTTTGTATCGGGAAGAGCCCGTCATTTTAATCAACCTTGGCATTAAACTAGCAGTTGCTGTTGAATGGATTTTCGTGTTTAAGGAGTTAGACTACAGCCATTATTTCATATATATATATATATATATATATATATATATATATATATATATATATATATATATATATATATATATATATATATGTGTGTGTACTGACTGTACCATCAGAAATCAAAAGAGAAACACTAGTGGTCATTTATTTTAAATGCAAATGTGCTGCTATTGAGTAGTTTGAAGTCATGTCTAAAACATGAATGAGTTTAGACTAGTAAAAGGCTGGTCTTTGTCAAATTCTTCTCTTTTATTTCTGTTCATCTTATTAGATATTCAGTGTAAAGTGCATCAGTCTATTTCAGGTCTGACTGCTATACAGCTGTAATAACCCTCATACACAGTAGAGAAAGGTTATGTATGTGAATGCCTCTATCAGTCTAATGGCTCTGTCTGGGTCTGATGTGTGTCTGGCTGTTCCCTTTGCCTCAAAGAGGAAAAAGGACATTTGGAGTCTGAACTGTGAAATTAATACAGTGTCTGTCATTTTCTCTGTGCACTGGGCGGACATATTGTCTGTAATGACTCAACTACCAGCCTGCATTCAGATGCAGTCATTTTGTAAACATTATTGAACATAAATTATGTCTTCCAGATCTAACTTCCTCTCAGAGAGTTTTCGTCCTCATGAAAATCTGTTTTAGTTTTGTCTGCCTTGTTAAAGGAAGCTAAGTGTAATTATTAATTAAAACATCCAACATAGCTATAGACTACAAGGTGGTGAGATGTATTTTGGACAGGTTTATTTTGTTTTGCATTAATGCTCCAATAATACTCAGTAATACCTATTTCTACCAAGACTGTCAAGATCATCCTGTCTTCTCTGTGGCTGAATATGAAAGTTTGTTTTAAACTGGATTGGAAAATATTCGGGGTCTGATAAGATTATTTCATGTCTTGATTTGTATATGTTTAAGCACAAACACAATAGTAATATGTTTTAGAGTCTGGTTTGGCAATATGACAGCTAATGTATTTGTTTTAAATAACATTATGCAAATTTTTTTATGCACCTATGCTTTCTGTTTTTGCTTTGTTTTTCTCGTCCTGATTCAGAAGAAACTCAGAGAGAGAGAGAGAGAGAGAGAGATAGAGAGAGAGAGAGAGAGAGAGAGAGAGAGAGTTCTCATAGATATTCTACTATCTTCAGCACCATTCATATCTCAGTGGGTTTGTTATGCTTTGTTTTTATAAAGAGAAGAAACGTGTATCCAGAGGGCGGCTTAGTATCTTCAGATAATAATGGTAGGACACAGGCTTCCGTTATAGATAAGTTTCCTCTGTTGTTCTATACAAACACACAAGGAGAATCCTAACAAGAAGAAACAGCAGCTCTGCCTGGGTCTTTATATCAACATACCTTTTGGTTTAAATTTAAGTTGTGTGGAGGAAAAAGGCACGTCAAAGTGTCAAGAAGTAACAAGAAAGCTACAGTAAGACTTTGATTAGGATTCAGGTGTTTGTTGTAGTGTGATGACCTCGTTGTGTATTATTTAATGTTTGACTTCGGTTGTTAGGTTCCCCAGTTCCCCAAAGCGCAGAACCCAGCAGATACCTTTAGCCTTGTTCTGATCAGAGTGTTGGCCTTGTGTTGTAGCTGACAGGTGAGGCTTTATGTTATCAGGCTGGAGAATCTACCGAATGCTCATATTTTATACAGAAATCCTCAGGCTGAAACAGTAGCAGGATGTTGGAGAGAGCTACATGTGTTTGTTCAGAGCTAGTGGATCTTTTCTCTTGGTGTGTATGTGTGGGTGTTGTGACAGTGATAGTGGGATGTAAAGTGCAACAGAGATCAGAAACCGACCTTTTCTCCAGCCCAGAGGATCCTGTTCATTTTCTGTGTGAAACTCTGGGTTTGCTCTCTTCGTTTGCCAGTCCCTCATCCTCCATCTCCTTTCAGTAAAACGATAAACTACAGCTCTCACATTTCACTCAATAGCCTAGATGGGGAGACTGTATTGCATTGCTTTTTATATATATATGTTGGTATTACAAATGTTTTGCCATTCATAGCTTTTTGTAGTTATCAGTCACGTTAAGAAGGGTAAAAAAAGTTCAAACTGTGTTTGATGTCTAGTGTATTTTTAATGCAAAAACAAAAGAAGTCAAAATATAAGATGGTTTTATGGCTCAGTAAGAAGAGTAAGAAGAATAATAAGGCCAGATTTGTCGACTCTCAATTGGTCCAGCAGCCACATCAACACGTGCAACAAATTCATTCTAACGAGCCACCTGACACTGTCAACTTACTAACTGCAGAAAGAGAAGACAGGGCCTGTCGTATTTACAGGGAATTGAATTGCTGTCTATTTACATGTGTAACTTAAAGCCTAACAAACATGATAATGCATTTCTTACCTCATAACACATTTGCAGTACCTTTGACTGTGTGTTTTTTAAACCTGTTTACATGAACATGTTTCCTTTTTCTCTTCTCCTTGTGGCTACAGTGGTGTGTGAATTAGTTGTTATGTGAATTACCATCAGGCCTTTTCACATTTTGTACATGTCACAACAGAACAAGCACAGGTGTAATTAATAACACTAATGATGGCTGTCCCAGTTGCAGAGTATTGTGCACACTCGCTCTGTCTGGAATATTGGGACACTTAAATGGAGTCCTCGTTAATGTTATTAGTGAGTCTCTCCGTTCTTTGTTCTCTCTCTGTTCTACAGTATGTCTCCATGCACTGTCCCTGCATTGTGCAGTATTATTATGTCAGTATCAGTTACACATTAGAGAAAATGGAGGCTGTGGGCTGTCTGAAAGCTTCCATAGACTGTTTATGCCACACTGCTGATGGAGCTCTAACTTTCCACTGCTGGCTCTGGTCAGACATTGTGACGCTCACATACTCAGTTTGTTTACATTCACACTAGTCATCCACTATTATTCTGAATATGACAATATTCTGAATTTGACACAGGTCATGTAAACAGCATATTCTGTTTGGCCTTTTTCCGAATTTTCCAGTTAAAATGTGGGATATGCTGGTATTATTCAGGTTTTAGAAGCAGTCTTTGGACATGTATACAGCACATTCAGAATATGCCTCTCATGTGGGGTTTTTATTGCAGTTTGCAACAGTTTGCGAGTTTATGGCCAGTTTACGGAATCTTGCCTGTTTACAGCTTACCGTCAGCTCTGTGCGTTGCTATGGTTGTTGTACACAAACCAACTAGCCAACAGTTTGCAAGGCTTTAGTACAGATGCATGCACAAAAGAATAGCCCACATCACTGGTCGGAAGGAGAAACACACCTACCATTATGAAAGACTTTTTATTAGTGCTGTCAGTTTAACGCGTTACTAACATTAGCATTAACGCAAACCCATTTTAACGGCAACAATTTTTTTATCACATGATTAATGTTCTTTCGGATCTAGCTAGATCTAGCTAGAAATATTTTAATCGTTTGACAGCACTACTTTTTATATTATTGTTTTTTGGACAAGAAGGAATGAAAGAGGGACCCTGTGTTTGCATGACCCAACAAGTCCACTACTAGTGGAAAACTTAGGAAAAAATCCTATTTTTGCACAGCTGTTTTGAAACGGGAACATGAGTGGAATATTCACTTTCATTAGCCATGTAAACGGCTGAGTCTGAATGTTGTCTTTTTTGTAATAAGAGCAAATATTCTATACATAACACAATATTATATGCATGCAAACTTAGTCAGTTATGACCTCATCTCATTTCACATCAGTAAAGACAGTCTGAGAAACACAGCTTCACTGTCTTGTGACAGTGTGCCTCACTTCTGTTTCTGTGAACCAGAATAGGCTGAACTCAGATCAGTGCTGCTGGAGGACTTGGATGGTGGTTTCAGAAACTTAAAATAATGAGAGACAGCACTGTTATTACTCTGCCAGTCAATCATACATCTCACTCTTTCATTGGTTTAGTCATCAGAAAACCTGTCCTGTGTTAATTGATACTGGCATGGGATCAGATCAAAACTCAGACAACAAGAAATTATACAAACAACTTTTCATTCATATTCATATTTTCTTAAGGAAGATGGCAGGATAGTGAAATACGCAAATTAAGTTGAGAGGGTATACTCATGACGATGTTTGGCTGTGGCATTATCAGGCTAATAAATCAGATTGCCTGTTGAAGTTTGGGGGTACACTTTAGCTGTCTGATGGAGGACTTGATTTCACTCTGGCCTGTGTTCATTACTTCCACAGCATGCAGTATTTGTACAATGAACTTAAAGGACCTAATAGAGATGTTCATTTTAGCATCTAATTCTCATACTGTATAGGCTTGAAAGGCAGCTAGTAGTTTTGATCTTCATAGAGATAAGAGGCTGTGGTTAGCTTCAACTCATACCAGTTAAAAATACATTAATTTCAATGGTGAAACGTTTTCACACTTACCCACACTAATCGTTGCATTTTGCTGTGTTAAAAATTACTGGACTCAAGAGCACTCTGAGGTCAGCTCTTAGATTACATGTAAAATATATATGTCATGTTTTTCAAACCACCAATCTTTGGTGGGAGGCCATTTAGACCTTACTGAACATTTTCGACAGCATTAAATTTAGATTGAGGGATGAACACATTTGCAAAGTTTCTCTGTGTTGTTTTTCTCTGACTTTATTTACATAGTGACATTGAGTCTTTTGTTTTAATTTCAAAATGTTTTTTTCTTGGACAAATGATGATGAGCAGGCACCATCAGCAGTCAGTCTTAACACCCATTTAGACTCCAGTTGGTTGGTAATTGACAGCAGCCTGTTATTATTCATGTCAATCATGAATTTTATTAAATCTGTCAAATGTTGCAAATAACTCTGTCAGTAGAAGCTGCTGTATATGCTTTCAGTCATTCACCCACTCACATTCAATGAGAAGAAATTCATGTTCTTAAAGCTATAGTGCATAGTTTCTGTCTCCCCCATGAGGAATTCTAAGTAATGACAACAAAACTGTCAGCGCGTCCACATGATACAAGCCTTCCGTGATCACGCACCCACCACCCCTCCTCCAAAGAGTTGTCTGTAGCCTAGGAGGACACGGAGGATTAAAAAAACATGATGGACTCAGAAGAGGTAATTATCTTCACTTGAGTTTCTGCGCGTGAAAGTCATCGGACAACATCAGTTTCTGAACATAGCCATACTGAGAAATACAGAGAGAGTTTTGTGGAGCTGATAGTCTTAATTAGCTTTTTAGCAACTCATTTGGCAATGGCTTGAATGTAACGGACGTTCGTTAATATCAAAACGTCAGGCACTAAAGCTTTAAAACGTAATGCTCTTTAAACTTTAAACTCCCAACAATCCCTCCCCTGATCACAACGTGACTTCCTCTGTGTGGCTTTGCACAGATCTCCAAGATTCATTGCCTCTTACTAATAAAGCGCCATCCCCCATCATAGGGGGACTTGATTAATGCTAAAAATCAAGGGTGCATATTTCACAGGGGCTTTTGGTGGCGCTGTTGTCTTTTAGAGAGATATCTCTTTAAGGTATTGTTTAGGCTTGGTTAGAAATATGAGATACTGTCATGTCAGTCTTTATGGCTGACCACAATGATGATCTGAGACCTTCAGTATTGGTTATTACAAAGGTTCAATGGTCCATGAGAAAGCTATAATGTTGTGAGGAAATGAGAGGAACATGAGCCTCCCAATACAATATTCCTCACAAGCAATTTCACCCTCCAAATATCACTTACACCACAATATCATTTGTGAATATATGTGTACCCAGTATGGCAGTTGTATTGAATAGCACAGTGTGAAACCACAGACAGTGGCTGCCAATTGTTTCTACTCAATTTACAGAAAAAAAACATTAGCTATCTGTCTGACCAGTGAACTGGTAATAAAAGAAATAATGTGGAAGAATATTCTTAATAGTGAATAAAATTGCAACAGACACATATTGTAGTAAAAGTTCATAGAATTATCCAACAAAACTGGCTTTTAAATCTTGAGTTGTTACATTTAGCCAGTATCTTGGTACCACGTCTGCTGTCTCCACTATTGGGTGTGTAAGTTGTCTAAAACGCTCTGCTGCACTTGTTAAAACACTGGAACGTGTTTCCTGATGCACAACATTACAAACAAGTGATCCACCGAGCAGCAAGAAATCAGACAGCAATTTCAAGGAAGATCAAATTGACTGCAAGCGTACAGTAAGTGAAGGAAATCAGCAGAGACACTATACTGTAGTTGAAGAGACTCAACAGATGCATCTCAACTAGAATTCTAGGCCTCATTTGAATTTACTACCATGGAAAGATGTCAGTTACCCTTCCTGGTTAATTAGTCAGAGCTATAGTTATTGATTCTGCTGTGTCCTCCATCATTGTGTAAGCAGTTGTGCTTACTTAAGTACTTCCTTGTTTTAAGCAGAGCTGTTTTCATTATTTCCCTGAAGAAGCAGAGCTGTTATATTAAAATATATCATATGTAAGCCAGTTCCCTGCAGTCTTTAGTTGAAATGAAAGCCACATCTCTTCACATGATTTGAAGTCAGTGTATGTTCTTTTGTTCTCTTTTCCTCACTTTCCCTTCAATGTCCAGTTCTTAGTCCTTGTTCTCTGAAATATTCCTATGGTCTCCAATAGAAAGCTGGGCAGCTGTCCTCCCTTCCAGTCTTAGGCCGGCTACACACTGGCTGCGCCGCGTGAGCGTGGCGTTTCTGTCTTTACACACCAGAAACGTGTCTGACGCGGTGCTGCTGCTGCTAGCCTTGTCTGTACACATGTATGCTTCCCATTGATTTACTGCACTCAAGCAGTAGCATACTTCATGTTAAACATAAATATCTACTGATTTGATTACAGCAAAGACGTCGGCAGTATTGACGGCAAAGTAGGCTACAGAATATTTGTTCTGTATTGACAGGTGCAATATTCGAAAATCAATCAATAAGTATTATTTTTTTTAAATTACATTTATATCTACATTTATGTAAAAACCTAGATACTTTCAAACATCAACATGTCATTTATTAATACGTATTCATCTCAAAATGACATATAAACATCTTGTCCTATTCTATTTTGCCTGCAAACGCTTCCAACGCGCTTGCTGTCGCGTGAAAAATAGGTGTCGGTTCTACTTCCAGCATGCACGCGTTTTCGGGCCTGAGACCTGCTTGTCACGCAGGCAGTGTGTAAGCTCTAACCTGTTAACATGGGAGCCAAAATAAAAATGGACACGCCACGCGGCTGACACGCTCACACCACGCAGCCAGTGTGCAGCCGACCTTCGCCAGAGGGTTGGAGCTGCTCTCTTTTCCTGTCAGGCTTTTCTTTGTGGAAGGAAGATGTGTTTTTTTTTTTTTTTGTTATAGATGACAGTAATAAAAACAACATTAGCTTTCCTGATATTGGCTGTAACTTTAATTAATGTACCATGGTACCAGTTGCTTGGTTTTTACATTAGGCTTCCTGCCAAGATTGTGTTCTGTATGAACACTCGCCATCTCCAGTTAAATTTGAAATTGACACTAGGTTGTTCTTTCTAGCGTATTAATACTTTTTACTCTATTAAGACATCCAACTCTGACTGCATCTCAGACAAAGCTACTGTATATGTTTTATCTGTTGTTATTGTTCCAGACAGCTGAACATTGAGACCAACAGTCTCATCAAAATCCCACTATTCTCCTTTAACGGACTATTGATTTTCCTTTTTCCTCCTCCTTGTTCTCATCTATGAATAGAAATTACAGCTGCTGGCTCTCTGTTCACACCAAAGAAACACAATGATGTATTGAAAAGTAGGGAGCTGGAAACAATATACCCACAATGTAATCTTAATTAATTTTCGCTTTTGTAGGTAAAGAGCAGACAAGTCAGTCTGTCAACAACAAAATAAGAGGCATTATACTTAGTTCAATTACTTTGGCTTTGAGGCAGTGCTCTAATTCCTTAATGATGAACATTCATTTCTCACAGGAATAAAGTTAAGTGTTTGACTTTGGTTCTTTGCTTGTTGTCTTTCTGTGCTCTTGTGGCCATCTTCCCATTGTCCAAAAACATGCTGCTCGGGTCAGTTAGATTCTGTGCATATGAGTGTTTGACTTTGTTGCCTGCTCATGTATTTGTAACCCAAGTGTGTGCCATTAGAAAACAAAAAAGCATCATAAATCAAAAGCTCTCAGGAGAATTACAAATAACCAACTGGTCTAAAACAGAGTTTCGGCACCTTTACTGTAAATGATACAGGCCTGGAGGTCAGAGCACAAAGTGGTGACAGTGCTGTGTGTAATTTTAGGAAGTTGCATTAATATAGGGTAGGTTAGTTTAACATTCCCTGATACTTGATAGATAGAATGTATTTTAATGTTCTTTCTGTTTGTATTTTTTTTGTCAAGACTTCACAGTCAGAAAAGGCTGTTAACTGACCTCCATTCATATTATGTTCATTGTACTGTTGTCAGTGATTCATGAACTCATATTTTCTTCTGCTCACTGACAATATTATTCTATTTTTAAAATGTTCACCCTCAGACCTCATGCACTTTAATAGTATGGATCTGAAAAAGATTGGTGTTCCTGGGTCAGTTTCAATCTCTGGAGATTTGCATGGTGGATGGATGGATGGATTATTGTGACCAATACAACCCATTAAAAACATTTTTAAGGTCATATTACACAGTACGACTTATAATAAATCACACAAAATCTCATGGGAAATGCCCATTGAATGGACCTTTTTTCTTCTTTACTATAACCACAGGCATTTAACTATTATTATCCATTAATGGAAACTTTACATCACATTTCATATAAATGTGTTCACATCCACTAAAAAGCCTGTCAACCTTTTGGGTGAACGACAAAGTGACTGCAGTTAAATAACAAGCAACAGCCTATGTACAGTGCTGTACATAATGTGTTCCATTATATTGTGTTCCATTGGAGGGAAATCCATCCAGGAAAATGAGAGAAAAAAAGAAGGCTAAATTCTCAGATATACGGGCACAAAGATGATCTCCCCCACAGCAAGACAACTGCTGTGTTATTGTTTTGAAAACGGCAAAGATGAAATAAAATGTGTGTTATTTGTGTGTCCTTTTTCTGGACTTCACCAAACTTGTTTAACTAACACATTGTCGTCACATACTGACACTTGGTCAGGACCCCTTGACATCACTTTTTAACGCTTTGGCGCCATTTTTCAAGTTACTTGGTCAGGACCCCTTGGTGTCATTTTTCAATGTGCAGGGAAACGATTGTGGGTGGGGTTAAAATATTTCTTTTAAGGGACACACGGACACGAGGATAGGAACCGCGGTTTCATGGGTGAAAGTCCTGTGTAGGGCTGGGCATCGTTCAAAATCTTTCGATCCAGTGCCAAATTTGATACCTCAGTTTCGATGCCGGTTCTTTAATGATACTTCTTTTGATGCCATATGTTTTAAAATCCATTTCAACATCAACAAAAATACATTAAACACAAAACGTTTATTTTCCACCTTAATTGTGAATCAAAACAGTTATCAAAATTAAAAAAAAAAATTCTTGTAACACTGCTCACACAGTAACATTAATAACACTGGTTGGGGTGAGCCAGTCAGATACTCAGGATTGGTATAAATCCAAAATTGGCCAAAATTAACAAAAAAAAGAGAAACTTTTTTGCCACAACATGAACATATTATAAACAATAAATAAATAAAGAAATGACATTGTGTACAGGCTAATAATGAACTAACTAAAATGCAAAGGTATGCAAACAACAAAGACGTTTTAGTGCAAACTGCATAATGACACACAACTTTAGCAATAAACTTGGTGACTGCCCTGTCAACTTACTTAAGGAATGTAAGAATGCATTAAGGAATGCAAAGGAATGTAATTGAATTGCCTTGTTGCTGAAAGGTGCTGTAGAAGTAAAGTTGCCTTTCCTTACAACCTCAGCCTGTCAGTCAGTCACCAGGGCAGAGAAACCACCGTTGTGCCTGCTTGTCTCAGAGGAAGTGTGAAACAACAGCACCACGACCGCTCTCGCCTCTCCATTAATATAACGCTGTCTGCGTGAAGTTTTGAAAAACTGTAACCACACTTGAAACCACTTTATCGGCATTGCCGTGACTCGCTGTGACTTCAACAAAACTACGGAGCCGACGTAGTTTACTCCGTCTGCACCTCTGCGTGTGTGTCGGTCGGAGCTCCGCTCTTTGTCAATATGCAGAGAGACAGATATGCACCGAAAGATAAATCATTTTTTGATACTCATAGGATCGGAGTATTTTTTTCGTGCCATAAAAGTATTGACGTTCGGTGCCCAGCCCTAGTCCTGTGTTGTTTCCTTATATTGAGTTTCAGGCTTTAATCTTACTCCTTATCATTGACCCTCTCCTTACTACAACATCTTTCAGGTCGAGCAGTTGCTCTGCCTGGTGCGTCACATACAGACGCTAATGGGTGCCTTCTGCGTCGGTAACTGTCGCTGACGGCCACTGACCAAGCACCTACTAGTTGGTAGTGAGAACAACTTATTTCTCTGTTAAAGTATGGGTCTTGTTATATTTGTTAATAATTATTTTACATTTCTTTTTCAAGTTATGCAATGAAATTTGACAGGCCACAAAACAAACTAAAACCTGCTACATACCCATGTAGTTCTGCTCAGTGTTGTTTGAAGTTCCACAGCTGAACAGGTTTGCATTTCTGTGGAGATGTATTCGCATCATGTGCCACTTTGTTTGTGTTTTTGGCCTGTTTCCCTTTAACAAGCCTGGCTGCTGATTCCTCATCACTGCTGTTTGGCAGAGAAGCTGTATGAAGGCTGCCTAAATGGAGGGAATAAATGAGGACATTTATTTTCCATCAGCACAACACTTGGAATAAACACAGTGGCAGCTTTGTGGTCGAGTATCTGTGTATAACGTTTCATAGGTGTAATACACTACGATAAAGTCATCCATCAAGTTAATCTGCAGATTGTTTAATGGTACTTTAATATAATGTTGGTTAATATAAGGAAGAAATAATATGTACAGTATCACAGTCTAAGATCCCTGTTGTGCAGAGGAAGATTTATAGCACACATGAAAACAGTTGCCCAAAGTAACAATGCCAGAAGATTTGACCTTACTTACCAAATTAAAGATCTATCTCCATCTCACACCCATATCAGTCCTCGGACATGATGTTGTTTTAGATCAAACAAGCCCATTGCAGATCTTGGATTTATGTTTTTCAGTTTTAGCTGTTGAAAATTGTTGTATGGCTCTAGTGGGCTTAGCGCCTGTCTACACACACACACACACACACACTCACTCACTCACTCACTCACTCACACACACACACACACACACACACACACACACACACACACACACACACACACACACAGAGCAAAGTTCAGACAGACAATTTGTATCAAGTGTGCCTCAGACATATGCTTTGTCTCAAATGTCTCTCATCATAAAGCAGATTGTTAACAAGTTCTTCCCCTAATTGCAGCTCTGAACAGATACAATGATGATGATGTTTTGCATCAGTGAGTCTGAAAGGCTCTAGCTGTTGAGGATTCAGCCTCAGTCAGTCTGAGACGAACATCAAAGTGGAAAACATATATTTTCTTTAGTAGCAAATCTATCAAACGGTTGATAGACTGCAAATCATCTATTATGACACATCACATGCAGGTGTTGATATCAGCGCTAAGAGTCAATCCTGTAATTCATTCTTGTTTTCTGTAGAATGGCTGTTAGGGTGAAGAGTGTTCTCTGTTTAAGACTCTTACAGTGTTTGACTTCCTGAGATGTCACTCCTGAACTGCTCCACACCGAAAGAGAGAAGATGTTTAGGAAAAATTCAGGGAAGCTCACTTTTTCCTTGAAAACTGTATCCTGCTATATTTAACTCTAATAAATTGCACAGTAGCTAGGCACTAATTAAATTATGTGACTGCTGCATTGGAGTAAAGTGGGACACACATTTCTTGTTAAGATGTTGCAGAGCTTTCAGGCATTTTGAAGAATGAGACAATCAGAAAGTTCATATGGCCTTTGATGAATGTAATTATGTGTCTGCTCCAACTGCCTTCAGGTGTGTGTGGCGGAGCTGGTGTGATGCATTACGTGAATGGCTGTTTTTAGCCGACTGCATGATTAGAACACAAACACTGTTTGTTTGTGCAGATAGATGAGACCCAAATGTTTCTATTAAAACACACACGCACACCTAATTATAGTTGTTATATCTATTTGTTAAATACTTAATTATTTATTTGTTGCTGTTTTCTTTGCACTATACGGCACCATGACATCAGTATTGTTATTTTAGTTACTTAGAGTACCTGTTAGTGCTTTTTGTTTTGAAGGTACTGCAGCCTGAGCCACCGGTGAAGTTTACATATATGGGTAAACAAGGATAGTTCAACGTTGATACCAGGGAGGGCTTATGGTTTTTACTAGGGCAAGAGAGATGCCACTGTCCTTTATTTGATGGTTTAAATACACCTTACAATGCACCAAGCTTGCCTGGACAATGGACATTTTATTCACTACATAAGTTCCATTCCTTCAGTGCCTCAGTGGAGTTTATTTATTTATTTATCTATTTTTTTAGTTTGATGACAAATTGCCACTACAGACTTCATACCGCTTGATTAATGTGTTGATTTTTTGCAAAGCTACATTCCCACAGACCTTTATATCTACCTGTAAATATAATTGCATGGCCATAGTGACCTTTACATTTCTGCCTTGTATTTTGATTTGTAAGTGCATTCCTGGTATCCACCAGGGCAGCAGGACAAAATAACGCCAAATGGAACAATACAGATCCTGATCTGCTGTAAACCCAGACTGCTTTGTGTTGGAGCTCTTTGAGGTTTTCACAGAGCTGACAAGGTCATTGTGACGGGATAAAGAATCCAGGACAATTTATGATTGCAATAGCTGTGTAATTTATTGTTATGATGACAATTCCACCATTACAGCCATATTGGCTGTATCATTTGCAGGCTCTGTGTTCCCAATCCACCATTTACTAATGTTTTGAATGTCTTTATGATGACTCTAAGAAGAACTTATCAAAGAGAGATGAAATGTTGTTCTATGATTTATGCCAGTTTTTGTTTTCTTCTCTTTTTTCTTTTAAATTTCAAACAGGACTCATTTTGAATTCTCCCCAAAGAGATTTTCATGATTTGAACACCAATCCATATTTTGTTTTGAGCCTGCATGGCAATTGACAAACTGCTCAATCATTTATCCAGAGTGTTTACATGGAAAAGTTATGATTATTCTGTGGCTGTGACAACACGACTGCAAGAGAAGTTTAACAAATTGAGTCATGAGTCATTTCTATCCTATAAAGTAATTTGCCACGCAGCCGCATGTATTCTAAACCTGCATATTTGTAGTCATGTCTACTCTCTGTACTTCATGCTTAGCCCATTAAGCATCACAAACTACTAATAATCTCCATTGGACAATAAAAAAACTCAATATCCAATCCTCTGTGACTTTATCTCACTGTTGTAGTTTTTACAATCTCCCACAGTAACTCTTAGTGTCTACAGTTTAGAAAGTTGTTTTCCAGATGCTCAGTGTCTTGTTAGAGCTGAATGTATGAAGTGGAAATAGAGAGGTCACTTGTTGGTCTAGTTTTTTTGGGAGTGAAATTATCTGTATGTCTCGGTATAAGCATCAGAGGCTATATGTGCTGCTTCACTGGTTCTTGTAATATCTGAGAGAGCAGCATACGTTGTTATAAAACTGTCCGTTATCTGGATTTTTTCTTTGTGTGCCATTTTTGCAAAGAACAAGTTTAGGTGATCTAGTTTTGACTCCTGTACATGCTAACTACATGTTACATATACCTGGTCACAGTGCATGCACCCTAACCCTCTATCTGACCACCAGAGACCAGAGGGGACAGCCAGAGATTTACTCTGAGCTCTGTATTCCCCTCCAAGACCAGCAGGCTTTGTGTGCCCTATGGTTGAAGGGCCTCATCAGGGACATACAGCCATCTATTTACCTCATCTCTCTGGAGGACAGCGCTAGCAGCCATCTAATATATCATCAAAGCCACTGGAAAAAGATGACAGCACGGCTGACAAACTGGCTGCTACAGGATTTGGGTGACACTTTATAATAAGGGTACATGAATTATTGTGGTAATTCATGTACCCTTGTTATAAACCAAGATTAATTTTTTTCTCTGTGATGTCTGTGTGGTTCTCAGGCTCACTATGACTCTAAATATAGAGCTGGTTGGATTACAGCCACACAAAGCACTGCTTACTGTATCGGTCACTGGATACCTTCCTTTATTGACAAGCATTTAAAATGTCTTCAGGGGAAGCTTGTAACTGTCAAATTACATTGTTCATTGTATATTTAATTTCATTTTAGTCATTCATTTATTTTTTCATCGACTGGCACTAACACAGTCTTCAGTCATCATAATGCAAATTAAACCTTAAACATGTCCTTATTTTAGTTTTGGTCATTTAGTTGCTGAATTTTTCCCCTAGCTTCACGTATTCCCCACACAGATGCCCTGATCGGAGGCTGGTTTGCACAGCACAGTTTAAATTATAATAAAATGTTTCTCCCCAGCTGGATGTTTACCAGATCTATTAGGTTGAATGATTTGCTTAAATATTCCAAAACGGAGCACTCTTTACATTTCAAGACCAGTTAGCCAGTTCAGTGGTATTTCACGTCTCCTTGTTGTCTCATAAAGATAGAAATCATGTGTGAGTCGACTTAGTGTCATATTTACTGTATATGAATAAAGATAATGATTAAAAGAAGAATAATTCCAGCACCTGGTGCTTGCAAAACGCATCAGCTTCTTTTCATAAAAAAAAAAAAGTATTTCTAAAGCCTGTACAGCACTTTGGTGGAGCCATTTGTTATTGCTTCCTCACAGATGGGAAGCTGTTTTTCACCCAATTTTAGCAGTATTATGTGGCTTCATTAATATTTGTAATTTAGATGCAAATACAATAGCTTCTGCTAATATACTTTAAAGTGCCCATATTATGAAAAAATCACTTTTTTCTAGGATTCAGGGTTTTATTTTGTGTATCTGGTGCTTCCACACGCATACCATGCTGTTTCGAGTGAGGTACAGGTTTCTGATAGCCTAGAAATCTAGACGCACCCTAGCGGCAGCAAATTTAATTTGCAGCTAGGGTCAGTCTAGAGAGTCTCCGTTGGCTTGCGAGCTGGAAAAACAAAATTTTTGTCTGGCCAATCACATCGTGTATAGAGTCAGTGAGCGGGCTTACGGCTGCTGCTGCTGCTGGTGAACAGCGGTCTTCTGGAAGACTTGGAGTTAAGCTTTGAAAAGAACAAAGAACGGCACTGAAGTAATTCTTAAAAAGGAAGATGTGTTCGGAGTTTTGCCGACCGGATACGGCAAAAGTTTAATCTATCAACTACTTCTTCGTTTCTCTGCCTGGATGTTGTAGAAAAGGGTACGTCCAATTTTACCCCGGCTCTAAAAGGCCAGAGTCTTTCTGACCCCTTCGGTCAGCTTCTCAAGCTTTACCCTTTTGTGTTCGTTAATGGCAGACCAGGAAAGAATAGTCAGGATTCGTTTAGTTAAAATATATCTTTAGTAAAATGCTCAAATGATATTGCAAGAATACAAACATATGCATATGGTTCAGTAGCTCCTTCAAGACTTCACTCACCCTACCACCAACAAGTCTCTCCAGGTCTGACCCCGGACTTTGCATTTCCCTACTCTTTTATTCGTCTTCGGGTTCCTCCTTCCGTCCTTGCGTCTGGGTCGCCAATCGGTTAGATCACCCTCAGACTTTCTGTCTCCGAGAAGATAGCGAAGTTGCGCGCTAGCCTTGGGATCGCTCTCATTCTCTTCTTCTCTCATGGCCTAAATATTGTCTGTTACTTTAAGATATTTCATGCAAGTGCATTCTGTTCCAAATGTTTATCAAGTGTTTATCAGGAGCACTCTCGCTCCAGTAACTTGAACACGTCATATCTTACACATGCCAGACAGGAGGAGACAGCGAGGCCATCCCAGGCTACAGGATATTTTATCCTACACCCTCTTTTTCCGCAGCACACGCTGTGGAACATTACCACTAAAATGATAAAATAATTAATGGATCCCTCTTTCGAGACCTAAGTATGCCTTAATGACAATTAAAGCACTCGTTAACAACCAATCAAAATTGTAGATATCATGACAGAGCGGTGTGGTGTGTGTATCTTATATGTAGATTTTAGCCACTACTGTAAGCTGCAATGTGGCATCGCCTCCATGACTATACTTGATGGCTACAATTATTTATTTGGAAATGTCTGAACATTGTGCAACAGCGATTATGGAAACAAACCTTTATTTATTAAAAATCATAATACTAATATCATACTTCAACCCTATGTCTTGCTTAAGGCTATTTTGACTATGAGCTGATCTACAGCCCCACGCAAGCTAACTGTGAAGCAAAGGAGGAAGTCTCTGATAGCAGATAAGAGGATAGAAACAACAGTTGGAGATAGGACAGGTGGGACTCTGGGAGAGGGGGGCACTGGGTGGTGACAGGGAGCAATTTTTAGACCCAGCGTGACTGTACTCCTTCCTCCTCATCAGAGGAAGTGTCAGTCTCGTTCACATGGCCCTCCTCGTAGGCAGGGGGAATAAATTCAACTGTGGCTAACATCTGATAGGCAGGGGGAGCACCCTCTTTTGATAAGGCCGTAATTATCAATCTATTTATTAGGGTTCTGAGACAGGGGATTGCACAACAGCCGCAACACATGAGGCTGCTAGCAAATGCAGCTATGGAATCATGTCTTTCAACCTTTCAAATATCCCATGCATCCAATTGGTTACAGGGTCATCATTTATATCAACATTAACCATTGTAATTTTATGTTAATTCTTCCAAGCCATCAGACAAGTCTGTCTCAGCTGGCTCAGCCATGCCCCTCTCTGCATCACGTGTGTAATTTGGCAAAACGCTGTTGTAACACAATTCAAATGTAGTTTACTGTTGTCCACCAGTAAAGAATGACTCAAACCCCCACTCCAATCTGATTGCGTGCTTTGAACTCGTCTGGTAGCTACGCCTCTGGGTGCATCAGTCTACCACACATATACACTCTGTTATCAAGAGTGCTACCAGGAGTACCCCATCTTCTATGGGGCATGTTCTTTTATGGGACCTGTTCAGGTGCAGCCTGTAGAACCTGGAAGCTCCACACAGCCACTACCCACATCCCCTCAGCTCTACTGGTGCTCTGATTAACAAGTGATAGTCGGTGTGATGTCCACAGACGAGTTCAGTCGGTGCACACTTTTTCCCTGTCCTGCTCCCGAGGAACAGGTGTAATTACACCTGGGAAAGGTTTAAGCAACAGGTGTTAGACATTATTTACTGGAGGAAACAGTAAACTCAATGACTTGTGTTAGGTGTGAGGTTTAGAGCGTGCATAGCTAAACCCATTAAGGTCACCTTGCAACCCTGTGGCATAACTTTTGGTTATTCAATTTGAATGGGGCCTAACTGTCCCAGTGGAGCATTCTATGCAATTGTTAACCTTAGCTCTTTGTGTAGTCTACATAATCCACTCTAATCAGTGATAACTCGATTTCCGGTCAGTTGTTAGCTTGTTTGTGAATCTGTAAGATGTGAACAGATTAATCATACGCTGTAAACAGTTTCTGTGGTTCAGGGTTAAATTAACTAATACAAAAAGCTTTTCATTTGATCAAAATATATCTGTGATTGTGAGCTGTCTGCTTTAACATTATCACACACATTGTCCTTCTGTCATCATGTTAAAGGTAAAGGGTGCATTTTAAAAGCTTCATCCAACTAAATAGTTTACTGATGTTAATGTCAGGCTATTTCCCCTGATGAACACGCAATTATTCTAAGTTATGTTCAACAAAATTCTGAGAACAGCAACAGCTGTTTGTTTCAATTTTCAACCAATTTAATTTGAATTTGTCCATGCGATCATTTCCCAATAAATCATCTGGGCAGCACTGAATCCTAATAGCATGTTCAAAAGTTGCCTATGTTATTGGTGCTCAAAAGTAGAACAGTGAAATATACTTTAAACATTTCCTGACACACCAACTGAATTAACATAGTTGCCACTATTCTTGGTGGAAGCTGTCACAGGAAATTCAATGCAACAGATTTTATAATACCTTTTACAGACTAAATGTAATTTTTTCGTACCAAGTTTGTTGATAATCAATACATGTCCTAACCCTTCATATATGTGTGTTCACATGGGTGTAATCCTATTTATTTTTTTAAGTACAAATAAGTCATTTTAATATTAGGTTTTCCCAATAGTGTATGTGTATTTCAGAATGTGAGTCTGTAGGTGCTGGTACTTCCCTTCACAATGCGTCAGATGCGTCAGATCAGGACGGTCTCTCCCCCTCCCTCTCTCAGTCTGTCTGCTGCTCCAGACAGGATCCAGTGTCTTTCTGTTTGGTGAAGCAGACCCCAGGGCTATTGAGTTTGTCACCGGTCCTGTAGCTGGAAGGGGGTGAACCGGACCTGGTCTAGAACACATCGAGGCACCGTGTGGCACAAAGCAGAACTCAGAGAAGCATTATTTGTTATATTTATCCATATGTATCACTTGGAAAAAACTTCTACTCCTTCAGCAAACATCAGTAATTATAAAACAGCATTTCTTTCCCTCTTTTTGAGGCATGAAAACTCATGACTCAATAACATATCAGCATATATAAATAATCTGTTTAGTGGTTTTAGCCATTAACACTCTGTCCTGTGTTAATACAGCAAAACTCTGTATAAAAAGCAATAAAAAAGTTAATTCCTCATATATAAAAACACAAAACAATAACAAAAACAAGAAGAAATCACCAAAATAAAATGTTTCCGATATCATCCTAATAGTGTAAACAATATGTCCTATATAAACTTAATAAAAACAAAGTCTGTAGTGCAACTTCACTGGAGAACCTCATTATCTAGTGTGACTGCACATAAAAAATAAGATCTCATGTCACCCTGCATTGGTTTCAATATTATCTCAACCAGCAAACTCAGATGAATCAAACAAAACAAAATAAAAACAATTATCTTTGGGTTGCAACACAAAGTAGTATTATTTGCTGTCTGATGTTCCTAAAAATCATTGTGAATTAAAGTTTGTTGGTGTAGTATTGGTAGAACGAAACTAAGAATCGTAATGTATGTCAAAAAACGTACCTCAGTGTATTAAAATCATTTCTGAGCCTAAACTGCACATCCAACTGTCTGTTCCACCATATACACAACTCCTGTCCTATCTTATCTGTGTGTGTGTGTGTGTGTGTGTGTGTGTGTGTGTGTGTGTGTGTGTGTGTGTGTGTGTGTGTGTGTGTGTGTGTGTGTGTGTGTGTGTGTGTGTGTGTGTGTGTGTACTCTGGGAAGCCCTTCCCTCGGCTGTTCTCTGAGCCTTTGTAAGAAAGGAGCAGTCCTCCATGTTGCATGAAACACTGCTTTTCTATTTCTGATATATCATTGAAGAAAATGTTGCTACATTTAGGGTTTAGCCAACATAATAAGGTTATGCAGATAGTCATAGTGTAAGGGACGTATTCAAATCAATT
This sequence comes from Gymnocephalus cernua, assembly GCA_023631565.1. NCBI lineage: Eukaryota > Metazoa > Chordata > Actinopteri > Perciformes > Percidae > Gymnocephalus > Gymnocephalus cernua. Next base: position 28,098,868 of record CM042430.1, read on the forward strand.
GCCTAAGTGAAAAGTATTAAATTAGCAATGCAAAAAAGCTCCACATGTTTGTTGAAAACTGGAAATGACTAACGCAGTTCCATCAATCAACGAAGTATTTAAACAACTAATCTTCTCAGCTGGAGTTCTAGGTCTGTTTGTTGGGCAGTTTAATAATAATAAAATGACATGTTTCATGACCATATGTTCAGCTTACAAAAGAAAAATTCCTAATTCATCTTTTGACAAAAATATGTCAGATCCCAATAATATCTAAAAGCACTTGACAAAAATCTTTTCTCTTACAAACCAAAAATCAACAGTTTGTCTATTACCTATATAAGATAAGGAAGATTTTTAATGAGCCCACACTGGGGAACCACTGTTATGGTTTACTCTGACCTTGTGGCTTATCGGTTCACACTGAGAGGTCCTGTACTCACTTCGCCAGACTCACAGGCACTCTTCAGAGAAACAGATACGTTTTTATGTGTGAAATGGTATAAGCTCTTTTTAAGCCTAAATGAAAAGAACACACAGAAACAAAAAAAGGGGAATATAAAGAATCATGATAGAATGTAATTTTTCCATTACATTCCACTCTTTTGATTACAGTCTAATCACATAAATCAAAATTCCCTAGTTATGGCAGCTAAAAATTTTCAATCACAAAAATATATTTAGCCTTTTGTTCTAGCTTTTTGTGCTTGCAATATAGTCACAGTGGTAATTTATTCTTACTGACCTTATGCCTTTGCTCAGACAAGAATGTTTAGAGGTGCCAGGGTGCCTGTCTTACAGTCCCGTTCTGATGGTGAGGTTCACCAACATGTTATGTGACATAAAACAAAAGTTGATATCCTGCTGGAGGTTCAAATTTGGAAAAGTTGGTAGACTCAATCAATAATTTTTAATAAGTGTTTAATCTCTCGCTTTTCTTTATTTCCACGGAATGCCCTTCCCTAGTGACGATCTCCAGTCTGTTTGCAAGCTGTCACAAACCTTCCCAAAACCTCCCCAAAGCATATGTCAATCCTTTAATAGGACAACTATCATTCCAATATTGTTCGTAGGTCTATTTGATAGACAGCTCTATGACGATAATGCATTTAATAAGCATATGTTTTATGTACAAAACCAAAAACAAACAAACAAAAAAAAAATCCCAATTTGTCTTACCCCAAAATGTGTCAAATCACAACCGTATCTAAATGTTTTTTGACAAAACTCAAATTTTCTCCATATCTAAAAAATATATATATTTTTTTTTTAGATACACAGGAGAATCCAACTATGGTTAAGACTGACTCCAACAGCCAATAAGGAGTTAAAATCAAGACCACATGATTTTCATTGATCACTTCCTGTTTTAATGGGTCCTGTGTTTCTGGGGCATGTGGTCCGAATGCCGTGAGATGACTACATGCCCAAGGTTGACAACTTTTTAATCAAACTCACATCAACCTTTGGTATTGCTCAGAGATAGCACGACACCTGAGAAAAAAAATGGTGAAATATCACTTGAAAAAGCTTTGTTTTTATTGTGCAAAAAATATCGGTGTGTGTTTGTAGGCACAGGTGTCACCCAACAGGTAAGCACTGCTGGCACAAATGCGCGCTGTGGTGAAAGTTTTCTTTATCTGTCCAGCCAGTCAGTCAGTCTGGGAAGTCATAAAATCATCCTGATTTTGTCTCCTGATCTGTAGGAGTCTGAAAAACATACTTTAATTTAATTTAATTCTTCAAAAAAAAATGACAAAGAATAACCTTTCTGTATATTCTTCAGCTGGTTCAAATGAAAACAAGAGAAACACAGTAATTGTTGTCTTTGTGTGTACCTCCTGTAGGCAAAAACAATTTCTTATCAGCCCTGAGGTTAACAGGCTGGCAAATAGAAATGTACGCTTGAAATTAAACCAAAAGTGTGCATTTTAGAATGTGTCAGGAAAATCAGTCAAAGAACATCAGATTTTTTATCAAGACGTACAACTTTAACCAGTACGGAAACAACCCCCAATTTCGAAATAGACACATTCAATTTCTGTCTAATAAGTTTACAACTTATACTTTGTAGGAGCAAAAAATGAGCATTCTGCTTGTCTATCTTGTTCAGGATCCTAAGGGTAATGCACAGAAATCATATGAGTGGTTCATTTTTCCTAGAATAATCATTCCTCTAGCACTTCTAGAGAAAATAAAATGACAACTAGTCTATCAAAAGTCTTCTGATTTGTAGTTCATTTTACCCAAAAATAGAATTAGTAAACCCCAATTTACCCAATAAAAAATGACCAGTGAGCTTTGGTGTTAATTCTTTTAAACTCTAATATTTTAAATGTATAGCACCAGTGTTAATCAAAAAAAATTATGAATGCTACTACTATAATTATACACCATTAGGCATTTCTTATAGGATTCGGAAGATCACATACTGAAAGTGCTGGTTTATAAATCCCCATCTTTGTAACAAATTTCCAGAAAACTGTTGGTCGGCACCAACTCTCAGCTCTTTTAAGTCAAGGCTGAAGACCTTACTTTTTGACACTGCCTTTTTCTAACTTGTTGTTCTGCACTGTGAATTTTATTTGTGTATTCTACTCATTTTCATGTAAAGCACTTTGAATTGCCCTGCTGCTGAAATGTGCTTTACACATAAAGCTGCCTTGCCTTGCCTAAATTGGTCAAAACCTATCTAGATTATCTTTTTAGAGCCTTTTTAACCTAATAATTTGTCCCTAGTAGCAAACACAAAAACTGTATCCATGCAAAACATTTTTTCTATTGCATGAAACTGTGAGTGTGTTTGCTCAAAATTTCTCAGGCTCCTCCTCTCTGGTGGTGTGTGCGTGTGAAATTTGAGCCAGACACTTGCTGGCTGTTGGCCTGTCTACTCCTCTAAAGCTCTAGCTTGTTTGGTGGAAGTGTGTGTGTACTATAGGCTTCTGTCAATAAAGTTTCTCCTACTTCTCCGTAGTGAAAAAATGTGTGTGCGCTGCAGCCGCAGGCACAGACGGTCCCCTCCCCTCTTTTTCGCCACTGTTGTAATTTGATCCAGACAACGCTCGCAGCCGTTTAGACACAGTTCACGCACTCTAGGTTGAAGTTTATACTTTCCTGTTCTTTTCCTGACTGTTATTTATGCTAAAACTTTACCTTTTTAATGTGCCAAGATTATTATATTATTATCTTTGTAATATTTAATATAATTCTATTCTGAAAGTAGTCAGACGCGTAATTATTATTTTTTTTTTGAACAGTTCTCTCTATTTTGACTACTTTCTCCACGAAATTACCACAGTTCAGTTGACACCGCTTATCTAACAACCCAACTTGTTTAGTCTACACGGTAGCCCCTCAACTAGGCCTCCCGTCGTATTATTAAACCAGACCAAACCTTATCGCCATTAATATCAACATTTCTAAAAATCCACAACACTTTCTATAACAACTTATAGTCAACGCTAAGCTAAGACCCTCTGTGCGTCCGATCCTCCTCCCTGTACAGGCGATACAAGCGTGTATCGCCTGGAGCTTTGTAACCAACGTCCTTGACTACACACAACTCAAGCAATGAGCACACACTATCTCACACACTCCTGCATATGTCAATACACTGTGTTCACTAACCCAATATTTGCCAAATCAACAATGCACATATACGACCCACATTGCGTACATTAAACCAACATTTGTCAAATCAACATTGCACATTCAAGCCATATTGCATAAATTTATACCATGCACACAATAAAACTTGTTTTCCAACTAGCTTTTTAGGGGCGAGATATCACTATGAGCAGAGACCTTGCAGATCACTTTTGCATTTTTTATCTTAATCTTCACTTGATGTTTCCCAATTCATTCATGCATTTATTATTTGTTTCTGATTTTTATTTTAGCGACGTCAATTCTCCAAAAGGTAGTGTCCTTAAACCATATTTTGAAACCCAGTTTCCCTGTAGAAATCACAGTAGGCTACTACTAACAGTTCTGACCGGTTCAAGTTAAGGCAACAACCCTCTGCGGTTGTGTCTAGTGTTAGTATAGTCAACAATCCTCAGCGATTGTGACTGGTGTTAGTATCTAGGCAACAATCCTCAGCGATTGTGTCTAGTTTTACGTATAGGCAACAATCCTCAGCGATTGTGTCTTACGTATAGGCAACAACCCTCAGCGGTTGTGTCTGGTGTTAGTATATAGGCAACAACCCTCAGCGGTTGTGTCTGGTGTTAGTATATAGGCAACAATCCTCAGCGATTGTGTCTATTTTTACGTGTAGGCAACAATCCTCAGCGATTGTGTCTTACGTATAGGCAACAACCCTCAGCGGTTGTGTCTAGGTTTTTTTCATGCAATATCATTTACAGTATTTTCCATATCAGTATCACATTTTCTTTATAATTTAGTCAAAACCGAGATGTCTTACCCTCACAGATCCAAAAGAAATTTAGTTTGAGGTCCGAATGTGAGAATTTTGGAAAAACAGGAATTCTCTTCCCTTTATATTTTGGTGCACCATTTTGGATCAGCAGGGGAGAGTCCGGGTGAGAAGTCCGGCCAAAAAATTCTGGTTGGCTTCAGTTTTCAGCTTCCTGGTTCCTGGTCTTTACCACGCGTCCGGGTCACCATGTAGAAAAGGGTACGTCCAATTTTACCCCGGCTCTAAAAGGCCAGAGTCTTTCTGACCCCTTCGGTCAGCTTCTCAAGCTTTACCCTTTTGTGTTCGTTAATGGCAGACCAGGAAAGAATAGTCAGGATTCGTTTAGTTAAAATATAATATATCTTTAGTAAAATGATCAAATGATATTGCAAGAATACAAACATATGCATATGGTTCAGTAGCTCCTTCAAGACTTCACTCACCCTACCACCAACAAGTCTCTCCAGGTCTGACCCCGGACTTTGCATTTCCCTACTCTTTTATTCGTCTTCGGGTTCCTCCTTCCGTCCTTGCGTCTGGGTCGCCAATCGGTTAGATCACCCTCAGACTTTCTGTCTCCGAGAAGATAGCGAAGTTGCGCGCTAGCCTTGGGATCGCTCTCATTCTCTTCTTCTCTCATGGCCTAAATATTGTCTGTTACTTTAGGATATTTCATGCAAGTGCATTCTGTTCCAAATGTTTATCAAGTGTTTATCAGGAGCACTCTCGCTCCAGTAACTTGAACACGTCATATCTTACACATGCCAGACAGGAGGAGACAGCGAGGCCATCCCAGGCTACAGGATATTTTATCCTACAATGTAGCACTATCCTATTGCATGCAGAGGGAGTTTGAAAGACAACCGTTTATCCCGCCCCTCGGATTGAGCCCTGTCAATGGTGAGTTCCCAGACAGAATGATTCCTGCCTTCACACACACACACACACACACACACACACACACACACACACACACACACACACACACACACACACACACACACACACACACACTCTGAGGTATTGACTCTGATTTGTGTTTCCCGTTAGCTCATGCCTATTGATTAGTGAGGATTAAAGCATTATTTCAGCCTAACCCGCCATCCCACCCAAGGGTCTTTACAGATCTCAGTTATAACTCTTATCTAACTGATTCCTATCAGTTTGAATTACAGCTGGTCTGTCTGCATGTTAAACGGTTGAATGGCTAATAGAGAGGGAATTAATTAGAAATTATTTAAATTGATATCATAATTAAAGTGGCCTTCACTGACTGGCTCCATTTCCCAGTGTTACTCTGATATACTGTAGACATGTTCAGAACTTTAATTCAATTAAATTACATTTTATTTATAGTTGTCAAATCATAGCAGTTATCCCAGGACACTTTTCCTATAGAGCAGGACGCTCTATAAAATGCCTCAAAAAACTGAGTGTCCAACAATGGAGATATTGGTTTATTTTCTCTGAGCTAAAGCATGACGCCGATGATGTTGTTGGCAATGATACATTCATCACAGTTTATCTAATGTGTTATGAAAATCATCTGTGTAATAATAAAGCATTGTCAAAGGCGATCAAAGCAGCTATTCGCTAACATGATGTACCACTGCTAACTCCAGTGATGATGTTGTTTCACAGTAATGGGAGTAACTTTTCAATATCAGCTGAATGACAACCATGCTACCACACAAACACACACACACACACACACACACACACACACACACACACACACACACACACACACACACACACACACACACACACACACACACACACAACAGGGGCGCTGTATAGGGGGAAAAGTTAGGACAATTCCAAGGGCCCATGACTGACAGGGGCCCCAAAAAATAGGTAAAAACTAATATAAATTATTAAAACATCATCATTCAGCATATATATATTTCAAATATAATAATAATTAATGATCTCTTTGTTTTTACTTGTTTGTGGCAGTAAATGTTAAATATCCCCATTGACCAAAAAGTAAACATCCATATTGACCGACCACCCCCCTGTATCTGCATGAAATGGTTTGGTCCTGCCTTAGCGCACTCACTCACGGTGTTTGTTTAGTTGCAGTCAGTAGATGCGCCAGAACTACAGTGACCACAATGTTTCCAAGTAACGTTAAATCAAAATCTGGTTTTCAAAAAGGAAAGAGAGAAAAGAGAGAGAGGAAAGACAAAGGAAAGGGTGTCAAACTGTAACCCAGTTTTTCACCAAAAAAGGTGGGTAGCCTGTAGTCAGTGAGTGGTATTAACCTGTTGGCTTCATGTCCATAGTGAAATAAGCTAGCTAGCTACAGACTAGTGTTAGCCTACATTTAATCACCATTTAAAAAGTGCAGGGAAACGTTTAGCAATATATTCATATTAAATCATTGTCCCTGCCCCTTTTAACAGACTTAACAACAGATGAGTCAGCAGCACCCCAGTCGCCCCCTAACTGTGCCCCTCCCTGTCCCAGTGAAGGTGAGCAACATTGGGTTCAATGACATACCAGTTAGCATCATTGCAGGGAGTCTGTGGGGATTTCTCTGTCTCACTTGCTCTTTTTACCATTACAAAAAGAAAATTAAATACTTATTAATGACAGAAATTCAAACAACAACAATTATTTTCTCAAATAATTATCATTATGAAATAAAATTTAAAAAACAACCTACTGTCTGTACTGATGCTGGACAGTTGGAAACAGTGAGTAGCTTACCTGAGCCTGCATGTAAGATGCATACAATATTAAAATAATCCAGTTTGATATGTTCATTTAGATTGAATTATGGAATGACATCTATAGATACAGACTTTATTATTCCCATCATGAAGGGCAGTTAATATATATTTATATATATTCAAGTTTGTTTGTTTTTGTTTTTTTATATTTCATTAATAATAATAATTTTGTTAAGAGAATTTTCCATTTTGTCAAATTTTACAATGAAAATACACTGAGACTGTAAAAGATGGCCTTCAGCACATTTTTGTATGGTTGCTTTTAATCTTGCATCAAATAGTGAACTGCATACTAGACTTGCTGCATTAATAAATGTATGTTCCACGAAATCCACTTTTTGAAAGAAATACATAATACACACATGACTTGCTGTGGTTGTCAAATGCCACTTTAATGCCACAAAATGCATATTCTTACACAAATAGGAAGTAAGGCAAATCGCTGCCTCTTGCTAAATAGAAACACTGAAGTGTAGCCTGAAACAGGTGTTACAGACATGCTAACACACTTAGGGTACAAAAACACATGCTAGCTTCGGATTTAGAAGCATTTGGCTGTTCTTTGATAACACTACTGAATGTATTTAGCTTCCTTCTAGTCAGGCTTGGCTGTGCTGGTTAACAGTTTAACTTTCCTCTGCTGTATTAAACTTTAATCTAACTGAGGAACATGACTTGGCATTTGTTATATTGAGAGTTATCGATTGATAGATACAATAAGATACACTATTATTTTGTGTGTTTTTTTATTTTAGTTTTTACTAATTGTTCTAGAGTTGTTCCCAAGTGTTTTACTGATTTTAGGTCTTTTTTTTGCCACACTCTTTACTAAAAATCAATGATCTATTTTTTAATTCCACATATAAATAAGTTTTTATTTCTTCACTTAGCAACTTCAATAAGATCACTTGAAGAACATTCACACTTTAATCTGACAATAATTGGTTCATAATTGGCCTGCTGACAGACTGTCATAACATCCTGGGAAGAAGCCTCTGGCTGTTGGGACTGAGATACACTGCAGACTGCACTTCTTTTCCTCTGTGCAAAATGTCAGACTTTTTTCCAGTCACTCGCTCTGCTGCTCTGTGCTGTGTGACTGATTCAGCCATCACTCAATCAAGTAGTGCAATATCCTTCTTGATATGTATGGTAGTCCTAGAAGCCCCATATATACTGTAATATTCTAAAACATTGTGGTCTTTCCAATAGAAACAATGTTAATTCATTCACAGTTCTGCTGTTTCTAGAGTAATATGTTTGCAGTGTTTTTTTGCGACTTTTCCTCACATTACGGTGTTCATTTTAGGACATCCTCAGATCTCAGACTCAGGTGTCATCCTCAGAAAAAAACGGCCTCATCCTCAGAAAAACCTCCGTCATCCTCAGAAAAACCTCCGTCATCCTCAGAAAAAACGACGGAGGTTTTTCTGAGGATGACGGAGGTTTTTCTAAGGATGAGGCTGTTTTGTCTGAGGATAACGGAGGTTTTTCTGAGGATGACGGAGGTTTTTCTGAGGATGAAGCCGTTTTTTCTGAGGATGACGGAGGTTTTTCTGAGGATGAGGCCGTTTTTTTCTGAGGATGACGGAGGTTTTTCTGAGGATGAGGCCGTTTTGTCTGAGGATAACGGAGGTTTTTCTGAGGATGACGGAGGTTTTTCTGAGGATGAGGCCATTTTTTCTGAGGATGACGGGGGTTTTTCTGAGGATGAGGCCATTTTTTCTGAGGATGACGGAGGTTTTTCTGAGGATGAGGCCATTTTTTCTGAGGATGACGGAGGTTTTTCTGAGGATGACGGAGGTTTTTCTGAGGATGAGGCCGTTTTTTCTGAGGATGACAGAGGTTTTTCTGAGGATGAGGCCGTTTTTTCTGAGGTTGACAGGTTTTTCTGAGGATGAGGCCGTTTTTTTAAGGATGAGGCCGTTTTTTTAAGGATGAGGCCGTTTTTTCTGAGGATGAGGCCATTTTTCTGAGGATGACAGAGGTTTTTCTGAGGATGAGGCCGTTTTTTTCTGAGGATGACAGAGGTTTTTCTGAGGATGAGGCCGTTTTTTCTAAGGATGACGGAGGTTTTTCTGAGGATGAGGCCATTTTTTCTGAGGATGACGGAGGTTTTTCTGAGGATGACGGAGGTTTTTCTGAGGATGACGGAGGTTTTTTCTGAGGATGACGGAGGTTTTTCTGAGGATGAGGCCGTTTTGTCTGAGGATGACGGAGGTTTTTTGAGGACGAGGCCGTTTTTTCTGAGGATGACGGAGGTTTTTCTGAGGATGAGGCCATTTTTTCTGAGGATGACGGAGGTTTTTCTGAGGATGACGGAGGTTTTTCTGAGGATGACGGAGGTTTTTCTGAGGCGGAGGTTTTTCTGAGGATGACGGAGGTTTTTTCTGAGGATGACGGAGGTTTTTTCTGAGGATGACGGAGGTTTTTCTGAGGATGACGGAGGTTTTTCTGAGGATGAGGCCGTTTTGTCTGAGGATGACGGAGGTTTTTTTGAGGACAAAGCCATTTTTTCTGAGGATGACGGAGGTTTTTCTGAGGATGAGGCCATTTCGTTTGAGTCTGAGATCTGAGGATGTCCTAAAATGAACACCGTATCACAGACAATGCTTTCATTCTCTTCTCTCTGTGTTTTGCTGTCTTATTGTCGCACAAAGTGTACGAACGTTTTATTGGGTCCAGTGACAGAATGTGAACCGCTAATATGCTCATTAATCTCTGATTGCTGGGAGGGTCTCAGTTATGAGCACAGAGCAGAAATGTCAGACCAGCCGTGAGCACTGTGAGACAGTTTATATAAATCACATTAATCATTCCCGGTTCTGTCTCATTCTTATCTTCATGTTTATATTTAAGTTGCTATGGTAGCATACACATGGTTTGTGCTCATCTGATCTTGAACTATAAACTGTCTATCATCTAAGAACACAATTAGAAACAGACGCAGTAGTAATTTCCAAATAGTTTTCTGCCATAAGCTGCCTATAATTCCAATTTAAGTCATGTGTACATTGCAGTACAGCACTTCAGGCTTTTGGGGTGTCAGAAAAAAGAAAAAACAAGCATGTCTGAACACACCTGGAGTAGCTGCCAATCAAACCAGTACTATAGCTGTCACAGCCATCATTGTCAATTTAACACCACAGGCTAAACACACGCACGCACACACACACACACACACACACACACACACACACACACACACACACACACACACACACACACACACACACACACACACACTCACACACACACACACACACAAACAAACACACAGCTTGTTACTGTTGGCTCTTTGATTTCAAACTTCTCTTTGTCTCTTGTGTGGAGAGACAAGGAAATACCTGAATGTGTCATTCAAACTGTTTGATTCAGACTTTGAATTATAAAAATAAAGGAAACGTGTTTGATACTGGATGGAGTTGTACCAAGAAATGTCTTAGTTTACTCTGGAGCTCTTTGTGTTAACTAGGTGAGACCTAAGATCAAGGAAGCATTAAAACAAATGTTTTCACTGTGTGATACGTTATAATTAAAGTGTACAGTAAACACCCTGATGACCAATGAAACTAAAGATGACTGGAGAGTGCCTTCCTATTGAGTTTGTTGTCACTTTAAGTCCTGACTCAGTTTAGTAAAACAAGGCCACCCTCTAGCAAGAAAACTTTACAGTTAATAGATCATATGAATTAGGGATGCACCGATCCACATTTTTTCACTTCCGATCCGATCCCGATACCTGAATTTGGATATCGGCCGATACCGATACTATTCCGATACCAGAGCTGTGTTTGCTTTAATATTATTATTATCATTATTGTTGATTTTATATGATGCTGAAATAAACTCCTCTCAACGGGCAAGTATGATATGGACGTACGTATGCATGTATGTCCCAAAAGGCAACTTGAGCTAAGTATAAGGTCAGAAAAGGAAGTCAGAAAAACAGGAAAAATCTCATTCTGAAAACAGATATGCAACTGTAAGGGTTTCAAATTGATTGTCATGTCAATATTTATTACATACCCAAAATGTCAAATACTTGAGTCTTGAAATATAAGAAAAGTGCAAGTGTAAAAATCTCTCTCTCACACACACACACACACACACACACACACACACACACACACACACACACACACACACACACACACACACACACACACACAATCAATAAAACAGTGTGTGAACAGCGCAAATCAAGCACACTGGCTCTTGTAGCATCAACAAATCAACGTTTTAAAATGTCAAATATCTGAAATATAAGAAAAGTGCAATAACTGTAAACATCTTACACACACACTTAGTTACACACACACACACACACCTCTGTTTTCACGGCTGCGCAGCGGCTGCTCTGAAACAGCGGCCGCCGGGACACGTACGATCCGAGGTCTCTGGTGGACGCAACAACGGGGAATTGAAACGCCAAAAGCCGGTGACAACACCGGCAGACAGACGGTTGTGAAAGTCCTGTTTTGGTTTTGCATGTTGCTGTCTTGCTCTGCGGTGTTTCCACTGTGAAGTATTTCCAAACAGCGGACACACAGGATAGCATCGAGCTAGCCACAATGCTGCTCATGCTACTATCCTGCTAGCTGGCTGCAAACTGCGGAATGGATTTCCTAAGCGGGGGCGTGTCTCATAACTCTGTGTCTCATTGAGCCGCGACTCCGTTCAGGAAGTCTATTCCACAGTTTGCAGCCAACCAGCCAACCAGCAGACCAACCGGCACCGGCAGGAATCACTTTTGGAGCCATTTCAGCAGACAACGTTAAAGTGCAGACATGGCTCTTGGTATCGGAAATCTCCGCAGGTTGGATCGGGAAAATCCGATACCTGAAATTCGCTGGTATCGGGCCCGATACCGATACTGGATCGGATCGGCCCCATCCCTAATATGAATGCTCTGAGTCATGTGTATTATGGAGACAAATGGCTGCAGTATATTTACTGGAAATATTGTGCTGTTAATGAGTTTCATGTTGATTGTAAATGGTGAGCAGTGTTCAGTATTGTGCCCATAAAGGTCAAACTGGTTAACTTAGTGAACTGGTTCACTTAAGGGTCAAACAAGTATTGGATATTTGCCTCTTTGACTCAGTTCAGCTGTAATATATGTTTCCATCTATGAGAGTCGCTTTGTTCCATCACCTTTTCATTCCTAAGCCTTCTTGACTCAATTTCTGCTTCACTTCTTTCCACATAATGGTAATCCTTTCAGTTTTTGCAGGTCCTCTATTTTTTTCACTTTGTGTTTCCGTGTGTCCCTTCATTTCCATCTCTTCTTTCTGTCTCTTTGTCTTACTACTCTCTTCTTCCTTTTCACCTTCTTGTCTATTCTTGTGTCTTCCTGCTACATCGGATTAGCTTTCTCTCGACCCATCTGTGATGAGTTTCCAGCCCCATAATGTATTCACTACACAGTGGGAGACAGAACAAGCTGAGCCCCTCATGACTAGTTCTCCCCAAGCTTCACCATTCATATCCATCTGTCTGAACTCACAAAACACACATTCACACTCTCTCCCAAGGCCTTGGCAATGTTAGAATGAGAGCACAGCCTCTCCAGGTTCTCTCTCTCCTGCTGTTTCTAATACATGCTCAATCTCCATCCTCTGCTCTGAGGTTAGACTCTCATTTCTCAGCTCAGACGTTGGTAGATGGACACTGACCAATCAAAGGTCAATATCTAATACATCCTGTAAATATCTTCTACAGAAGTATGTAAGTAAGCCAGCAAAAACACATTAAGTGTTACGATGTTGCTGTTGTTTAAGTGTGCAATGGTAGTTTTATTTGGGTATGTTGAAAATGCCCTAAGAGTCATTGATTGTATGTCCAATCAAATGAAATATACATTTTTAAAACATTGTCCAACACATTTTTTTGTCATTATTTAAATGTGCATCAGACCACAGTGCCAATAAATATTTGAACAACTACTTTTTTCTTGCCTGCAAAGAATATACCTCATTATTCTACTTTGTTTAAGAACGCTTGATTCTGATTGGCTGGGAGGAGGGCATTAATCCGGCATATTGCCCGCTGACTGACTGAGCACAGCGTCATCAAATAGTAGATCAATACGCCGCTTGTATTTTTTTTTCTATCACAGAAATTTCAAACATGAGGTCCATTGTAAAAATAAACCTTGTTTAAAAAAGTTTCTAAAATGTGTCGGAAATCTATCGGAGGGTCAGTCAATACATAGTTTATGTAGCAGCTACGTCATTAAACTATAACATTAGTGATCAGATGCAGCCTTGTGTGGTTGCTATATAAACTAATTAACGTTAGCTACAGTTGCTAACGTTATTCACCGTAGTTCTAAACATTAGCTACAGTGTTTAAAAAAATGGACGAATTCATTGTCAATTTTAATATATTTGGAGTAGGGAAGACATTTGGGGACTGGTTAAAGAGCGACGAGGACGACAGAATGACAAAAGAAAAAGACGAGGCCCAGGGTAGGCTTCCTGTTTCCAGATCTGACAGATGAGGAGCTGCATACAATTGAAGACGGTGCCCTGGAATCAAACAACTGCCTTTGCTATCAAGGTTTTCACCGAGTGGAAGAGCCACCAGAAGGATAGACTGACAGTGACAACTGACCCGGACACCTGCAGCGCCGAAGAACTAGCTAGCTAGCTAGCTAAACGATTTGTTAAGACGGCAGCCTTGTGTTTGTTGATATAGAAACTACTTAGCTACAACTGAGCTAGCTAACGTCATTCACCATATTCTAAAGAGGACTACTTTTTGAGGGAGATTAACTCAAACAGCGTATACATTTAACAAGCATGCAATACGAATAAGAAAAAGCATAATTATTAAAGTATTTGAATTGTTTTATTATGTTGGCAAGGAAGAAGTAGAATAAACGGGATAATCACCTCAAGGCAGGGCAATAAACAGTTTGATATGCCCGGCTGGACATGTCAAACAAAGCTTCGCGGCTGGGCATATCAAACAAAGCTTCGCGTCGGGGTCCTGATCACCCTGTCGAGGTTGTATTCGCTATAACAACCGCCTTGCTCTACATTATCCCTTACATAATACCACAGCCATGTAAGATTTATAAAGAAAATAGGACTTGTGGGAAATGTCAGATTTTTCAGAACATATCACTCTTTAATCAGCCCTGGAAAGAGCAGCATCATATTTTCTTAAAATGGAGCCAATGCAAATTAGTTAAATGTGTTTGTTTTAGAGACATTATGTGAAGCATGGAGGATTTAAGTAAAATAAACTGCCAACTTATTTAGAATATTTTTTTAACACCTTCTATGTTCCATGTCAGGAAAAAAAGTAAATAAAAAAAAAATAGTAAGTATAGCTAGCCAAAGAGTCGGTGTACTTGCATAATTGTCTCCTGAATAATTCATTGACTTCACAATATGCACTGTACCTCCCACACGTTGGGCCTGTCTTTATCATTGACAGTATAACAGAGTCCACAGAGAGGTAAATACATGGTATAGAACATACTGACATTCAAGATAAGATAAAACAAACAACAACTCTAAATACAGTAGAGATGGTTGTGGACTTCAGGAAAAATTCAGCCCCACCTGCCCCCATCACCCTCTTTGACTCCACAATTGACACTGTGGAGTCTTTCCGTTTCCTGGGAACTGTCATCTCTCATGACCTCATGTGGGAGCTGAACATCAACTCCCTCATCAAGAAAGCACAGCAGAAGACTTCCTGCGGCAGCTGAATATATTCAACCTGCCAAAGACGATGATGGTGCACTTCTACACAGCCATCATCGATCCATCCTCACGTCCTCCATCACCATCTGGTACGCTGCTATCACTGCCAAGGACAATGGCAGACAGCAGCCAGCGTGTCATTTGGTCTGCAGAGAAGGTGATTGCCACCAGGACTATGAAGTGTGCTGGAAAGATTGTGGCTGATCCCTCCCACCCCGGCAACAAACTCTTTGAGCCACTCCCCTCTGGCAGGAGGCTAAGGTCCATCAGGACCAAAACCTCATGCCACAAGAACAGTTTTTTCACCTCCGCCACTAGTCTCATCAACAAGGCCCAGAACCCACCCTGACACTCTCCACACTCCACCTCTGACTCTACATGACACTGTACTTACTCTGCTGTACTTCTCTTTTTATTTTTATTTTGTTCTCTTATTTTTAATAAATACTGTATATATATATATATATATATATTGTTTTGTTTAACCTCTTATTATAGAGAATGTGTGACATGCACCTACAACACCAAAACAAATTTGTTGTATGTGTAAAAAACGTACTTGGCAATAAAGCTATTCTGATTCTGATGGACATTGATGGAAAGCAGGTAACACCTCTTGATTTAAAAGCACATATGTATTATATTTACAAAACAGTCAGAATAACCACCATTTAACTTGTGTTACCATCACCTGGATAGGAAAGCAAAATATACAAAAATAAGCATAAAAACATACTTGATTCAGTAATTCATGAATAACATGGCATCATCTGTGTCCTGCAGCTCATTTCACAGCCCATTTAATACAGAACTCCCCATGCTTCTTGGACATTAAAAGCCAACATGTTTGATGATATGCTGCAACCCTTTACTCACTGGTGGGAGAGAGCAGCAGCCCTCATCCAAAGCAGTATAATCTTCTACTCTTCTTACATTTGGCCCCTTTGTGGTGGCAGAGTGACACATTTCTGCCGTAAATGACAGCTGGGATAGTTGCCAATGCCATTAAAGTGAACTGGCAGGTACCATGATTCAACCATACTCTTCTTCCTAGAAGCCTTTGTAGCTAGAAATACACTTGCCATCCTGCTTGTTGCCCACTCATGTGCCCAAGGCAGACTTGATGATGCCCCTACCCCAAACCCCACTTGTACTGTAGGGTCTCAATGTTCTGCCACTGTACTTTTTCAGATGTGGCAAAGCAATCAAACTCTGACTGGATCCCAGAGCACAGCCATGTTAAAATATACACATGAAGACACATGCTTATGAAGTTCAATAATGAAGAAAATGAATGTTACGATAATGAGAGACATCCAAAATAAATCAAATGCTTCATCTGTAGTCTGGATAACTACTTAAAAGTTATATGAAGAACCGATGCAAGTTAATTCTGTTTCAGGTTACTTTATGTATTCAATACTCAAGGTTTAATGTAAAATGCAGAACTGATCAGTAACGCATGAACATTCATGTAATATTTTATATATATATATATATATATATATATATATATATATATATATATATATATATAGGTATGGGATATGAAAAGAGTGTGATCTGGCAGAATTCCCGGCAGCAACAGAGCAATCCCTGGTGTGGAACGTCATAGATATAGACTACTCCCTGACAAACCTTCTACATATAGCCTGTTCTCAAACTGCTATTGTAAAAGCAAGGAAAAAAGCAACATTGTTATTGCCTGCATTGCTTACAATATAGTCTCTCAAAAGAATAAACATATTAAGTGCATTTAAGTGCCATATTACATTGTTTTTAAAGAAAACATTTTCTGAAATGCATTAACAACCTCAAACTAAGGAAAACATACATAACACATTACCTTAAATTTCAACCTGAGACTGATCTGTATATAGGCTCATACCGTAAATATTAGTTATACTCAACCTATTTTCATTTATATATTTGATTACAATGTCACACAGCTCTGTTACACTTATGCTAGTAGATCGTTGATCAGCTATTTCTTCGCGAGGAGAGAGAGTAAGAGAAAATGGTGTGCAACAATCAGCTGTTTTTCCAAAGGGATAGTGAACAAGTCGGCTCTTTAGATCAAATTGTGGTCATCACTACGTATTTTCTTGTCTTTGTTTTTGGTGGTAGTTGTGTTTGGTGTAGTTTCATCGTCCATACGACTCTGTGATTTACTTTTGTCGGGTCCGCTTCGTGAAATGGATGATTAAGTTAGACTCAATGTTTTCTGTTACATTACATGTCATTTAGCTGACGCTTTTATCCAAAGCGACTTACAATTGCTATATATCAGAGGGAACACACCTCTGGAGCAACTATGGGTTAAGTGTCTTGCTCAGGGACACATTGGTTGATGCATCGCAGCGGGAATCGAACCTGGATCTCCCACACCAAAGGCATGTGTCATATCCACTGCGCCATCACCACCCATGTTGAGATATTGAAGCATTGACGTCGGGCTATTGTGGTAAGCTAGTTCGATTTTGCAATAGACACACTGTACAGAGTTTTCGTTTTAATTACGTTTGAACTGATTCCAAACTTTGGACACTGTCGTTTTCTCCAACCTGTCTCTTCCCTTAGCCCCTCACTATTTACGCTCTCTTTCTTCATGGCATGTAATGCCAGCAGCGTCAGCCCGGTGTGTGACAGTATTAATCCTCCGCGCAGAAACACCATGAGCGATACAACGTTGGTAACATTAATTAAACGAAGCTTTGAGGCAAATTATTTTGCATCAAGGATTTTTAGTAATCAAATTATTCGAGTTACTCGAGGAATCGTTTCAGCTCTATACTATAGTTACACCGTGACTACATTCTACAAATACATGATTTGGTTTAGTTTCATGCAAGTGCAGTCTTGTATATTGGATACAAACAGATTCATGATGCAGTCACTATGTTAATGGACCTTTAGTTTCGTCAATAAACTGAAACATAATTTTCTATATTCTGTCTGAGAGAAATATAACACAATCTAAATGACTCTGAACTACTGTTTTCTTCCAAATAGAAACTCTTAATAAATCAACACAGAATGTATTCAATACAGGTCGCCATTAACAGTTAAGCACACCTTGTGAGATTTAAGCTTAACAGCTTCTGTTTTTTTTGGATTGAGGATTGATTTTTTTGTGGATTGGAATAGCTTGAATATTTGGGCAGTTAAAGATGTAATCACTGTGGGTTATGAGAGGCCTGTTTGTGCAGATAGTGCATTTTGATATAGATTTGCCAGGAAAACAATTTGTTAGGCACAAAATGAGGAGCAGCATAACTCCCTCTCCCTCTTCTTTAGTCTCATCAAGACAGTTTTGTATGGTGTCTGTTGAAGGAAGCTGACAGCTGAAAGCATAATATGTGGGCAGAATACATTTTCAGATAGTGAATGGCAGGGTTTAAACTGGCTCAGCTGTAAGACTTCTTTTTTCTTTTTTTCTGAAGTGAATTGCAACTGTCTTTTTAGAGAGCTCATGTTTATTAGGAGGATTTAATGGGTTTAATGTAGACTTCAGTGATGTGATTTGTCAATGAAGATTACAGTGCCTTAACTGAACAGCCATTTAACTAAACAACCGCTGTGTAGGTTAATCACGTTTCCTGAACTGTTCTACAGTGACAGACAACAACACTCAGTGGAGAAACAAAACTCAGGTCGTAAATAGTTGTAATAGTTCTCATGTCTCAGTCGAAGGAAGCTGTCAAACAGCCTGTATACTGTGGAAACGGTGGTTATTATAACATGTACAATATAAACTATGTGGATGGAAAACAGGTCACACGTGAAATCCTTCCAATTCTCAACCTATAATATAACGATTAGTGCCGTCAAATGATTAAAATATTTAATCGCGATTAATCGCATGAATGTCACAGTTAACTCACGATTAATCGCAATTAATCGCACATTTTTATCTATTCTAAATAAATGTCCCTTGATTTCTTTTTGTCCCATTATTTTTTCTCATTTTAATGCTCTTATCAACATGGAAAAGTGGATCGGCTTGCTTTGTGCAAATGATTTTTTTTTTATTGAAAACAACATTGTCATATACGTAGTGTTCAATTTCACTCTAACATTCACACTCGGAGCTAATAATCTTTCACAAAATGTAACACTGTTACCTTGATTTTCCATTGCAGATAGTACTGCCTCATGCCTGAGGCAAGCGTAGCTTGTCATCATAGCAACTATGGTTTCCCCCGACTCATTTCCTGGTTGTCCTTCTCCATAAACAACGTAAAATTAAGGAGAGGGTTAACTTTTCCTGCTCCAGGTTTCCCACCGTGGTCAGAAAGAACAAGGGAGACACTTTGTTTCTCTCGCTATGACTCTAGAGTCGCTACTCGCTCCGAAGCTAATCACTGTGACGAGCCTACAGTACTAGCTACCAGCTACATGGCTCGCAATGATCGTTGAATTCTAATGTAGAATGCGGTCTGTTATTTCTTTATAACAGACCATTGCTAAGTTTAACACACCGTTGCCATGCAAAAGCAGAGCGTTGCTATGGACGCAGTTCTGTTACACAGCTATCAATCAATCCGCTTAAAGAAGTCCAGATAATTTATCAGCTGTGGCAAAAAGTGGGGAAACGTGGAGCAATTTCTGTCCTCCAATTCAAGCAATGACAGCAGAACTGGTGAGCACAATCACTACATCTTTATATACGGTCTATGATTCTAAATCTTTATATACGGTCTATGATCCTAAATCTTTATATACGGTCTATGATCTCTACATCTTTATATACGGCTGATTCAAGATTCACGCTTCGTGTCGGGGTCCTGATCACCCTGTCGGGGTTGTATTCGCTATAACAACCGCCTCGCTCTACATTATCCCTTACATACTGACTGAGTATATACTGTATATCTATGAGCAGACACCAGCAGCGTGTCTGAGCCTCCCAGGACGGGGGAGCTCCGAGGCTCCGTCCACTGTCCGCCCGCCCCCTCATCCTCTGCTCCTTCCTCTCCCTCGTCCTCTGCTCCTTTCTTCCCCTCTCTCCCTCATCCTCTGCTCTTTCCTCCCCCTCTCACAGCAGCAAGCACCTGCCTTCTTTCCCTGCATCTTCTCCCTATTAGCCTACAAAATTACGTGTTTTCTCATACGGACGGGAGAAGACACAAAATTAATGCATCTCTATTATTGTGCGGGCATAAATTCTCAGAGTTTTGCGGGTGCGGGCGGGAGTGAGCATAAATATTGCGGGAGCAGGCGGGAGTGTTACACACGCTGCGGGTGCAGGCGGTAATAGTCAGAAGAAAACAGTCCCGCGCAGGGCTCTAGTCCAAGGTAACGTAACCCCATTTGTTCAGGTCCTATCCCCTGACCAATCCGCTATCCTAACCTTAAAGGGATACGCCACCATTTGTTGAAATAGGGCTTATCACGGTCTCCCCTAGCTGTAGATAGGTGGGCCAACACATTTTTTGTGCGTACATTGCTTTAGTCCGGTGCAACACCGGCAGTGCCGCCGCTAGTTAGCTTAGCATAGTGAATGGAATCCTATGTTGCCGGTTAGCATGTTGTGAGTAAAAGTGAGCCAACAAAAGACAAAGAAACAACCTTATTACTTGCACTGAGACAAAAAATGCGTTGGCCCACCTATCTACAGCTAGGGGAGGCCGTGATAAGCTCTATTTCAACAAACGGTGGCGTATCCCTTTAACCACTCGAGGTGAAATGCCTAACCCCAACCAATTGAGCTGCTTCGTAGGGCGGGACATGGCATGGCCATAGTGGGATTCGTAATTTTGCCAGCCGTGTCTGTTTTGTTTCCGGTCTAGCTAGATCCGAAAGAACGTTAATTGTGCAATAAAGATCTTTTGGTTATATCAATCAGTTATGTGATTAAGATATAATGTAAGATGTAAATAAACCAAAATGTCTTTATTATCATAAAACATTGTATTTTTTTCTTAAATGAATATAAAATTGACAATTACCCCCAACAGCCATACCCCTTAGGACCTTATCGCTAATGTTGGCAGTTGATTGTGGTTGAACAAAGAAACGGCAATACTTAAACAATATTGCGGTTAGACAATCATGCAATAGTTGTTACAGGCCTACTCCTAAATAATAGTATTTTAGGTCTGTGAACAGTTGGGGCTAAGCAGCCATACAGACTGTGATCAGGTTCAATACACTGTGTTCACCAAAGACTTTACCACACTTTACCGCAAAAATAACTGGCCTTGAGTCAGAGATTATAATGGTGAGAGTTGATAAAGGTTGAAAAGTAAAAATATGTTCTGTCAGATGATCACAGACTGATGATTGTTTTTCCATGAAGCCTCTTTTATCAGGACTTTGACCTCATCAAGGTCTTCAGTTCAGTTGTTATGATACAACTGAAAATAAACTCTTTGGTTCACTGTTCATCTCAACAATAAAATGTTAAACCCCTTTACAATTTACAGTTTCCTTTATGTGCACGCTGCTGTCCAACGTGCAGAACATGAATGTGTTTGAGTTCAGATTGTGGAATTTATTTGTTCTCCACATTTATGTTCATCATGGTTATCAGGGCAGTTTTTTACATTGTTCATCAGGAGTTTAAATGAGGAATTGAGCTATTTTAGCCTTGTGGAGCTAGATCTGGAGTTGACTTTGATCTGAAACTCAGCTGAAGAAATGATGTGTGTTGATGATCTCAGTTTTAGTACCAGTTAGTGTGAGGGGAGAACTGCTGCTTTGTGATGTATGCACCCAGTAGTGATAGATGAGCTGGCCTTTCACACTGCTGAAAAAATGGTTGCATGTTTGTATGAGAGGGTCAGAACACAATGTGAGTCGGTCTCTTGTCTGTGAACCTATAAAGGGCCAGTTCATACTTTTTAACAGAGTACAGCACATGGACATGTAAAGTCTCTTTCCCTTCCCCCATCCTACCTTTCTCTCTCTACGGTCACTCATATAATAAAGATAATAATGCCAGAAAAAACATCTTTAAAACCAGCATTAGCTCAGACGTGTGATAGCATTGGCTTTCATGTCATTGCTGGAGGCAGTTACAATGACGAGTTCACAGTAAAACTTTAAAGTTAACAAATAGGTGTCAGTTTTCTGGCTCTCAATGCAATGCAACATTACTGAGTCTATTTCTAGCACCAGTTTCACACAGCTCTCTTTCTCTCTCTCATTTTCTCTCTCTCTCTCTCTCTCTCACACACACACACAGACACACACACACACACACACACACACACACACACACACACACACACACAGAGAGAGAAGAACAGAGAGATAAGATCTCTCTGAAATTAAGCAGTGAATTACATTAATTAAATGGCTCTTGGCTCTAACAAAGGGAAGCAAAATCCCCTCTCAGCACTAAGAAATAACAGGCAGGGAGCAAATATGATCCATTTGAGCTTACCATTGAAATCAATTTAATTACTGTAACTATCATTTGAGCGATGTGTTATGGCTCTGGAAGTTAAACTTTTACATCAAAGTGAACGTAATGGATCAGTGTAACCTGAGGTGGACTTAAGTGACCAATTGTCAGCTCTCTGACAACAAAACAGTGAGTGGCTCTGCTGTTCAGTGCTTCAAGTCGGAAGCAGATGTTGTTTGATCCTTAAAAATAATTAGGTGTTATTATATGGGTTCAATCAATAGCTACTAAATATCATATCTACATGAAATGGAACAAAACAATAGTAACACATATATTTAAACATGATAATTACCAGGAACTGCCTGAGTAGGTTCATTGTTATTAACCAATATTTTACCAGCACCATACAATGTTGGCAGAGTCCTCCAGAATGCAGTGCTTGACCATCAAATCTTACTGGCTGCTAGTCAATTGGCACTTAGCAGACAGAACCTAACCTTTAACTGGAACCTTTCAAAACAAAGAGTAACCCTTTCTCTGGCACTGTTTTTATAGTGTTCAGAGACAAGACCTCAATGAGTGAAAAAAAGGAAATCCAGGAAACCAACTCCAGGAAACTTACAGGTCCATGACCCATTAAAACTCTTGAAGACTCTTTTTCACAGAATTGACCCATTCTTTCACCTCGTATCTACCCTTAGGTGCTGACAATTTAGCATCCTTTGACTTTTACGTTTACGTTTTACGTTTTTCTTCTGGTCTACAAGAAAGCAGCAGAATTGTTTGTGTCAAGAAAAACATCAAACTCCATCACAGTATTCTTCATTTCAGTTCGCTTCATTGGCATGAATGTCAGAAATAACAATATTGCCAAAGCATCAAGGATAATAATGTGGGAAGAAATACATACATAATAACTAATTAACTAATATTTTTTGGTTTTCTTTTCCTCTTTAAAATTACACAGTATATGACTCCGCATGTTTTACAATCTAGTTTGACATGCAAGACTGAAGTCAGTCTTTCTGAAGTAAAGTCTGAGATGTACATATAAAAGAAGACCAATGAGCTCTGATGGTAAATTTAAAAGTAACAGTTTTAATCAATTGCACACAATGGGCCCTATCTTGAACCCAGCGCAATTGACTTTGTACACCGACGCATGAATCACCCGATGCACAGCGGACTTTTCCCTCCATAGACGCACGTCGGTAAATTAGGGAATTAATTTGCGCTCCCGGGGCGGTTCAGCAAAAAGAGGAGGCGTGTTCAGGCACAAACGTTCCCTGGTGCTATTTTGCAGTTTTAGAAAACAATTCCGCCACTGACCAGAAATGAACTAGTCTAAAGTCAGTGGCGCGTTATTCAGATGCTATTTTAGGGGCGCATGCTTGGCCATAATGTAGCGTGTGCACAACGCGCATACACTTTGCTTCTCTCATCTACACGGACGCAGCAGTTCCCATTTTTGCAAACCATACATAATTACAAGGAAAATATTACTGAAAATGCGCTTCAGGTGTTTGGATAGGTCAGAAGGCACTTCACAGTACAGTCCTCAAAACTGTACAATGCCTTTAAAACTTTTAGGTTCAAGCAAGGCAACATTCTCTCTTCTTGCTTCCTTTTTCTCCTTTGTCAGCCTGCGTAACTACAAAATATGTCTTAACTGGAACTTACAATCGAGAAAAATTAACTGAAATGAATGCTTTGCCATTTTCTTGATGCACTGGGCTCAGTTAATGTCTAAAATTGCTCACTTGTCATGATAATTTCAGATAATTTAAGCTCACCGATTTTCTATCTTAGTCATTATAGAATTAGTTGAGCTGAAGTCTTTATATTTTCCTAAGGTTGTTCACTTCTTTAGTATTGACTGTCAAGAGGGAACAAGTCTTTTATCTACCAACAGATAAAACATGATTTCATTTTTGTGGAAATGATTAAAGTCAAGCTGAATTGTAAACACATGACCTCATGTCATGAGGTGATTTGATATTTTTGTATGAAGCATGCTCTTTTGAAGTCAAAAGCAGCAGTTACAGTACTTCCTGTATATCTGCAATAAACTGATGTGAGCTGTGGTGAAGCAAAGTCTACTCAGCGTATTAACTGGTATGGACAAAAGTAACTGAAGTGAATTGGAGAGATCTTACTGTTGATGAACTCCATTCATTCAAGTGTGACAATGAGGAATACATTATTTTGCTCCACAGAAGTAGCTTGACAAACAACCCAAGGGCTTGTTGGGGTAGGGAGATATGAAGCATCATAGCTGACAGAGAGATCAGCTGAAAGCCAACACCCTGTTCAGAGGAGCCTCTTTATCTTCTGCTTTTAACACTTAGTCCATCTGTCTTCTCTCTTTTTTCATATTTTGTACCATCTCTGTTGGTATATTGTGTTAGGGTCAAATTGGACCCGTTTTCAACTGCAAATTTAAATTATCAGAACAAGGTTTTATAATATCCTCAGAACTGTTAATGTAGCACAGCAAAATACAGTATTTTGCCATTATTTTAGTAAAGTCTGAAGGTCACTAAAACAAAAGGTGATATCTGTGGTGTTACGGGTCAAATACGACCCAGCAGATAATATTGGCTGTTGCATAAGTTGTGGGTTGCTCTGTGGATCAAATCTGGCTCAATTTGACCCAACCCCACCAAACACACACACACACACACACACACACACACACACACACACACACACACACACACACACACACACACACACACACACACACACACACACACACACACACACACACAGACAGACAGACAGACAGACAGAGACACAGACACAGACACACACACACACTTTTTTATTGTTGTTCACTTATGACACCCGAGACAGAGCACAAATTGAGAACACCATCAGAATGACCCCGGGGCCTACTAGATATGCCTGGTCACACATCCAAGACATCAAGACATTTGAGCTGATCATACTGCTATCTGTTGAGAAGATCCTGCTTGAGATGATGGTGCGATGGGGCTTACAGTCCTATAGGCTACATGGATGGCAATTGTTCCACCCATTTGTCCCAAACATCCCTAATGAGAGCAAGTTTGTCTTTCACATGGCAAGCAACTCTTGTCTTCCAATTGTCAAGGTGGATAACTCTTGACAACACAAGAGGTCTGAAGTGACATGGTAGCATGTAAAATACTCTGGCCTGGCTCTGCATCCAATAAGCTGGCATTAGCCTAGTTACAGGATCTGTGCACCCCAGCAAGAAGCAACAGCCCCATGTAAGCATCCAAGTGTGTTTTATTGATCTCCATCCAGCAAACACCCAACTCCCTTCCATGTCTGTCATCTCAATCAGGATCTTCTCAACAGATAGCAGTATGAACAGCTTAAACAATGTCTTGATGTCTTGGACATGTGACGCAGGACATGTCTAGTAGGCCCCGGGGTCATTCTGATGTTTTCAGTTGTTGCTTTGGCTTGGGTGTCAGAAGGGATCAATGACCATGAAATTATTTTGAGCATCTATGTCATTTGGACCCTTTTCTTCATCAGATGTCTATTCTTGTTCAAGGACATACCTTTTTCCAAACATAAAACTATAGATGTCACTATGGTTAATCATATTAAGTTAAGTTTTAATATTAAGTTATTAAGCATTTTATTTAAGACGTGTGTTCTACTATTAGTCTATTATAGTCAGATAACATAGTTACCCATGTTCTTCATTATAGGAAATATGAGTGAATTTAAACATTTATTTAATTGAAAACAAGTGGTATATGTTAAGATGAAAGCAAAATAATATTTAAAACGGTGTTTACATGCATATGAATACATAATAACTTAGCAACAGGGTTAAAAAACAATATTGGATGATAATCATTGTTTATTAAGTATTTTGGGCTGAGTTAAATCATGGGGGACCCACTAACACAAAAGATGGGGGCAGCTTTCTAACACATTACAAGGGCTAAAAACACTCCTCATATTTCAATGACTGACTTGCAACAGTGATTGGGTGGTCTACATGTTGTGTCAAGCTGTGTTGCTCATCTCTAGTGGTCATGCTGAGCTTGTGAATATCCGTAGTGTGTCAGCTCTGATTACTGTCAGCTTTGTCTTGCTGTCAAACTGGGGTCCCCCCCGCCCTCCCCTTCTGCAAGTGCTAATAATGTCTAGCTTCAAGCGCCGACTGTTGCCATCATGGGCAGCTCTGCAGGTCTGAGTGTGGATTGAGCACAGCATGCTGCATAATGACCTCCTGCCGAGACAGTTTCACGGTGCAGCCTGAATTAGTCAGGGTGTTTAGAGTGAAAAGATCTAATAGAACGCATATGATAATTTGAAATGATTGTTGGAAATTGCATCTAAATGGCAAGGCAATGCAATGTCAAGACAGCTGACAGCATGTAATGGCTTTTTGTGCTAATAATTGCATTTTAATTACATTACAATTTAGCTATAGGTAGTAACTGTACTTTGAAGTGACATGCCTACACAGTTGAAGTGTGTATTTTTAAGGTAACAGTCCATTATTCACCTCTCATTATATACTGTAATATGACTGAGGAGATGCTAAACTGGACAAATCAGATGTAGATTTAGAGGGAGCTCCTCTACGCTTTGTCCTCTCTGTCTCTGTTGTGACTGTGAATGGCTGACCCGTTCTCACTCCCAACTGGTCAAATACGGATGCTTGGGCAGTGCCTCTCAGCATCAGATATGACGCAAAAAGCACCCTTCAGCGTGTGTATGGAACGCAACAGCGGCGCTGTAAGATGAAGTAGTATTAAGAACGACAACGATAGCGAGTAGTATGAAAGACCGAAATGCCGCGTGGGGAGGTTGGTTGGGGTAGTGGATGGGTCAAACAACACAAGACTTTTACTCAGGAGACCAGGGTTCGTGTCCTATTCTTGTCCCGCGTGTCACTAAAACCTACATTTTGTAATCTCACCCACAATCTTTTCCTAAACCTAACTGTCCCATTCTTGTGCCGCATGTCAGTTAAACATATGTCCCGACCCAGAGCGTCAAAAGTGACGCCAAGTGCGTTTAGATATGACGCTAAAGGAGACTTTTAGCGTCTAGCGTCAATAGCAAATGCCAAAGGCACATGACCAAGCATCCGTATTTGACACAATGGGAGTGAGAAGGAGACTTTTAGCGTCTAGCGTCAATAGCAAATGCCAAAGGCACATGACCAAGCGTCTGTATTTGACGCGATGGGAGTGAGAATGTGTTGGAATGGCAGGTGAACAGAGAAAACAGTAATAGCCTCTTTTTGTCTTCAGCAGCTACATCACTACATAGAGGTACAGTGTCCTCTGCATTCAAAAAGTAGAATACTGTCTTTACTTGAGTCGTATTACTCAGGTGCAGAACGAGCTGAACTCAGATCAGTGCTGCTAGATGAAATTGACGAAGATGTGGAAGCTGGTCAGAAGAGAGATAGAGAAAGAGGAAGCAGGCGTGTAAATGCAACCGGAGCAGAGTTATTCATGTTATAACGTCGGCCCTGGAGCAGAGTTATTCATGTTATAACGTCGGCCCTGGAGGTACCGAGTCTCCCCTGGTTTTCTGATCACGGTCAGAAACAAAGCAAGCAGTGAAGGTTGACACATTGAACAGTTTAACAGGTTATTAACGTGCGCTTGTTGCCCCGTGTGCGCTGATGCGCTCATCTGTTGACATTTCCGAATGCCTTCCTACAGTTGCTTAATAAAAGCGGGCTTTCCACGCAAACAAACATATGCCTACATGTGTCATTAGTATGAGGAAAAAAATGAGATTTTAACGGTGTCGTGCTCGGGCCGTGCTCGGACATAAATCTCTTGATGCCTGCCGGGCTCGGGCCGGGTTCGGTCACGGTTCTGTGGGATGCGGGCCGGGCTCAGACAGAAAAATTCAGCCCGTTCCCGACTCTACTTACTTGGACCATCTACTACTACTGCTGCTACTTTCTGGCTTTGCAGAGCTTTTATATATTTGTTTTTGTTGTTGTTCTTCCTCTATAAAATCTTTCTTTTGGTCTCTTCTCTGCACCCCACTAAGCATTAAACATAAATCTGTTTAGACTCCATCTGTTAATGTGACCAAACCCCTTTCACCTCATCTCAGACCTGACCTCCGGTCAGCCTCTGTCATGCTGCCATGCCAGGCCGAGCTGGCACACAAACTGTCTCAGTCTGGCACCAGATCATGTCAGCCGATGTTCCTACAGAAGGCATCAGCTAATTAGGCAAAGACAAAAGAAACAAAGAGAGATGAGTTTTCAGCAGCTGGATCGGCCGAGCCGAAGCACAAGTTTTGCTAATTTTATAAATATATAATTTGCGACTGCATGCTAATTTTACAGATAACTCTCCCTTCTGAGCGGTGTTGAAAGTTCATCTTCTCTATCTCTGATCACTTCGGTATCTTGTTTCCATGCTGATACCATCAACTCTTCCTCACTGGAGCATTTAGAAAAAAAAATGTGCTGCTCAATATTCAGCCTTGATGAGCACTGTATCACTCCCCATCTCTTACACCCTGCATGATGCTTTCACTTCATTTGATGATAAGTTGAAAGTTTCTTTTGATACTGTTACACTCATACAAGTTAAAATATGAGCTGCCAAAACACACCTTCAAATAGCAGTCACACATGCAGTCTGAAAGAGATGATGGAGGGCATCAGAGTGCTTAAACTGACATATCATTTTAGTCTGGGAGTAGAAGTTGTAAAATATAACCAGGCAGTATGAAAGGAGAAAGGTTTTTGTCCAACATTATTGCATAAACAGCCTTACAACATTATTTTAATTTATTGGCGTTTTTTCACAATGCGGGTCCAGATGCAGATCTATGCTGCAATGACTTTAAGCTGATTATCTATGTTTCTTTTAATTCTATGTTTTTCTTTCTCTGTTTTCTGTTTCATGTCTTCTGAACTCCTTCATCCTGAATCTTCTTCTGTGGATCCTGACATGCAGGTAGAACATGACTTCCTTTTATGCAAATTAGGTGTGAGAGTTTACAGTCAAGTGTGGTTGTATGTTATTGATCACAGTGTGGTTAGTCACATAGCAATGCTTGTCCTCTATCTGTTTATGGGCACAGATGGGGGGGGGGGGTAACAGGCTGTTACATTGTGTTATGGCCTCTGCTCTCAAGTCAAACCTCTTCTTACACCCAAAATAGAATTACTATTTATCGTGGCAGAATGACTGATATGTAGAACGTTTTGATACTGGATGTGTGTTGATAGAGGCAGAATGGGTCACACTTCAAGGCTGTCTTGCTCTCTTAATTTATACTTTGCTGATTCATTCTCTGCTGCTGTTTGTGAAATTCCGATAAGGGGTTTGGGTTGAGTGTAGCTCTAGGAGTCTACATGCATGCGCAGTGGTGTAATTTATTTGTATAAATTTGTATTATTTTTCAGAAATTCAATGTTGATTTATTGTACATTGCTACACCTGTCACGGATGCCAGTGCTGGAAGTATTGTGTTGTTGTTGGTTATCATACGTTTTAGTGTGCAGAACCTTTTTTGTACGATATCATACGAACCTGTTCATGAGAATGCGTTGTGTGTGTGGTGTGTGTGCACATTTAAAGAGTTATGTTTTCACTATCCTGCAAAAGAAGAAGCTTTAATGCTGGATATATTAGTTGGGGAGCTGTTAAATAAATATATGCAAGGATTACATTGATATTACATACACACACACTATCACACAGACAGTCAGTGCAGAATACCTGTGTTCATCTCTGTTAGTTCTCTGTATAGAGAGTATATGATATATATGTATATGTATATATATATATATATATATATATATATATATATATATATATATATATATATATATATATTAGGGCTGTCAAATGATTAAAATTTTTAATCAAATTAATCAGAATTTTCAGTGGATTAATCATGATTAATCACTATTGGCAATTTCACCTGAATCCTAACCATTTTTTTCTGAAATGCATACCAAAAGATACTAGTGCTGTCAAGCAATTAAAATATTTAATCGCATTAATGTCATAGTTAACTCGCTATTAATCGCAATTAATCGCACATTTGACTGTTTTTTTATTGAAAACAACATTGTCATATACGTTATGTTCAATTTCACACTAACATTCACACTTGGATCTAATAATCTGTCACATAATGTAACGCTGTTACCTCGATGTTCCATTGCAAGTAGTACTGCAGATAGTCCTGCAGATAGTACTACAGGTAGTACTGCCTCACTTGTTTGTTTCTCTCACTGACTGTAGAGTCACTACTCGCTCGCTCTGAAGATAATCGCCGTCACGAGCCTACTAGCTACGCGGCTAGCAAGCTAAAACCGGCCGAGGCTTGTGTCTGTTTTGTTTGCGGTCTGCGAAATTACAAGACCCGCCCTTCAATCACTACTATTGGCCAGGCGTCGAAGGTAACGTAACCCCATTAGTTCAGGTCCTATCCCCTGACCAATCCACTATCCTCACCACTCGCGGTGAAATGCCTAAACCAAACCAATCAGCTGCTTCGTAGGGCGGGACATGGTGTGGCCATAGACAGTTAAAGAAGTGAACTAACAGATCCCGTTGCTCTCTCTATGCGTTAAAAAAATTATCGGCATTAAAATGGGTTTGCGTTAACGCCGTTAATAACGCGTTAAACTGACAGCCCTAATATATATATATACTCTGTCTATTAAAACTCATATTTTAAGACGCGCACACACACACACACACACACACACACACACAGTGCATCCACTGGCCTACAACCTCTGCTCTTTTTTCTCTCTATCTTCCATTGCTGTGTGTGTTGTATGGATTTCAGTTGAGCTCAGTGCTGACCACAAACACAGTATGTACTCTTGACATGTGAAGTGTTGATGTAGGCAGTGTACTCAGTGATGTTTAACATGCACAAGTTAAACACAGGCTGTCCCCAGCAGTGTGGCTTCTCCAGCGTGTGACAGAGGATCAAAAGGAAACTCATCCACTCATCCTAGCCCTATCTGTGTACACTTGAGGACAGTTCTTTGCCTTCCAGAGAAGAGACTCATTAAAGCTGACCTCTGTTAGTGATACAGCAGGCTCAGAGACATTTAGACCAAGTCTCTGGTACACTATTGGGTCAATACTTCAGCTCTGTGGAAAAGAGGTTTTTTATATGGGATGAGACACATCTCCACCATCAGCAGTGCCTTTACATCTTGTTTTGAACGAGCTGGATACATCATTACAGCCTCTGGTCTGTCCAAATGTAAAATGCTGCAGCCACAGTATTGCCTTCAGCCTCATCATCTTAGTACTCTCAGCAAACCCCAAAGCACTCCGGAGATGCCACATGTTGTGTTTATACCCAGACACACTGAAGGACTATCTGAGCATAGTGTGGTGGACCCAAACTAATTAAGAGTCAGTCATTAGACTCTCCTAAATGGTGACCTCTCTATGTCCTATTCCAACAGCCCATATACTGAGCTTATCATAGTATCCCTCCAGAAAATAATGTTTTTTTGAATCTTTTACAGTCAAACATAACAGCACGTTTTCACACTGACATCCAAGGTTTTGCCGGAGGACAAAACTACTATGAGCTGGACATTAATTATAAATCAAGACACCTAGAGGTCAGGAGCTTTCAAGTTAGTGTTCAGTAGAAGACATGAGTGGCCTGCACTCTGTACAATTAATGAGAACTCTCTCTCTCTCTCTCTCTAATGAGGGACTTGTTTTTTTCTTACAGTGATAACACTGATTGCAGAACTGTAAGACCCTGAGGAACTGTCTGTAATTAGAGATGTGCTGCAAAACGTGTCTTATAATGTCAACTGTCTGCTTTTTTATCTTTTGTAGAAATGATTCTCACTTTGGATCATTGGCAACTTTATTGTACTGATGTGTTAAAGCTGTCACCTACCGTCAATGGGATTAGTCATTGTAAACTGCTCAGTCTGTACCTGAATATTTAGACATCATGGGTTTAACATAAAAAAAAAAAATTAGGGATGCACCAAATCTAGATTTTTGGGGTTCGGCCGAATACCGAACCCACTGGTTAAGATTCTGCCGAACCCCAAACCGAACCAAACTCTACTCCCATCTTCTACTCCCATCTTTTATCTTTTATTTTATTTTTTAATTTAATACATACTGTATACTGTGTACATCTACTTATACTTTACTTATATTGTTTATATTCTATTTAGATAATGTGTGACATGCACCAACGACACCAAAACAAATTCCTTGTATGTGTTAAAAACGTACTTGGCAATAAAGCTTTTCTGATTCTGATCCTCAGTCCAGTAACACAGTAAACACAAGTAAGCAACGTCCACAGCCTCTAAAATAGTTACACGTAACAACTTAATGTTGAATTCACACGCTCTTTTCACATCGTAGGAAAGCACATCGCTATCGCCAGCTGAGTGACAATTTTGTTTTTCACTAACCAGTGTATGATGAAGGCATGTTGGGTGGGTGAAATTAGAAAGCTAACGTTAGCTAACGAGCAGCAGTCGCTCCGCTCCCACTGTAGGGAGACTCATTTGCCAAGAGAATAGCTGCCCGGGAGAGGCACTGTCTGGTTAACACACGTTTTTATCTGTGTTATCCTTCCTTACCTGAAGTTGCTGCATTTTGGCTGCTGTCTATAGATTTCTTCATGCATAACTCATACGCAATCTCTTAACAGCGGCGATGTTGTGTATTGTTTAGGGCCCTTGCCCCCACTATACAAACTGGCATTGCAAATTGAACATGCAGCTGGACTTGAATTAGGGATGGGCGTATCGATCCTGTGGTATAGATAGATCGTTATACTCACGCTACTCATTTGGCATTGATTTCCAATAAAAAAATATCAATATAAACTAAAAAATAATATTTGGGGGTGTATGCATCACTTTCAGCTGTTTTAGATTACTTACTTAAATGTGCCAGGACACCCCTGTACCTGGCGGCGTATTGAGCTGGCCCATGTCACGTGACAGGAGACGAGCGAATGAGCGTCAACGTGCGACACACATGGATGTATTGGCCTATTGGCGACACAGCCGACAGCGACACAGCCAAGGCCGGCCCTATGGGCCAGCCCAGCACAAATACGGGAGCCGGAGGAAAAACCAGAGAAGCGTAAGATATGGCAGACAAAAAACGAAGCGTGGTGTTATTTTTCACCAGTCGATAAACTCATGGCAAGGTGCCAAGTGTGTGATAAAAAAGTATTTCTTTCCTTTTAGCTTTTTCTACCAAGATTGGTCTTTTTTTTCTTTTTTTGAGAAATAAGAAAAGTGAAAATGTGTATGTTTTTGTTCATATTTAATTTATTTCATTCATATTTATGTTATTTATTTAAATTTAAATTTTATTATGTATTGACCATAATACATTTGGTATAAATGGTCTGTATTTGTCTTGTGATTTTTCTTAAATGTAATAATATTTTTACTGACAAAAAATTGCCAATAAGAAATTAACGGTATCGGTATCGATGAAAAGGCAAGAAAAAGTATTGGTATCGTATCGAATCCTAAAAGTGTGGTATCGCCCATCCCTATCTTGAATCACTTTCTTTTGACTGAACGTACTGCCATTGAACGCTCCACCTACGCACCGTCATTACGTCGACCAGCGTAGTGCGCGTAGTGCATACTCTACAGAGTATAGAAGTAACAAGAGCGTTCAGTCCAAGATGGCGGAGTTGCAACTCGGTCATGTTGCAATGGAAAGTTCTATTGAGTTTCGCCTCTTGTTACTTTTATACTCTTTGGCAAGAGCAGAAACTCAACACAACGTTTGCCTCTTTTTCTCGAGTTTCGCCTCGTTACTTCTCTTTGGTAGCGTTCGGTTCGGTGGAAAAAAATTATAAAGTTCGACCACATACATATGTAAAACTATTTATGCTATTTAACAGTAGTGACACAGTACCAGTAACAGTGTTAGCATGCTTTTACACCTCTGAGCAAGTTATTTTCTCCAAATATGTTTTTTTCAGGGTTTTTCAAAACATGTATAAATGCTGATAGGAAGCTGTTTCCACTCTTTTTAGTTGTAAACTGTCAGTTTAGTATCATTAGTGTTTATAAAATATCAATTCTCTCCAGTGGAAAATAAAACCTCCAACCCTCTGTGACTTTATTTCACTCTGATGGGTTTTATAATCTCCCACAGTCCTTATAAGTGTCTCCCAGCTTCTTACATTAGGGTTTGTACACTTTATAAAGTTTAGCTTCAGTTGTGCTCCAGTGTCTTGTTAGAGCTGCATGTAGTGAGTATAAACCCAGACGTTTTAATTGTTCAGTAGTGAAGTTGCGCTCGCTGCTCTGCTCTCCTCCTGTCTGACGGCTGTGGTGTGAGGATCAGAGGTGATTTGTGCTGCTTCACAGATTCTTGTAATAATGTCTGAACAGAGTAAGAAGCTGTTAAAGTGCCCTTAGTTAACTGAATGTCCTCAGTGTAAAGTAGCTTTAGCTGGTTGAGTTGCTTGTACAGTACAGGATGAAAAGTTGCTGCAGGTCACATCTAAGACACTGCCGCTTGGCTGGCGGTGCATGTAGACGAGGAGCAGTCTGACATCTCACTGAGTAACAGATAAACAGGGAGAACACGATAAACTTGATACTGGATGATAGATAATAGAGGAGTGGGAAAGAAGGAGAAAAAAATGGCTAGGCAGTAAAGAGGAAATAAACACATAATGCATGGAGGAATATAAATCAGCTTGTGTGCTTGTGTGTGTGTGTGTGAGAGAGAGAGAGAGAGAGAGAGAGAGAGAGAGAGAGATGATAGATGTATTTACAACTGCTTCTTCATCCAGCATCAGTGTCCCATCTTCCCGGATGGATGCTGTCAAGTAGTTTAATGACGCCAGTTTTTCCTTCACTGGTTCTGTCAGTGGTCGTCATGCAGAATACACACATGCACATATTGTATTGTATACATGCATTACCCTTGCCAAAACAACTATCCACAGTTTGAGTTAGTGTCCATTATTTACCGACATGACTCTTGATTTCTAACTACAATGACCAGGACAATGCTATTCATTTAAGATTTTTCATTCACATAATAATTCTGACATCAATGCACACACATATTCCTCAAAGACTCTGGTGAAGCATTTACACATCACAAGGACAGCAAAGAGAAACAGAACACATTTAGGGAGCACTCCTTGGTCGCTATGGTTCCTGCAGCAATTTCTCTCATTGTCACAGTAAGACTGAAGCTATAGAACGGATGGGATTACAGCCCCACTAACCACGGATGACTCTGTTGTCTACTCTGAAGCATTTAAAATGGCTACATTATTTATACACACACACATATATATATATATATATATATATATATATATATATATATATATATATATATATATATATATATAGATATAGATATATATATATTTTTTTCCTTGGAACTAATCTCCATAATGCTCAAACTTGTTTTCTTCATTGCTTTAGTTGTGGTATATGTTTGTGCCTACCACTGTCAGTTTAGCTGGACATCATAACACAAGAGAGTCTAACTTTGATATTTCAATGTAGACATCAACACTATAAACTCACAATACAAGAGAAAAATACTGTGTGGAAGGAGGTCCACTGGTTAGTTAATAAGGACATCATATGCCTTGATCCTGTATTGATGTTAGAAGCTACTTTTTGTTTTGGATGTTAAGTAACCATCTGGACAGGGAACCTTCACATTTATACACAAACATAAACTATCAACATTAAGTACTACTGCAGGTATTTCTATCTTGCAGTCATAATAAGCATACAGCTCTTCTAATCAACAGGTTCAAAAGGCTGGCCAACCAAGTGCATGCTGGGTTATCTCTACATTTTTGTCAATTAACTCAAATGACAAAATGTATTAAAGAGCAAGTTCAAGGACAATAGAGGAAGTGTGGTTCTAAGTGAGACAACTCTATTAGTTTCAGTAGACCTTTGGTGTGTCACCACCTAAATGTATTAAGCAACCATCTAATATCCAGCTGGACCCACAGACTGGTCATGATGTCTCATATTTCTGAGGAGAGAGGAACTAGACAAAAGCTCTCAGTAGTATGTCTGCCAGTTATTTGACAGGATGCCCATGTTTCAACACTTATTGCTCCTCTATGCAGAATTAAGAGACATTTCCTTAAATCCAGAGTGGATCGATTTCCAGGTCGAGAGAAAAATTTGAAATTAGAGAATTGGGATGTGCCCTCTTTGTTTGCTTTATTCCAATGATTTTACTTGGCCATCAAAATAAAACAGATATGGTAAAGTGTGTGTTGTTGGCATGCTCAACAGTATTTTGGGCTCCTGATATTTTGAGAATGTGTTTGTGTGTTTTGTAGGTTAATGAGGCTGCTTTTTTTCTGAGCTTTCCTCGACTACTGTATTCCCACCACATATGCCCTTACCTAAGGCTGATCACCACAGTTTGAAATTATAAAGTAATCCATTTCTTCAGCTGGGTGTTTACTAAAGCTATTAAGTGTGATGCCTTGCTTGAGGACACAACAACAGGAGTAAATCATCAGTAAATTGAAGCAATAAGAGAACAGGTATCAACTTCAGCTCCAGATGTCCACTTTGTGTCAAGGACAACTAGTTTTGGTTTGAGGCTGAATTAAGAAACAAATAGAGGCACACATCAGAGACAATTGAACATGACTTATCTTTAAAATGAGGCCAACACAACTCATCATTATACGTTGCATCAATTGATCCATTTGTCACAGCTTGATGGAAAGTTCTCATGCGTCTCTGCCAGACGGTTCTCCACGGGAGTCCTCAAAGTCAAAGACATGCAATGATGACAATGTTTTTTTGTTTTGTTTTTTTTCCTATATTTTTATTTGGCCGTGAAGTCAGACCAGCATAGAAAAAGCAAATTGGCCATTTGAACCTACTGCAGAGAGAAAAACACATTTTTGTGGGCAGCAAGTGGAATAAATCTTTCTGTAAGGACTCCCACTGGTCTCCACTGGAAGACTGGGTGCTAAAGAATGAGTGTAATAAAGGAAGAAACGAGTGCAGTAAAAGAAGAATAGGTGCTATATTGGAAGAGTGGGTGTTGTATGTGATGCTGATGGTTTGCGTGCAACCAGTGGTACAGCACTGGTGCAACAGTCTGTACTTATGAGCAGGAAGTATTCCCTTTGTAAAGATGTCAAATAAAGTAGCCAGTGCTTGTTCTTTCTTTCTGTCTTTTTTTCTTGTGCGTGCAGTGTAACCGTGAGTGTGTTTCAAGAAGCACAGACTACTTTTGTATTCAGCGTGTGTGCTGCAGTAATGTCTGGCACAGCCCCTCTCCCTCCAGAATAGAAAATGCC
This sequence comes from Gymnocephalus cernua, assembly GCA_023631565.1. NCBI lineage: Eukaryota > Metazoa > Chordata > Actinopteri > Perciformes > Percidae > Gymnocephalus > Gymnocephalus cernua. The sequence goes on from CM042430.1 coordinate 28,136,392, forward strand.
AGCTGACACACATCTCAGGATCAACCTGTGTGCAGTGTGTCTGCCTGGGTGCATTGAGCGTACACTCATACACACTGTGTCTACATGTTGGAATCTTGGGTGTCTTGAGCTCCTTAAAACAAATTGTTCATCATGATCATTTCCTGGAGTTGTCTTCACAGTGGTATTCCCAAGGGCAATATAATACATGTCCATTTTAGGTTCTTCGTCTGGATGTTTGCATTATGAGCTGATTAAATGTGTAGCATTTTGTGGTGAAAAAGTATTATTCTCTTGGGTGTGTTTTGCATTTTGAACACCCTGAACTTCACCTCTGTCATTGTTGTCTTTGATATGCAGTGTAGCTTAGTCATCTAAAGTGCCATTTCAGAGGTCTACTGCTGTATTAGGTTAATACATCCTGTCCATTAGAAACAGTCTACAAAACCACATCTGACAGCTAGAATAGAATTTTAATCAGTCAGTCGTCTGCCCTCCTGTTGTATTCTTAATCTGTATGTATCTGTCTACTATGCTAATGAAACAAGTTAAGAAACAAATAAATGGAAATTCATCTCTACCACAGGCAATTAGTTTAGTCATTTGTATACATTCTAGTTATGTCTGAAGTAATTATCTTTGTCTAACTTATTAAACAGGGGCTGGCCTTCTATGATCTTCTCATCAGTGTTTATGAGTGGAACTGAACTGCATTAAACTGCATTTAAGTTATCGTCTTATGTGTATCTAATGGCACTTCCTACTCCAGAAGTAGCTTTAAATGCAGCAGAGAAGCTTGAATCCTGTGAAGCCACACTGCCTCAGGGAGGATTTCCTGAAAACTCAAGAATTCATGAGCCGACCTCTGCTTCACTGATGCATCAGCATTAATATAAAATAAGGTTAAGGAAAATGTTCCTCTAATCAGCAGATTATAATTACTGAGGTCAAATGTTCAGGGCACCCATTATAATCACAGGGGTTGCTCCAGGATCAGAATCAGAATTGGAATCAGATCAAACAAAGATCTGCATGCATTTACTCGACAGAAAGAAGAGAAACTTCCCATGTTGGTATTAAACTGTCACTTAAAAAGTGTCTGTCAAACTAAATGTGATTGAAATCACATGGGATCTCTTTGTTGAGATTATGAAATTGCTGCACTGCAGTCATTTTTCAGTTGGTTCATTGCTGATTCACTTCCAGTCAGAACCTCCAAAGGAACTTGACTTTGAAGTTTTTTTGGAGTCCTCTGGTCTTCACATCTACCTGTACATCTTAAAAGAGGTAATTGAAGCACTTCAAATGTTGTACATTTTAGTCCAGTGGAGAGCAGGCCATACTGATTTCAAAGTCACTTTCAGAGATTTCATAGGATGGCTGCAAATGCTGTCTATGTTCAGTGTAAGTTTCATCTGGATCTCTATTCACACAACAAATATGAGTCATGTTCCTTCTTTTTCATACTTGTTTTTCTTGTAGCATATTAAAACAGCTCAGCAAAATGCCAAGTGCAGATATTGACAGTAAAACAGAGAGACAAAAGCTCTGATATACGTACAGTATATTTACCAGACAGGTGAGGATGTTGATGTGATGATGTCCACAGTTCAGAAGCCAGTACATGTGTGATATGTAGACTGCTAGTCGTTGTCAAAGTAACACCAGTTAGTTTTGGGACATTATATTGTAATACAACCAGTAGATAGCAGGTAGATGTTGGCACCTTGCCAAAGTTTAAATTCCCCAATGTGCTGATGTGTGTGAAAAAAGTCCAAAGTGATCCTGCTCTCCACTCTTCAGCAAAATGCTTCACATTTCTATTACTGACACAGTGACTGCCTTACCTGAGGCAATCACACACCAAGAAGACACAATGATGGAGCACTCAGGTCTGAAAAAAAAATGGTAATAACTAATATATACTGTATATATATATATATATATATATATATATTTATATATATATATATATATATATATATATATATATTTATATATATATATATATATATATATATATATATATATATATATATATATATATATATATATATATATATATATATATACATATATATTCCGGAAGTGGAACGCGAAGGATATAGACTACATTGTGGTATTCGGGAGTAAAATGTAGGTTACATGGTATGTAAACTCAAATTAGCAGTGCATTGGGGGTATTTTATAGTGGACTATATTGTGAATGAAATTTACCGCAGGGAATTCGAAACACCACTACAAAATGGCAAACACACAACATAGGGCACTATTTCCTTGATAGGGAACAGTTTTGAATACAGTGTCTGTCTTTCTCATTCCTGCCTCTCACTAAATGTACCCTCTAGTTTAGCTGTTCTTCCTCACCAGCCACCATCACATCTATTTTTTAACGCTGTCCAATAAGAAAGATTAGGGGTCCTCTGATTGGTCTCTAATTAGACGTGATGAGAGGTTGATGTCATAGAACAGAGCCCCTCTTCTCCTCTTGGCTCTGTGTTTGATAGGGATACCCCTTTGGGCCAGAACTGTTAACTCTTTATTGTGAGATGGATTTAAACGGTTAGTCCATGTTTCCCCAAGTGTTGTTTCGGAATGTAGGCCTGCTGTATTGCAGAGACACTGTTAATGGATTTGGAGGCACTTGATATGGTTTCCCAGATGGCTGAAAGTGCATTTATGACTTTTTTCCGCATGAAATTGAAACTGCCGTAATAAAATCTGCTGGTTTATTTTTGTCTGCAAAGGCTACAGAAGTGATTCATTTTGTCAACCCAAAGTGTCCATTCTGTGGTTGTCAGCTTTCTCATCTGTTGGTAAATTGACTGATTTCCAGCCACTTCACTGGCTGTCAGTCACTGTGACATCCTACTAACATCTACATCCGTACAGCTCCATTTGAAAATCATCCAACTGCTGTCAGGAAGGACAGGACAGAGAGTGCTGCTTTTGTTCTGTTCACTCCATCTGTCTGTCCACTATGCACTGCTATTGCATCAGCCTGTTTGTATGCTCTTTTCTCATTTCAATATCAACTACTATTATGGCAGGGATCTCATTACTTTCTTATATTTCTTGTCACTCCATAAATAAATGTTGGGAGCCCCTCTTCTGCCATTTCCTCCACTCCTTCATCAAACTATCCACTAGTCACATACTGTATGTTACTGTGTGTAAAAATGACACCATTGTGCTTTGCCATCTACAGAGATGCCCTTCTGTTCTCGAGACCACAAGTCTAAAACCTGCAAAAACAAGAATGCAGTGACCAATCTGTGCAAAGTGGATTTCACGTTATGTTAAAATAGTTTTTTCCATTGCATCTGTACACAACTGAGCATAGTATTCATTGTCTCAAAGGACTTAAAGAACAAACCAAGCAACATCAACCCTTCTTTCAAATGTCAATGTGTTAGCTAGCTAGACTATCAGTCCAATTTGTGTTTTCTCTCACACAACTATTTTGCAGCGGCTCTGTGCAGAGCTTAGCGCCGCCCATGACAATTCTGATTGGTTTAAAGAAATGCCAATAAACCAGAGCACGTTTTCCTCCCATCCCCGAAAGCTATGTGGAGTAGGCAGTATCAGTTGCATTCTCATGCTCTGCTGCCAGGCACCAGGCACCAGGCACCGTTAATAATATTTATTTTTTATTTTTCTTTATTTAACCTTTATTTAACCAGGAAGAGACTCATTGAGATTAAAAATCTCTTTTTCAAGAGTGTCCTGGCCAAGGCAGGCAGCAGTACAGCCACACATACAGTACATGCAAATACAAAATACACAAAATACACAAAAAACACTAATAACATAAAACAACAGAAACAGCAAATCCCTCAAAGTCAACCAGAATCATAAACACGTCAGGTAAAACATCTACAGCCAGATGTGGCTGCCGCTTATTATACCATTGTCTTGTCAAATACTTGATTCTGATTGGCTGCAGGGTGTCCATAAAAAAAGTGACATCTGATTTTAACTTCCCCTTTGTTCGAGATCGACAACACATTCAGGTCAATGACGTGATCAGGGTCAAATAAAGTTGACATTATTACAGAGTATCAAGAGAAAAAAACTACAATTATTATCACTAGAGATTTGTATCCGACATAAAGCTTCATAGCACTTCATCAACTGTTCTGTCACTAGGTTCTGTGTAAGGGACCGTCGACAAATTACCGTTTTGGTAGATGGCAATGACAGTAGGGATGCAAAACGTTGGCTATTTCTTGAAAAAATATTCACTAATAATTTGCTTTCATGATGATTGAATTACTTCCCAATACGTACAGTTAAGTTATTATTATTTCTGAAAAATATGAAATAAAAATCTCATTCTCTCATTCTGATTACTGTAGTAGGCAATTTACCAATTACTCACTGCTACTTACTTACTCACGGTTTCCTGAAAAGACAATTTATATGGAGGCTGGACTCAATTTTCTTTGAAAAATATTCACCAAAATTCAATGAAATTAGTTTTTCTCATTCTGATTGCTGTAGTACTTCCCAATCACTCACTGCTTTCCTGAAAAGACAATTTATATGGAAGCTGGACTCAAATTTCTCTGAAAAATATGACCTGGGCTGGCACATGTTCACGTTAAAAGGCGTGTGCGTGCACGAGCACTACAGTCACGCTCAAAGTGTCCCGGTTTTAGTTCCGGGAAATCTGGTCACCCTACGTTAATACCCCCAGACTCACCCTTCTCCCATCTCTTTAAACAACACAGACCTCCTGGAGCTTCTATACACAATGCAGACATCTCCAGTGGCAGAACAGCTGTCATTACTCACTCATTAAGGGAAATAGTTTCACCAATTTCCTCAAGCAGGATCATGTCTTCATTTAAATATATAAGTCAGGAGGCAAATGAGCTAATGTTCTTTCAATGGATTCTACTAGAAAATCGAATTACTGCTTATTATTGTCCTCATGAATTCATTGTCCTTACAAAAAAGAGCTTATGTGATTAAAGTGCTGGGGGCTCGGTTGGTCACTGGACTTCTCTGTCAGTTATCAATTTGTATACAAACCTGAGAGTTTCCCAGTAAGAGTGACATTTGAATTTCTATTGGGTATTTGAAGCACTGATTTGCATTTTAGTTGATCTTTTTAAATCCACAGTACCTTCAGGACTTAAATGTCCTGATATGTATGCACATACATGAATGCACTGTATGCCTTGGCCTATGTAGCCATGTTCCCTAAAAAGAGAACACACAAGTCAGATTTCAGTACAATCACTTGGTCTCCTGTTTGCTGTGCAAAATGACGTCTGTCATTGCAGATTAGTTTATTAAGCTTTGACTTGACAAGACAACATAGGAAGAGAATGAAGGAGATTTTATGTACTTCACCAGCAGCCCTGCACACAAACATGCACACAGAGGGTGTCCTCTATCATTTACAAGGACAACAGAAATCGGTGATGATGATCAATGTAAAGTGATGGATGAAGGAAGTGCAGAGCTGACCTCTCATGCTCCTATGAGCACATATACAGTAACTGTGCACATATTACCTAACAGCTGACAGCTCTTTTCTTGTTGGGTTTCCCCAGCTTGTTTCTTTAAAGAAGAAGAAACTTCATTATTCGTCACATACAATATAGTAAACTTCAATATCTGCATTTAACCCATCCTAAGCATTAGGAGCAGTGGACAGCGTCTGGGGAGCCATTTTCACTGTTTGGCTAAAGGACACTTTGACATGTGGCCAGAGGAGCCTGGGATCTAACCACCAATCTTGTGGTTGAGAGCTAACCCGCTCTACCTTTTGAGCTGCAGCCTTTCCTACAAAAACAACAACAACTTGTTGTTGCTTTAGCAGAATTGACCTATTGTGTTGCTGAAAGAGGAGGGTAATTTTGAGCTCCCTGTCACAGTTCACCAGGTTTCACAGTTCCCTCCGTGTTGTCTGCTTGAAGAGTTTCTATGTGTCTGCTGGAGAAAGCACCATAGTGGATAAAGCTATGTGTTGCAGCAGATTTGGTTCTAAACCCAAATAGCAACAGCTCTTAGAGGGCTATGCCCATACTCATAGAATCTGGAATTACAATATGCAACTATCGAAACACACAATCCCTGTAATATATCCCTGTTTGTATCAGGCGCGTAGGCAGTAATGGGCCAGGGCGGCACTAGCCCGCCCAGCCAAGTTTGATCAAAATACGTTTTGTTATGAAAAATATTCAACTGTATGTAAAAAAAAATAAATAATAAAAATAAAAAAAATATATAAAATAATAACAGAACTAGTTATGTGTGTTTAATGCATATTTTCTTCTGATTAAAACAAAACTTTTTAAACCATACAATCAAACTATTAGATCAAACACCTTCGGAACGTATTTGGTTTCTATGGTAACAACAGGCGCACTGTCCAAAATTATGAATCCCACTATGGCCACGCCAAGACCCGCCCTACGAAGCAGCTCGATTGGTTGGGGTTAGGTATTTCACCTCGAGTGGTTAAGGATAGGATAGTGGATTGGTCAGGGGATAGGACCTGAACAAATGGGGTTACGTTACCTTGGACGCCTGGCCAATAGTAGTGATTGAAGGGCGGGTCTTGGCGTGGCCATAGTGGGATTCGTAATTTTGCGTCCGGGCAGCCTTCAGCAGCTAACTAACGTCGCTTTTTAGACAATGCACCATAGATGTGTTAAGGAATGTAGGCTACTGTTAAAAGTTACCGCGACAACAATGGCTTCTCTTTTAAGTGGAATGGACAGTGTTTTTGGATGGAATAGAGTGTAAATAAGGACGAGCTTTCCTGCAGCATGTGCAGACATTTCCCCAGCGGAGCTGACAGCCCATCAGAGAGAGAGGAGGCCCTCACAGAGGTAACATTCACTAAAACGTCTTTCATGCTTCTTGGGTTATTAATTAAGTAACCTTTCTATTTAGTAAGACATGGTGAACACTGATGATGGCATCTAGCTAAAACACATTTGTGTTTTGCCCACATTAAATAAGAAGATAACTTATCTGTGAGTGACGTAGTTTTTAATTTTCTGTGATCCTGTCACTGCTGTGGACTTGACGCACTGTCTAAGATTTGGCGCCTTGCTGGTCACTTCATTATATCTTTCATAATTCAAACAATGCTTAGCTGGAAGTTTCCATTCTTTGATTTTCTTTTACTGCTGGTAGCATTCACTGCTCATGATCTGACCAAAGTCCTGAAGCAACAATGCTGTTGCATTGTTATTGTTACATGTGTGATTTCTGTCTGATGTAGGCTGTTCTATGTCATGCAGTATGTTAACGCCTTCTCTGCTGTGTGGGTTCATGTTTAGTTGCCACTTTGTGCAATAAAATGGTTAATTTTATAACAGTGCAGTGCAGAGCCATTGCTGCTGGTTCTGCCGGTGCAAATATATTTTAGCCTGAATAGGTTAAAACCGACAGGTTTTTGTCTATATTGTTGTGTACAGACTTACACAAGGCTCTGACCCAAAACACAGAGAATCACAGGCAGACACAAAGGGACAAAGCATGAGGAAATACAGGAAAGTACTGACGTGAACAAACAAGGTAGCTATCACACTGGGAGCCAAGTTACCACATTGGTAGCTGTAAGGATCTGGCACCGAAGATGAGTTCCGCCCGGGTCTAAATACTGCAGCAGTCCTTAGTTGAATAAACTACAGCTGTGCAGGCAGGTAGATCGCCCGGCCACGCCCCTTGACCTAATTTCAGGCCACGCCAGTAACACACACACACACACAGGACGGAGAGAATAGCTGCCCCCATAACAGCAGTACCTGAAACCCCCCGACTTTTGTCAACATACCGGCGTGAATATAGCTGCCTATTTTTCCTACAGTAGACAGTAAATGGCGATGAACATGGCGGATTTTGTGAGAGACGAAGAGGATGACTTCTCAGACAGTCAAGATCCAGAAGCATACCTCTATGAACCAGAGTTTTCAGAAGAGGAGCTGCGTGCTTTGGGAATAGACGAGAGGAGGAGGAGGTAGCGATCGCTGAACAGCCCTTGGACGTGGGGATTAGAGCCAACATGATCTGGTGGTTTGAGTGTGCGGGAATATGCCAACAAATGCCGACTGAAATAGAGTGTCTGTGATGTGAAGAGTGGGACAACGTACCGCCGGACAAGATAAGCGTGCTGCCCGCAGTTGTGTCACAGCTACCGAGGATTTCTCAGCGTTGATCCATCCTGCAGTCCTTGACTTTTTTTCCCAGTGTGAAGTGTGAAGTCAACTGGGAAAAACGCCGAATGGACCCAATAAACAGATGTCCACAGAGTAAGTGATTACTGTAAACATGAGGCATGGTTATTTTACGGGATGGATCAACCCATATTAGACCTGTACTCACACAGAGCCAAGTAGCAGTGCTTCGGCTGTAGGCTACTTCCACCCAATATAGTCCCAAATCAATATATGCTTAGGAAATCGTCTAGTCTTATTTTGTGTTGCTATTTGCACTTGTTGTGAATACGCAGGCCACAAGAAGTAATTAGGTTGTTGTTGTTGTTGGCTCACTTTTACTCACAACATGCTAACGGCAACAAAGGATTCCATTCACTACGCTAAGCTAAGCTAGCAGCGCCTCCGCCGGACTGAGACAATGCATGCACTGAGACAAAAAATGCGTTTGCCCACCTATCTACATCTAGAGGAGACCGTGATAAGCCCTATTTCAACAAACGGTGGCATTTTCCTTTAAGGTTGTTGACTGTAAAGCTGGACCCTGAGTTTTGGACTTTTGAGTTTTGAATTTATCTGGACGACTTTAGTGAAGGACAATCTGGCTGAGACGGAGCTGAAAAAGTTTGATTGAATGTTTTTCTGAGCTTTTTTTAGTTACTTGAACAACGGATTGTAGGAAATAAAAGCTCCAATCTTCTGTAATCACGGTTTGTGCTGGTGCTGATTTTGCCCCCACACGGCCTCAGAACCGTGTTTTGGAGAAAGCCCGTCCCGACACTATAATATATATTCTCCATGAATATATTTAAGAGAGGACTATGTTACTACAGTACATTGTTTTTCTTCATAAATACAAAGTACTTATTGTCATATGAGACCCAGCATTCCAGTGAAACTGGCAAACTAAAGCAGTATTATTGGTTTGGATATTGCTTGGCTCACTCCTTCTGAAATGCTGCAGAGTTCATGTTCATGTTGTTTGATTGTATGAGCTGTTCTGTTTTTCTTGGTTTGTAGAAGAAAGCCATCAAGCTGGTGCGAGTGTGTACTGTAGCCGTCTGAGGAAACAATGAGAATGTTTCTAATCTAAAATAAGAAATGTAGCACAAGCAGATCTGTTCCATTATATGTCTTCTTACATTAGCCTTTTTAAGATGTTATGATCTATGAACAGCAAACATGTTCTTATAAACAAACCATAAGCTGTGTTTTTCTCTGGATGTCAAAGGCTCTGCACAGTCAGAGGGAAAATTAGAAGCAGAAATACTTTCTGGCTCAGTAAAGGCCACGTTGGGAGTACTGAGAAGGCCAAGAGCAATAATCTGTCCCAAAGGTAAGATACAGGAGTGGAGAGGGCACAATGATAAAGGTTTAAAATGACAACCTGGCACTGTGGATCTGACTGTGAGAGACTGGCTGGGAGTTGTGTAACAGCTCTCTGACTGAGAGAGAAAGACCTACTGTATGTTGCTCTGATAAGCTCCAGCATCGTGTCTAGTAGTAGAACACAACATTCACATTTCATGTGACTGGAATAGGAGAAATTGGCTCTATCGTTATCAAAAATTTGGGATGATAAAAAAACCCACATTTACAGTATCCTCATCACTTAGATGTGTTGTACATATTTGTGTTGTTTTAAGTTGTCTATAAAGGTCATACAGGTGGTCAGGAACACAACATCTCCATTCCGATCCTAAAGGAAACTAAATCCTCACTGTCAGGGTTTACAGTATGTCCTGACATGGTTTATTGTCGAAAGCTTATGAATATTGTATTAAACTGAAATTGAACAAAACAGCCAAACATCCTGCAGGTTTCTGCTGAGATTCTGAGAAACACACACACCAACACAGACCAGAATGCACTGATCTCGGAATCAGTACATCAGTGTGTGTCCATAGACATTAGTGTGTTTCTCTCAGTCAGTACAGTGACTCTCCTGTTCAAGCCTTTCAGGAGGTTTATTCTGGCAAATGGACTAATTCAGTGGCTCCACTTACACATATTTCATGCTGCATTTCAGTTAGAAAAGGCCAAAAAAACGGTGGCTGCAATAATCTGCGTGAGGAGATTAATGAGGATTTGATGCAGAAGAAGTGTTTCTACCAAACATGGTTATTATTATCATTCAGCTTTCTCAGATTGCTGTAAGGGATAATACAATGACTTCAGTGTTTAATTCTGCTTTCATTCAGTTCACACTAAGTTCTGATTCAGGTGAGCTGCTTCATATACATTTCTTAATCCCCTGGGAATTCATATCAGTGATAAAGAAAATGACTGGTAATGAATGGATTTGATTTTGAATTAAAGATGTTCTGAAGAACAAAGTCCCTCTTGAAGCTTCATGGCCCTATTTTAACGATCTAACCTAAAGGGTTGTACTTAGTGTCTTAATTAATGCATAGGTGTGTTTTTGCCGTAACATTCAATAAACCAATCAGACTGTCATCTCCCGTTCCCTTTTAAAAGCCAGGAGCGTTTGTACCTTGGCACATTGCTATTATGATGGTGGATTTGCACCGTACTATTTTAAATCTTTTGTATTAGGGATGGGGCCGATCCGATCCAGTATCGGTATCGGGACCGATACCAGCGTTAATTCAGGTATCGGATTTTCCCGATCCAACCTGCGGAGATTTCCGATACCACGAGCCATGTCTGCACTTTAACGTTGTCTGCTGAAATGGATCCAAAAGTGATTCCTGCCGGCTGGTCTGCTGGCTGGCTGCAAACTGTGGAATAGATTTCCTGAACGGAGGCTCGGCTCAATGAGACACAGAGTTATGAGACATGCCCCCGCTCAGGAAATCCATTCCGCAGTTTGCAGCCAGCTAGCAGGATAGTAGCGTTGAGCAGCATTGTGGCTAGCTCGATGCTATCCTGTGTGTCCGCTGTTTGGAAATACTTCACACTGGAAACACCGCAGAGCAAGACAGCAAAATGCAAAAACAAAACAGGACTTTCACAACCGTCTGTCTCGGTGTTGTCGCCGGCTTTTGGCATTTCATTTCCCCGTTGTTGCGTCCCCCAGAGACCCGGATCGTACGTGTCCCGGCGGCTGCTGTTTCAGCCGTGAAAACAGAGGTGTGTGTGTGTGTGTGTGTGTGTGTGTGTGTGTGTGTGTGTGTGTGTGTGTAACTAAGTGTGTGTGTAAGATGTTTACAGTTATTGCACTTTTCTTATATTTCAAATATTTTACATTTTAAAACCTTGATTTGTTGATGCTACAAGAGCCAGTGTGCTTGATTTGCGCTGTTCACACACTGTTTTATTGATAGTGTGTGTGTGTGTGTGTGTGTGTGTGTGTGTGAGATTTTTACACTTGCACTTTTCTTATATTTCAAGACTCAAGTATTTGACATTTTGGGAATGTAATAAATATTGACATGACAATCAATTTGAAACCCTTACAGCTGCATATCTGTTTTCAGAATGAGATTTTTCCAGTTTTTCTGACTTTCTTTTCTGACCTTATACTTACCTCAAGTTGCCTTTTGGGACATACATGCATACGTACGTCCATATCATACTTGACCATTGAGAGGAGTTTATTTCAGCATCATATAAAATCAACAATAATGATAATAATAATATTAAAGCAAACAGATCTGGTATCGGAATAGTATCGGTATCGGCCGATATCCAAATTCAGGTATCGGGATCGGATCGGAAGTGAAAAAATGTGGATCGGTGCATCCCTATTTTGCATGTTTGTGTGTAACAAGCATAGTGTGCGTGTGCTGTGCACAAGCCTAGGCTCTTTTTACTAATGCGCTGTTAAAATAACAATGAAATGCTGCGTTATTGACTTATTGTTTTTGTTGGTCACTTTCCGCTGCCTCAAGATATAAACAATACGCCAAGAATGCACCTGAACACATCTCCCTGTAAGGCCAGCACGCCCGTGGGTGCACAGATGGGTGCAGGTTTATTTGCTATTTAATTGACGTGGGAGCTGGACGGGAAATTGACAACTGCATCTGTCTTAAACTAGCAAAGACACTTGTGTCGGGCCTTGCACTGCGTTGCGCCGGGTGCAAGATAGGGCTGTTAGTGCGTAACTTATTTTTATTAATGAACGTCCGTTTCATTCAAGCCATTGCCAAATTACTTGATACAAAGCTAATTAAGCCTATGCGCTGCACAAAACTCTGTATTTCTCAGTATGGCTACAGTATGTTAAAAAAATTGATAATTACTTCTTCTGAAGAGTCCATCGTGTTTTTTAATCCTGTGTCCTCCTTGGCTACTAGCAACTGCATGGAGGAAGGGTGGGGGTGGTGCGCGATCAGGGAAGGCTTGTATCATGTGGATGTGCCGACCGTTTTGTTGTGATTACTTAGAATACCTCATGGGGGAGACAGAAACCACTCACTATAGCTTTAACAAACATACGCATTATTACAACAACATTACAACAAGTTAAAACTGTGATCAAACACTGGTAACCTACTATGTAACAGTTATGGAAGGTGGGTAAACCGGCAAAGCACAGCAACAACAGGAAACTGATACAATCTGACAAACTGCTGAAGGCAAAGTTGAGTACTGGGAGACTCGTTAGCTAATAAGGTGCAGCTGGGGAGGCAGGTACTGTAACAGGTCAGGAGGCTGACGAGATGATTGGGAACAGGTGTGCAGAGCAGCAGGAAGCCTGATGGACAGCTGCGACATGACTGATTCTGTCCAACAGCACAAACAAGACAGGAGGAGACAACAGCAGAGGCGTACGCTGTATAATGTTGAACAAATAGTGCTACATTTGCATTAGATACGTTAACTTTTGGGGTATAAATGTGTTAAATACAAAATATGGGATATATTTTATGAAAGAAACCAAAAACAAAACAGAGACCAATATCTTGTTTTTGAACATTTCACCTCTACTGCAAGGCGATGTGTCTTGCACATGACCATACAACATTTTTAGTCAAGTTTAAGTATATAGACCAAAACTGTAATGTTAAAAATCTAGTGTTTCCATTGGATTCCGCTTGCAGGTGCTTTTCAACAATGTGCGATCCACATGCACAACAGTTATGATTTTTAAAATGGAGGGTCAGTTTTGTCAGATTGATTGGTTGATTTATGTGGGTGGATGTAACTTGGAGGATCATTCAAAATGATCTGTCTCACTCTCTCTCTCTCTCTCTCTATCTCTCTCTCTCTCTCTCTCTCTCTCTCTCTCTGTATCTTTCTCATTCAGTATAATCACAACAGCAGACATGGGGGACTCGAGTCACATGACTTGACTCGAGTTAGACTCGAGTCGCAAATTTTAGGACTTGAGACTTGCTTGATAAACATTCATAAAAGACTCGACTTGACATTCATGACTTGAGACTTGACTTAGACTTGAGTCAAATGACTTGAAATGACTTGATTTTCTGTTTAATAAATATATATTTTCCCCCTCTGATATTGAGGAGGAGTTAACGTTACGATTTTAGTGCTGTTGCATGCGCGGGAGCCCGTTGTTATGGTGACGCGCCACACGGCGGCAGACCTGCAGTAAACGAGACTGGCTACGGCTGTTATTTAACGTCATGGATTCCTCTGCACCAAAAATAATAAAGTTTGGCTATAAGGATTACACATCTGACCAGGGCGAAGAAGAAACGGACGGCAGTTTACAAGGTCTGCAGTACAAAATACTCCGACGTCAACCACAACCGCGGAGAATTTCATCAGACACTTCAAATCGGGAAAGATTCAGGTTCCAGTCCCCTCAGCTGAACCACTATTGGGACGCTTGTGATGAACAGAACTCCATTCAGTTTTGGGCCATGAATAAGCACACCCTCCCCCCTTTGTTCAAGGTGGCGGTAAGAGCGAATACAACTAGGCACACTGTATACATACACACAACAAACTTCTCTCTCTCTCTCACACACACACACACACATGCAGACACACACGCAGTTGTGCAGATGAAGTATGTGAATGAAGCTAGGCACAGACACACACACACACACACACACACACTGCACTCACACACACCACATGCACACATTCACTCACCAATATTAATAACTTTTCATTCACTCTCTCTCTCAAACACGCACATATTGACTCACAAATACACTGACAAATATTAACATATAGCCTACTATTCAATCTCTCCAAATTATGCAAAGGTGGTGGGATTCAGCTACTCTTAAAGAATATCTTGTTTTTCTTTAAGAGAAGGAAAGGTTAAATGTGTTTCTGTCCCATAAAAGTGAGGCATGTTTGAAGAATATTATTTGACTTAGTAACCATTATACTTGAATTGTTTGAATGAATTTCATGATTTGATGTCATGTTTGAGGCATATTGAACAAATATGTATGTTGATTTTTTTTTTGGCCTAATATCAGTTTTAGGCTGTGCTTTTCTAAATCTTTATACATTTAAACTGTTCAGATATATGTGGCTTGGACGCAATGTCTTTTGAATATTGAGTAGGAAAAAATGCAAATAAAACTCCAGCAGTTATAACCACTGTCTTTAGCTTGTTTAAAAATGGAAACTTTTGTATGACTTGACTTGACTTGCTTGACCAAAGCTATGACTTGACTTGACTTGCTTGATTGTCACACAAAATGACTTGGACTTGCTTGAGACTTGAAGGTTAAGACTTGAGACTTGCTTGTGACTTGCCCATGTGTGACTTACTCCCATCTCTGCACAACAGAGAGGTAGAAACCGAAAACCTTGACTGGCCTACTTCATACCTCATCATAAATATGTATGAAGGCATTTGAATAATGTGATTTTGTAGCAACAAATTATCATTTTTAGCGAAGGAACAGTAGAGTGGGGAGGTAAAGAATGTCAACAGGCAGAGAAGGAAAATTCCAGACTTGTAGTTACCTCGCACCTGAAGAAGACACGGCTTGGGTATGAAGATATAAAATTGCATTTTTTTTCAATGATAATTTTAGTCGTCATGCTGACACACTTTGAAACCATCTGATCTGCTCTTGACAGTCTGATGTGTAGGCCACTTACATTTCCTCTCCACATATTATTATATATTGACAGATACTGGATGGAGTTTTAAACACGTACACTCAAACAAGCTCCAGTTATTTTTTGTTGTACGAGTTGGCGTCCAAATGGAGATTAGAACAGAATGAACAGGATGCTCAAACTGAATTGGAATCATCCACTGTTTGTTGGATAGAAAGTAAATATTTTTAAAAGCATGGTATTTTCTATGGCACAGTGGCTAAAACCATGTTGATTTCATCAGACATTGATCAACTCCAAGGGGATTGTCCTTTTTAAAACTTATATATTATGTCTTATATATTCCCCTGTTGACAGGAGATAGTCCTTTGTTTTTCTTTGTTGATACAAAGTAAAGCTCGGTGGTGGAAAGTAACCAAGTAGATTTACTGTACTGATCTTAGTACACATATGAGGTACATGTACTTTACCAGTTGAAGCATTGTAGTGATATGTAGGCCTGCATTAATCTATCAATGATTATCCTTCCATCCATCCATCATCTGTAACCACTTAAAGGGTTATGGGGGGCTGGAGTTAATTCAAGTTGACACTGGGCAAGATTGGGATTTTATAGGTTTTTACAGTTACTTTTTAAACGGGGACTTGATCTGACTTATACTTACTGCTGACATTGCATGTTCAGATTAATAATACAACACATAATCAACTAACAGATTATTATGTATTATAATAGCTTACGTTAACACTTTGTTGAGCCCTGGGAGGAAATTCAAAAGCTACCCACCAGTATATTAAGTAGTTTAAACCAGGTCCACTTTTACCGGCTGTGATGAACACACGACTCCATCAATTATTGTATTCCAATCATAAAATATGCATTATTCTGAAATAGATTGTTCTGCAAAATTAATACAATTACGGTTGCTACTTTAAGTATATTTTGATGCTAATTATTTTGTACTTTTACTGAAATAAAATTTTATTTGCAGGACTTTTACACATAGCATTTATACACTGTGATGTACTGAGTACTTCTTCCACCACTGTTAGAGCTGAACATGTAGTGAGGTTGAGAGTGAATCTAAAAATGACTTTGTTTTTGCGAAGTAATATTAGTTGCACATCTTTTTTTTACATTTCGATATGTAAGTCTTCTGCAGATGATATGAATACTGAAACAATGTCCCTTTATGTTTGACAATAATGTGCTTCACTGGGTCTGTTTCATCCCCATCTTTGATGCTGCCTTCATTATATTTAGACACACACAATGAAAGAAAACTGCATATTAATTATGTAATATTGTTTACATTTCTATTTTTGTTAAGTATGTTTTTTTCACAGGAGGTTTAGTAGTATTGTTTGCTTTGTCCTTGTTAAACTAGTTTACATTCAAATATACAGGAAGTTTATTCTGCTGTACAGAGTTGGATGTCTGATAGCACGTCCATTTCACACACATCTGGATTACATCTGGAACTCAGGAACTGTCAGTGAGACACAATATCCAACAGTCTCAATGGTAATAAATTAGCATAGGTCTAAATCATTTTAATCTGTTCTTTGGTGTATAATTAAATAGTTGTAAACACAACATTTTTAACAGTATTTATTTCCCCGTGTTATTGTAAATACTATATTTATTGTGTTATGATGAATTGAGGTTTTGAGTTTTTTCTTTATGCTCATTTATATCCCTCGAAGGACTCAGGTTGCCATTTGTTTTCTTGTTCTGCAAGCTTGGCACATTTGGCAGAGGAATATGCATAATTTATGTAATAAAGAGAACATTTTGGATGAATGTCTTATCTTGGGAAAAGCACGGATACTAATTTCAGTGATTTAAATAATTTTAATTACTGAAGCTACTGGATAATACTCTGATGCAGTCATCCATTAAGAACAGTGAAATTCTCAAATAATCAATACATGGCTCTGCCCGTTACACAGAGTTGTTCTGCTTATAGAACATAAAGTGTTTACTTCTTACTTATTGCTTTGCAGCTTTTAACAACATTTAGTTTGTGTTTTGTTATACAAGGAAGTCTCAGTGGGGCAGTTTCATTTTACTTTCAACAGTGGATTTACACAGCAGAGAGTGTGTGTGTGTGTTTGTGTGTGTGTGTGTGTGTGTGTGTGCCTTGAAAATAATCCATGCATGTGTACTGTATAGGTGAAGAGTCATGTTAGCAGGATACAAACACCCATGATGAAAGAATACATGTTCTTATTTACTGCACATAGACCCACATACACACCAATCCAATTGACAGCGGTTTGTTCCTATAACATCTGTGACTCCAGCAACACCAGGCGGCTCCGACACTTGTCAACATTTGGCAGACACCAAATGGATACAGTTTGATGTGTCACAGTGGCGTTCAGAGAAGATCATTTCATGGTTTAGGTAACTGTGTGTGTGTGTGTGTGTGTGTGTGTGTGTGTTTACTGTGGGTCGTATATGTTTTGCTTCCCCACCACTGTATATACTGTGTAACTGGTTAAATCTCCTAAAAGGGCCAATGTTTATGTCTTCCTGACAGATGTGGCTTGGCAGCCATGTGACTAATAACTGTCCTGTATAAAACATTATGTTGCTTTGCTGTGAACAGACGGCCAGCAGCTGCAATCTCTATTCACAGATGAGATGGAGGAATGAAGAGATGATTGATTGGCAGTTAAAAGAGAATAGTGGGATTTTCTGTGGACTGTTGGTTTTAGTGTTTAGCTGTCTGCTACAACAACAAGAACAGATAAGGTAAAAAAAAAGCCACAAATGTAATGGTAAAGTAATTTAGAAACTGCTCTCAGGAACTGGCTAGGAACCTCTATCATCAACAAGGCATTTATGCCCCCCAGGACTGCAGCATACTGGATGTTTTTCCTTTTTCAGACTTTTCAGATTCTTTGTAAACCCTAGAAATGGTTGTGCGTGAAAATCCCAGTGACTGAGCAGATTGTGAGATACTCAGACCAGCCCGTCTGGCTCCAACAACCATGCCACGCTCAAAGTTGCTTTGATCACCTTTCTCTCCCATTCTGGCATTCAGTTTGGAGTTCAGGAGATTGTCTAGACCTGGACGACACCCTTAAATGCATTGAAGCAGCTGCCATGTGATTGGTTGATTAGATAATTGCATTAACGAGAAATTGAAACTGGTGTTCCTAATAATCCTTAAGGTGAGTGTAAATGCATGTTTGAAGCGAGCTTTTCACATCTGAGTGTGTAGATGTACTGTAACTTTAGTCCTTAGTCATAATGGAGTGATGTGCTAGTAACACTTGTTCAATTCAACCCCTGGCCTATCAGCTAACGCCAGCTGTTCAATTGTCAGGATTTCGCCCTGTATACTAGATAAGAACACTGAGGTTCTGTATGACACCACATTGTGATGAGGAGAAAAGAGAGCCATTGAGGAGGCAAATAATACACATGAATAGTAAGAATTAAAGCACAGTTTAATATTAAATGCATTCTCTGTGAGATAAATAGATTTCTACTGTTCTCTTTCACTGTGTCCCAGACATAGGGGATAGCTAAAGATTCGCCCAGAGTCTTCTCCTCCAGGACCAGAGTGAGCCCCATGGTTAGATGGTCACACACCACTGGGACACACACTCAGCCATTAGTTCAGTCTCTCTGGAGGACAGTTAGCTATCAGTCTATATATCATCAGAGCGAGCAAAGAAAGCTGATAATAGACTTGGTTGATGGAAAGGACTGTGGATGGACGAGGAGAGATAACTGTGGAGAAAATCGGGAAGGTCTGTCTGTCTTCGGAGAGGGAGGAGAATTGTCTGATAAATGAGTGAACTGCTGTGTGTCACACAAGAGATTACTTTATTAGCCTGCTTCATCCACCGATGCTATCATCTCAGATGGATGCTGTCGGACAGCTTGATGTTGGTCTTCATTACTCACACTGACACACACACACACACGCACACACATACACACACACACACACACACACACACACACACACACACACACACACACACACACACACACACACACACACACACACACGTAAGTTAATGTTCAATTTCTGCATTCAAACACATACTTGTAATGGTAGTTAGAGTTTGCCTGAAGTGTGTTTGTGGATAAGTTTTAATCCTGTTTAAACACTCTGTTATCTCAGTCCTCTGTCACTGTGTTCAGCCAATGAAATCAGCCATGAAATTCTGTTCAGATACTCTTTATGTGATGACCACAGATCAGTGATGAGATAATTGCTTCCCTGATGAAACCAGGGGTATTGTGGGTAATCAGATCAGTTTTATAATCAAACGGCTCAAAAGGCTGACCACCCAATTGCATGCTGTGTTATGACTCTATTATTGTCAATTAGCTTATAACAGGTTGTGTACTGAATTACAATTTGGTGGTGAACAGTGAGGATGGATACAAGGGCATTTGTTTCTGTAGTGCACCAGCACAACAGCAGTGTCAGTAGTTTACAGAGCTTTATTTTACATTCCAGTACAGTTTGTTGTTGTCAACAAAGCATGTGTGCTACTGTAACCACCTGTTACACTTCGTCTCACTCTTTCCGTCCCGGCTTGACTTGGTGCTCATGTCTTCCTCTGGACTCTCAGCAGTCAGATTGGACACAGTAGTAGTGGTAGGGTCATAGCAGCTGTCTGAGTCTTATCACTGTGTTTGAACGTTTGTATCTATCTTTGAACTTTGTTTCCCATTGTGCTTAGCTGACAGCCTATTTTGTCAGACTTTTATGTTTAATATTTGGCTCTCCCGCTATGAGAGTATGTGTTTACCACTGTTTCTCATCATTTTATTTTTTTTACAATGTTGGTTAACAGTTTGAGTTATTTTTTTTTTACTCATTTTACACATATGCATACTTACCAGTTCATCTTTCATATCATCATATTTGATATTTACTGCTGGGCCATCTATAAAAATATCTCAGCGGTTAACTATATTATGTTAATATATTCTGTCCATTAAGAAGAGTGTGTTTAACACCACATCTGACAGCTTCAGTGTCCTTTTAATCAGTCAGTCACAGTCTGAACCTCCTCTTTAAACTTTCCCGGATGAGAAATGCATTAATGAAATGTTATATCTACCGGACACCATATTAAACTTTATTAATATTGTCCACTTTTATTCTCCATTTCTACAGTAAGTTTGTCTTAACTAACTTGCTTTCAGGCTTGTGTAGGCATGGTGGGCAGTTCTCCTCTGATCATCACATTATCTGAACACAACTCTGACCAATGGACATCTGATTCATTCTGCAGCTCATTTGGTTTGTACCAGACTGTGAAGCTGCAGTGCTCCAACTGAGAGCAAAGGCAAGAGATTAATTTCCAACTTTCACTTTCTTCAGACGTAGTTTAACACCGTTCAGCAATATTCAAAGTACTATACTGAAAGGGTTGAATATGTGAAACAGAAAATACTGCATAATATCAGTATGAGTAGGTGGATCCTTCTGGGAAACTCTTTATTCAAAATGCATTATAAAATAAATGCCCTGAAACCAAGCTTAATATATAATGTATGGGAACAGAAAAAGGAAAATAAAGACAACTGACAGAAAGTCCTAAATTGAACATAAACACACATCACCTTCCTGTCTTATATACTATCCATGTTGTTACGGTTATGTTTTTGGTGTGATACATTCATTGTTGAAAAATAATCTCTCACTTCGTAGTTGCATTTTAATTCAATTGGCTATATTTGCAATTGTTACATCTCATGAGACCAAGATGAAAAACATCTCCCCTCACTTTCTCTCTTTCTCTTTTCTTTCTTTTCTTTTTTATCTTCATTCGATTTGACTTCCATATGATTCCACATGTCTGCTTGTTTCCTCCTCTTTGGCCATTCCCTCCAGCTACCATCACAGCTACATTCTAATGTAGTCCAATGAGAAAGAGGCATTTTCTCAGGATTAAACAGCTATCTGCATGTACAGTATGCATCTCAATGTTACACTCTCTGAAATACAACATAGGATGTTAGTATCTCTCACTTGTGAATTGTTTTGTTCTGTTGTGTTTGCCTCATATAATACAATGTTTTACTTTGTGCAGTCAAGTGGGATTCTTTATGACTAATATGTTTAATTACAGAACGCAGCTTTAATACTTAAGACAAACCTCTCCAGTCACTGTAAAAGCTGTTTGGCTGAACCGTTGTTTATTACATTCTCACACAGAGAAAATAGTTTTTAATCAACTCAAACTGGATTATATTTTTCTTTAATGTTCTGCAATTATAAGACATGAAGTGGCAGAAGCTTCTGCTGCTGTTCTTTCTATGGCCTCTGTTAGAGAATGTAATTAGAGCTTAACATTGTCCTCTTGAAATGGTTGTCGTCATTACAATGAGCTAATGTGATTAAAGTGCTGGAGGTGCAGCAGAGCCTGGACTGGGTTTGGTTTGGTTTCCCAAATGTCATGATGTCACCTTTTTTTTTTTATTTAACCAGTTAGGCCATTGAGAACAGGTTCCCATTTACAACGGCGACCTGGCCAAGAAAAGCGTAAGGACAACATATAGTTTCACATTCAACATAGTGCAAGAAAAACAGAATACAATAGGCTACAAGATTAAGTAGGCAGTGCAAGTCGGCAAAACCTGCATAATATACACAAAGTAGACAGTCTATGACATTGCTGAGATGTGGGAAAGAGTCAGAATACATTTAGTGCAAAATTAAATTGTGGGCAAGATATTGAAGTTACATAGATAAGTCTATATGAATGCTGTGAAGTAGTGAAGTCAATCTACCCTTAGTGCAAGATGTAGTCTAATTAGTGATGTGGATCAGTAATAACACAGTAAACACAGACAGTCTGTCTAAATGCTGAATATAGTAAGGGGTCAATATACAATTAGTGCAAATATTTGTCTAGGTAATGAGGTAGAAACACGAAAAACACAGTATACATGAAAAGACAGTCTATATGAATATTAAATGCTGGAATGAAGTAGAGAGTCAATGTACAGTTAGTGCAAAGTGTGGGCTAGATAGTGATGTTGAACGATCGTAGCACAATATACATGAATAGACAGAAATATTTAAATGCTGAAATGTAGTAAAGAATCAAAATATTGTTAGTGCAGGTTGTGGACTGAGTAGCGAATTAGGTATGTACAGTTTTACATGCTGGGGCAGGTGCAAGGTGCAAAAGCGCGTAAACAGGTATGTGCAAATGTGCAATGGGACTTGTTAGAGACCGTGGGATAGGGTGTTTGGAATTAATACATAAAAGATGAACAATTAGCACATGCAGTGATCGGACAGGAGCTCGGTCAGACGTGCTTTAAAGGTAGTTAGTGGGATGAGGGTTTTGAGTTTCAGGTTTTTTTTGTAGCTCATTCGTTTGCAGCTGAGAACTGGAAAGAACGGCAGCCAAAGGAGGTGTGCGCTTTAGGGGTGACCAAAGAGATGTAATTGCTTGAGCGGAGGCTGCGGGTGGGTAGGGCTATTGTGACCAGTGAGCTTAGGTACGGCGGGACTTTGACAAGCACGGACTTGTAAATGAGTTGGTACCAGTGGGATAGGCGTTGAGTGTGTAGCGAGGGCCAGCCAACTAATGCATAGAGGTTGCAGTGGTGGGTGTTATAAAGGGCTTTGGTCACAAAACGTATGGCACTGTGATAGAGAACATCCAGTGTTTTCAGGAGAGAGTTAGAGGCAGTTCTGTAAATAACATCACTGAAATCGAGAATTGGTAAGATTGTAATTTTCACCAAAGCGAGTTTGACAGCAGTCCTGTTGCGGAATAGAAAACCGATCCTGGATTTAACTTTAGATTGAAGGTGTTTTATGTGTTGCTGTAAGGAGAGGGAACTATCTAACCAGACACCTAGGTATTTGTACTCTGTCACATTTTCTTAATTCTAGTCCGTCGAGCGTGGTGATGCTGATCGGATGGGCCGGGGTAGGCAGTGATCGATTGAAAAGCATGAACTTGGGTTTGCCAGAGTTTAGAAGTAATTGGAGGTTTAGGAAGGAGTGCTGAATAGTGTAGAAGCTCTCCTGAAGGTTTGTAAGCATATTAGGGGCCAGATGTGTACAGGATGGTGTCATCTGCATATAGGTGGCTTTGTGAGGGCCCGGCAGCAAAATGCACTGGATCCTATCAGAACAGTAGTTACTGAACCACGCGAGGCAGTTATGAGAAAACCCAAGGTTTTTGAGTCTGTCTACGACAATGTGATGGTTAATAGAGTCAAATGCCTTAGACAGATCAATGTAAATGGCTGCACAGTAATACCTTTTGTCAATGGCGACCATGATGTCGTTTATGACCTTGAGGGTGGCTGTGGTGCAGCCGTGACCAACACGGAAGCCAGATTGCATAGCGGAAGGGACACGATGGAATTCAAGATGGTTGGTAATCTGTTTATTGCCCAAGCTTTCTAGGACTTTCGAGAGACAGGGCAAGATAGATATGGGTCTATAGCAGTTTGGGTCGAGGGTGACTCTCTTTGAAGAGAGGGATGATTGCGGCAGATTTCCAATCTCCAGGAATTTCTGGGGGGGAAAAAATTGGATAATTTCACTCTGGTGTAAGCATTGCTTATTATTTGACTTCCTCACCACAGCTGGATTTTTGAACTAAAAAATATAAATTTAGTCGTCCTTTTTGATACAATAAATGTACATGATTAACTTCTGACAGACAGCTTTGATGGAGCTTCAGAGTTAGTATCATAATGGTGCCTGTGCCTTGCCTTCGTCAGTTTCTGCTGCTCGTCTCAATGTGTCAGCCAAGCAGCTGGATTGCTGTTGCCAATTAAAAAACTAAACTAACAACCAAACCCACAGATTAAACTCATTCATATTTGATGTTAACAGTCACACACTCTTCATAGAGCACTTGTACCTCTGGAGATTTGCAGTGCTGTCACTGACTAACAAGAAGATGTTTTTGCACCATTGATCTCAAGCTGTGTACTTCCACTGTCAGACATGGCTGTGTTCAGCTTTGGCTGCAGTAATCCCTGTATTTACAAAGTCATTCTCATGTTGAGAGCTTTGCTCTGTTCAAGGCCATTGAGCTGTTGACTTTAGCCTGCATTGACTTTACTGTGGGATGTAATCAGTGGTGGATGAAGTATTCAGATCCTATACTTAAGTACAAATACTAACACACTTTAAAAATACTCTATTGCAAGTAAAAGTCCGGCATTGAAAATGTTACTTAAGTAAAAGTATGTAAGTATCATCATGAAAATGTACTTAAAGTATTACAAGTAAAAGTACTCAATGCAGTAAAATCTCCACAATTTAGAAACTGGAAACGATCAAAACAGTTCTGCCAAATGTTTAATTGTCTAATCATTTAAACTTTACTTGTAGGCCTATATATTGTTGGGTAGTTTAATTTATAATAAAACATTGTATTTAATAAATTACTTGTGTTTTGTGTGCAAAAATCTTAATTTGAACAGTAACTAGTAACTAAAGCTGTCAGATTCATGTAGTGGAGTAAAAAGTACAATATTTCAATCTGAAATGTAATGGAGCAGAAGTAGAAAGTGGCATGAAAAGAAAAGTCACACTCAAGTTAAGTACAAGTACCTCTAATTTGTACATTACATTACTTGAGTACATCTACTTAGTTACTGTACATTCCACCACTGGATGCAATGCAATGACAACATATGCAGCTTTATTAAAGACTGACTGCACTAAAGTCTTTTGTTACACACTTGGATGTATGAAAGGATTTTACAGACGTGCATGGTTTTAAATACATGTTATTCTTCTCTTCCTTCTGAAATCACAGAACATGCATTAGCCTCATACACAGCTGCACTAACTAGGATTACTGCTGAGTCTACTGATTGTTTTCCCATAACAACATAACTCTCTTATTACAAAAAAAGTGCATTAAATACAAATGATCACAACGCTTATCAATATCACTTCCCCATCCCAGTCAACAAGATCTGACCATAATTACACTTGTGCTTTCCTTAAACTGCCGTTGCTTTAGCCTTTTATTTCAGTTGCAACCCGGCAGTGGTAAGCGATCGTGAGAGCAAATAAAAAATATAAAAACATAAGTCAAACCGATGTGCGCATTGGCAACACACGGCTCAAGAAGCCGACAAATAGCCTATAAATAATTCCCTCTGCTGAAAATCTACTGTATATCTTCCATAAACATACCCATCGGGGAATGTATTGATTGGTCAGTAGGCAGTACTTTTACATTGGTTGATCACTAATCTCCATTCCAACATAACCTGCTCCTGAGCAGGTTAGGTGTTCAGCATAAGTAACCACGGCGATTTAACCCGGTAACAAGTGATCCACCGTCGTGATACACAAAATCCTAGATTGAACCTGAAGTTACCTTGTTAACGCCAAATCTTGCCTCTGATGTCTAGTGACCTAAAGGGCTATGCTTATAGGGAGTTACTAAATCTGAAATGGAACATATGCCTGACATGTCAGGTTTTACCTCTCAACTGTATATACTTTTCATTTTGTACAACAGCAAAGTCAACATGCTCTTATTGTACTGGCATGTCACAGAGAAGCATCTGTAAGATCCATCCGGAGCACAAGGTCTGCATCAACACCTCTAAGGTTAGGTTTGTAACAGCAAACATGAACCGCATTTAACTTGTCTCATTCACAACCTGCTTCTGTCTGAAGTATAACGTGGTGGTTGGTTACTGTTACTCCTCATAACATAGGGTCATAGGGTTTCTGTGTAAATCCTGTCAGTTTCTCATACATATCAACATATTTAACATTTAAATACTCTTGAGCACTTTTCACAAACCCACCAATGATGTGGATGAGACTGTTTTACTTACAGGCGATAGACTAATGTAATATCATGCTTCTAATGAATACATAATTCAGCTCACATGTATCACAATCCTAGCCATGCATATCTTTGAAGCGTGACTTGCATGTGTTTACATTACATTTTCTGCCATCATATTTGAAATGTCTATCAGAATGTTTCCAGGGTGATAATAAGCCACAAACAAATTCAACTGTGACAGCGAATCACATATCTTAATTGAAAATTAAAGTTAATATCTCAGATAGGTTTAGCTGTGCTTCTTGATTTACATATTATTTACCATGTGTCATAGATACAGTCATACATTTTGTGTCAGACAGGGTAGTTTTCTCTCCGTTGGGAAAATGAGAAAGGTTGTGCAGTTGTGTGTCTTGTATTATATTCACTTTGACCAGCTTGAACTCTTAGACACGTATGAAAAATGTAAACTTTTTTTGCATTATGTCATCATAGAGGTTGGAACATTTGTAATGCTAAACTGTTGATGAGAGTTTGTGAGAAGGTTGTAGATTTAACTTATAGGCACATTTTTGAGACCGCATGTGTGTACTTATTGGATTTAGGCATACTCCTGTTATTTCAATTTCCCGTCTCTCCCACTTTTCCTTTGTCAGTGCTCTTTTCTTCTGCCTTACTCCTCTCTTCAGTGAACACTGGAACATATAGGCTTACGTGATGAATGAGAGAGCCCAGAAATTTAAGAGCAGTGTGAAATCTCTTTCCATAAATCACTATGTTAGTGTGCAGGCGGAAGATGTGTCAGGGTTGGCTTGGAGCTCCAGTCTGCTCACAATGATCTACATAGGACACTCAGATGCAAAACATAAGCATGCTTTATGGCATGATTTGTTTGTTATCATCAATAATGCTTATTTGCAGAGCTGATTTATTTTCAGGAGTGATTTACTACAGAACTGAACATCAGTGCGAAACAGATATCAAATCAAGATCAACAGCTGTTATGTTATGTTTTTTTTTTTTTTTTTGGAACTGTGTTAAGCAATCAGTATTCAGAGCAGGTGAATTGTACATATGACATATCCCCCGGTGCTCCCGATTAACCAATCCATTCCTGTCCTGGAGTCTTAGGTCTGTTCAGAGGCTGGTAAACTGCCTGATTGGATAATTAGGAGAGGGTTTGCGAGGTGTACATGCTATTAAAGTGCCCATATTATGAAAAAATCACTTTTTCTGGGATTTGGGGTGTTATTTTGTGTCTCTGGTGCTTCCACATGCATACAAACTTTAAAAAATATATCCATGCTGTTTTGAGTGAGATACGGGTTTCTGAATGTGTCCTGCCTTCAGTCTCTGGGTGAGTTGTTCAAAATCTGAAGGGCTTTTTACGTAACTAGCCGAAACGACGGGCTAACTGCAACCGTTAGCAAGCTAGTGCTAGCGTTAGCATGCTAGCTAGTTCTCAATGGCAAAGCACTGCTACAACACACACAAGTTCACCATAATCTACAAAAGAAGTACTTACATGTGCGCCCTCCTTTAGTCTCCCAGCTAATCCTGCCTTGTAACTGACCAAAGTGGGAGAAACAACCTTTCTTTTACTGTCTATGGAGCTAACTGACATGATCTACGATCTGAGCTACTGCGCATGTGTGAGTGGAATCAAAGAGTACAGAAGAAAAGATGATTCACTCTGTAGCTAAAACAGAGACCTGAACACAGGGTAAAAAGATGAGCTGCAGCAGTGAGAGAGAGATGTGCAGTACAACAAAAATATGGTGTTTTTTGAAAATTAAACCATGTAAACCTATTCTGGTACAACCTTAAAATACAATGATGAACCTGAAAATGAGCATAATATGGGATCTTTAATAGTTGTCCAGGTTAACTGTATTTGCAAATGATTTAATTTAGAGCTCGGTGACATGGAGAATATCAACACCATGTTTAACAGTTATCACATTCTTAGCTTGTGTTTAATGGGAAAAGGCGTGATAGCAGATTAGACTGTGTGTTGGAGGCACTGGGTGTAGCTGTGCATGGAAATATCTCATCATGGTTAAGTTATTAGTTATAACTGATTGGTACACTCAAAAAACTGAATTGGGGGGTAGTTTTTTAGTGTTCAGTTTACTAGAAAATACATATATTTGTTAGGTTAAAATGTTATTTTCAAGTAAAGTCCATGTAATTGTCTCTATTGTTACCTGTAAAAAATATGAATGTGTTGATAAATCCCAAAACATTTAATTCAAGTGAATTACAATTGCAATACTTGTTACATCCTGAAGACGACAGTAAAAAACACCAGCTGCAACACTATGTAACTTTTAGCTGCAGCTGTAGTTCCAATGAGACAACCTGTAGGGGGACCGAATCAGCAATTAGCGTGAGCTGTAGTTCCAATGAGACAACCTGTAGGGGGACTGAAGTGGCGAGTAGCGTGAGCTGTAGTTCCAATGAGACAACTTGTAAGGGGACTGAAGCGGCGAGTAGCGCGAGCTGTAGTTCCAATGAGACAACCTGTAGGGGACTGAAGCGGGAAAAGTTGCATAGTGTTGCTTTAAACCAAAACAGGAGAAGACTTAGATGCGTCAGGTCCATAGACAGTATATAGAATGGACGAACAGATCCCGTTGCTCTGGACGGAGACGAGTGAAGTCTATTAGAAGCACTTTTCAGTTAGGCCCGAGCGTTACTGAGCAGCTGCAAACTGAGCTTGCCGACGTAGTGACATGAACTTGTCTGAACGTTGTAAGTCTTCTGGTAGTTGTGCCAAGAGAAATCTCAATCATTCCCAATCTTGCAGAGACGGAGAGCATAGGTATATGTAAGGAGATAACATAGACACAGGCTAATTATTGCTAACTAAAATGCTAGTTAACATTAGTAATTAAACTAAATAGCTAATGTACGTCGAAACTGTACTATACGGTAATTCCTCTACTATGTGACAGTAAGTCGCGTGGTTATGACACAATCGTTAGCCTTTTTTTACAAAAACGTCTGTTACAGAGCCATAAAGTGAGGTACAAGGTAATGGAGCCTTTTATACATTGCCATGTTTGTTTAGAAATAAACAATGGGCAAATAAAGTCTTTAAACGCTTCAGATGTAAAGTTATTCGCTGTCATAGTGACGCCAAAATGAATGGCAGTCAATGGGATACTAACCGCGGTGAGGAGTCTGGTAGCATTAAAATGGCGCCATAGGAGGCTTCACTGTGGAGAGAAGCCTGCCCCCTTGGTCAGGTCAGACTGCGAATGCCTATTGCCATTTGAACTTCTGACCTGACCCTCCTTCGGTTACTTTTTGGCGGAAATGTTGCAGTTGGTGTTCAGTGTCTGATTTGGAAAAGGTAGGAGGGCCTTTTCTTTAACTCAAACCTGTTTTGTAGTATTTTCATGTTGAGCATGATTGTACTTTGTGTTTGTTATGCAAACTGCTGTAAAAGCGGTGAGTCTTTGACATGTTCGCTAGCAAACTTAGCTAGCTAGCTAACATTAGCTGTATGACCCAGGTCGGTTTGCTGTTTATCCAGCCGGGTGCCGCTTATATCTAACGTGTGTTGTGTTTCTAAACTTGGCCACAACACCACAAGCAGCATGCTCCTACTAACGTTAGCCTCTGAGCCTGAAGTGAATGTTGTGGCTGTGTCATGCACGCTGTGCACTAAACTTTTTGCATTTAGCTAATATAGATAAACAATAGGAAAGATGCCCATTTGTGGACCTGACGCATGGTTAGCTGCAACACTGCATGCTACTCAAAAGCAGTTGGGCAGGACCTATCCGTTTATTTATGGTGAATTTGAAGTTGACTTTGCACATTTATTTAGAGTATAAAATATATAGTTATTTTTTCATTATTTGTTAATTGGGTTGAGTGTGTGGAAGTCATGCTAAGCAATGATGTAAAAGCAGGCTTTAAGGGAAGTTTTCATATTGTAGCTAGCTAGTTTTTAAGAGCCATGTAGCTAAAAGGTGCTCCAATAATTGATCTGTTAACATCGTTATACATTTGTCTCTTTTAGTAATCATCATGTTGCAACATTTCAGGTCCTGAACAATTGGTTCCTTGATTAGTTGTGCTCCCGCCTGTCTGCTAAAGACCTACTCATAAAAGGTAAGATCACAGCTTTATTAGAACATTTATTAGATGACTGCTTAATTCTCTTGTTTTTTTTTTAAGGTATAGCGCTATCATAAATGCAAGTAGTGCATTTCAGTAGTTGACGGCTTCTGTTAATATGTTGAATTTCAGATCCTGGCTGGGATAGCCTTTGTCAGCTCCCTCCTTCATTGATGTGTTATAGCTGGACTGCAGAGCTTGCATGTGGTATGTTATGGCAGAACATAGAAAAACCCTTTTATGAGGTATTACTAAAAGAATGAATGTCTACTGTTTTAGTAGGTACCATTCATATATTGTGTTTGTGATCATGTTTTCAGATGGAGGCAGAATTTGTTATGATTACTACTACTACTCCCCTTCTCTCAAAGTTCCTTACACACTTGACCAACGCAATGAGCAGCTCATGAAAGTGTTAAAGAACAAAGGAGGCTCTGCAGGGAGGAAAATCAGGATCATTATGGCCCCAATGACACAGGTATGTTTTGCTGTTGGTAGAAAATATTATGGAATTATAAGTTGATGTTGACTAGTAAATCTGACTGACTATACAGTATCTCTGAATGCACCCTTGAGTATAAAGTTGGGTTTAATTGCTCAAAAAGCCTGAACAGCAACTGTTGTGCTTCTTTCAAATTATTTTTTATTTGCAGCAAACATCTGAAGATAAACACAGGTCAGTCGCTGTAGCTGTGTTTAGGGATCAAATGGATTGAAATTTGGAATGAGAAACAGAAAGTTTGCTTCTCAACATACAGCACTGATCACACAAACAATTGAGGCCGGTTCTCGGGTTTATCTATTAGTGAGTGTTGTGAAAAGGTAAGGGATAACAATTTCAGTTTTCGTACGTGAAAGAGATTATTTATTGTTTTTTCTTTCCCTTCCCTGTTAAATGTGGACATCTACAAAGTGGTGGTAACCTTGTTTGAGATGCCATCCATTTCACGTGTTTATAAAAATGTGAGGTGTGTGTTTGTGTACGCACTCCTAAAGTCTTTATCTGTCTTTGTGTCTTCAGAATTGAAACTGTTGAAAATAGGAGGGACTGCATCTTCAGGGCACGTTGCATCTACCCCAAAAAAGACCCGAACATAACTTTAATTCTTTAGTTTCTACCTGTATCTAACCAAATCTTGAATAACTAATATTGTAAATGTTTTCATTTTTTTTTACTAATATATACATGGATTTAATTTGAAACATTCCAAAACAGCAACTCTGCCATGCATTACTGTATTAAACGTATACATCTAGAGTTCTTTTTCTGACATTAACAGTAAGGTGATAATTTAATTCCAGTTGATTACTGAGGTTGTAGTGGGTGGTGGCGGTGTACAGTTTTAATGTAGAAATGTCACATTATTATTGTCTACCTACATGAGAATATTAAGAACACAATGTAAACAAACCTTAAAATATCTAAGCATAGTTAAAGTGAAAATCTATAGCAGAGCTGTTGGATTGCATTAGATTGCCCTACCTAATAAAGTGCATGGTCAGGGTTTATTAAATAATGTAAATGATAAAAATTAGCTCTAAAGTTTGTTACAATCACCCAGCATTACTCCATCTTATTTGTTTTACACATACTGTTTAAGGTGTGATGTTATTACAATTAATATATAGGGGAAATCTTAATTGCATAGGTAAAACATTTTCTAATATATTGTTTCTCTCCTTGCTCTCTCTCCTCTGTAAAGGACGCCCATGGTACAGCTGTTGAGAGGGAGCTTGAGCAAGTCACCTTTGGCATCTACAGCATCAATGTTGAAGGAGGTGATACCACCACTCCTCCAGCCGATGTTGGAATTGTGACTGAGGGTGTTGAAGTTCTCCATGACTTGGGAGACATTGCCTCTGCATGTGTACTCTTAATGGCTGTAATATATGCACTGAACCTCAGTTATCCTAACAGACTGGAAGCCTTCTTTGAAGTACTTCAAAAGCATTTCCTTCAAGTGGATGCTTGCAGACTCTCAAACAAGGTACAGCTGCTCAAGAACAAACTGTATGAATGAGACAATCATTGATTTGGATGCTGAATGTTCCATAGAACAGGAGAAATATTTTGGGCCGAAACTGAATAAAATATTTACCTGTTTGAAAATAGAGCAGAGAAACTACACTTGAGGAAAACATCCAATTTTTTTGTGAATTTTTGAAAAACTTCTACCATACATGAAAAGTAGTCAAATGGCACTACTAGAGAAATAATGCAGAATTGAGAGACCGTGCTGCGCAAAAACGGTTGATATATAACTATGGCTATTTTGTGGATGTTTTAACACTAAGCTGCATCAAAAACAACTGCAAGGAAGTTCAATCATCAGACCATCTTTCATATACCCGCATCTTAAAGAAACGCTACTTTAGCAGAGAGCAGCAATTTGAGTAGATGTTTGTTAAAGTGTTAATTACCAAATAAAGTTTACAGTGGCAAGGCAGTTAGATGGAGAGACTATTATTTTGTTGTAAACAAATTTGAAAACTAAGAAGTCTGAATTATTTATTAATTTTCTGTCTGACTATCAATCAATCAACTAATATTTGCAGCTGTAATTCTATTTGTTACAAACATGTGCATGCATTTAAATGTTACTCTATTGTATACAATGTTACTGTAGTGTGTAGAATTGCACCAAAATGTCAACTGAATTACTGCTGTGTTGGTGAATAAAGGAAATAAGAAAACTATGTTGGGTGTACCAAATTAATTTGTGTGGAACCTGTTGACAAACTTGAATTATGTCAAAGTAAATAGTACATTTTATAGTAGATGAAAACCTAATGTTTTCATTAACTGAACTTAAATGTATTATTTCATGACTACAAATACGATATATGGTGAATTGACAAATGTAAAATATGTAGCCTGTACATATATTATTTAGGTCAATATAACAACTGACTTAATGTGGTTATGCTTAAATATCTCTTTTTGATCAGAAGTAAAACTATTTAATTAGCTGAATTTTCAATCATTGTGTTAATGTAACATAAGTTAATTCAATTAAATGACCTTAATATTTTTTTTCTTTTAACTAACCTAATAAAAATATGTGGAACCTGTTGACATAATAAATTTAATTAAAGTCAATGTTAAAATTTTTTGAGTGCTGATGGAAGGTGAGGACAAAGTGCTGTTCCCTCAGTGACCCAGTTACAGTCAGTTTATCAGTGACAATGTAACAAGCACCTTTTTGTCAGCAATTAAATGCCAAGGATTTCTCGTGATACAAAGCATTTCTGTATCGGCTTTTGTTGCAATTACTACATACATTACTACTATTACCACAATTACTACTATTATCTGCTCACTTTATGATTCTACTTATTGTGTGATGATGAAAAGATGGTAATTTACTCTGTTGTTAAAGCCCCAGTGTGTAACATTTGTAGTTTATTATCAAAATCTGTTTTTCCCTTCACAAACTTGTCCTTTTTTATGAATATTGACCACAACCATCAATTCCAAGTATTCCTATTGGCTTGGAATTTGACATTTGCGCTTACATGAACTGGGGTAGACGCTCCATAGCCATGCGCCATCTTGAAATACGGTAGCCCCTAAGGGACATACAGGCTATACTGCTCCGCATTTTGTGCTTTTCACTCAGTGGCACTGACTGTGACGTATGCCAGGGAGGGAGGGGGAGAAGATTTGCGACTCAGTCACCGCCGGCAGATTTGAAAGCCTGTTGCGTCTATTATAGAGGACATGTAACTGAATCGCAGAGGAAATTAAAATGACAACGTGACAGGCAAAGCAACAAAACCAAAGTTAATATTGTTGTGGCTTTTCCAAGATGGAAAGAGCTCATGAGGAGCAAGGATTTTAAAAGGGATGCCGGAGTTGCCTGCTTTCTTCTTAACAGGTAATTCTGCCTATAGGGTGTAAAAGTGTTATAGTTGCTACTTGCTTGGCTAACTATAGCACGGTTGTGCATAACGCTAGAACGACGTCTAGGATACTTTTCCTCGCGTCAATGATGAAAAAGGATTGTCTACCTTGTAACATAAACGTAATCATATGTGCCGTGATTTTCCTGGCAGACAAGTCATGGATCTGTAACACAGACTAGCTACTAGAACAGCAGCGTGTAAACGATGGAGACACTAAGAGATAATTTCAGTTTCATTGACATTGTTCATGCTGCTCAGAGAAATATATTAAAAACACAAACCTCCGTTGCTTCTCTCCTACGCTGTAAACATCGCCTTACACTATTAATCTCGTACAATATACAGAATAACGATAGCACTGATACTTTACTAACATGTGCATATATTTGGGAACCTGATAGTTGATGTTAGCAATGAAATGGTTCCAAAATAAAGTAAAACTATTATTACACTGGAAGGGACACTCACGGACATTTTGTCGCTAATTTCGGGTTCGGCCACCGTAGGAGTTAGAACGCACTCGGAATGGGGGGGGCTAGAAAATGAAATTCAGTTGGTTGTCATATACAATTTCACCGCTAGATGGGAGAAATTCTTACACACTGGGGCTTTAAGCTAAATTAATGGAGATTTGAGCTCTGCGGGCTTTGTGTGTCACAAGGTAATGAAGTATTGTTTTCTTTCTCAAGTAGAATACAAACAGTGGTTATCACGATGTGTTGGAGAATGATTGCTCAAAATGATGGAATTATTTTAACAGTAACAACAGATTAGAAACAATTCAGTGAGGAATGTTTAATGCAGTGTAGACGAGGAATCCTTAGACTGTATATTTTTCTGAGGCTGCATCTCTATCTGTGATCTGTCATCAACATCTCCTATCTCATAGATAATTGAGAGTAGTTTCCATGATTATAAATGAATTCACAGTAATACACTTTTCAACGAACAACATTGTTTTCCACTTATGATCTCTATAGTTGCACAAGTCGCTCATACCAAGGGAATGATGACCTTTGACATTTGAAAAAGTTATTGGGGCCAGAGTGTCTCCAGCAAAAAGCTGAACAATTGTCTTTATTTATTATCAGCAGCTCAGCCTCACTTTGTTCCCTCTGCATTACAGAGGCTGCGGATTCATCAGTATTAATATATTGGAACACTGACCAACATTATGAAGGGATGCATGGCTGAACCACTGAGCTCAGTGATTTGAACACTTTTATTACCCTCATCATAGAAAGTACCTTTACCAACCATTATTTTATAATTACAGATTCAGAATTACAGTTCTGTCTTTAATTTTCCAGTCGAGTTGTTCCCCATGCAGGTGGTACCTGGACATTTCCATAAAGTCAGCTTTCATTCAAACCTCCCACTGAATCATCTCTGTCCTGAATGATAGCTGAATGAATAATAACTCAGTCTTCGAAGCGGGATGCTGGGAGCACAGCTCTACCTCTCTGCTAGAGTTTCACATAGGGAGGAAAAAGGAAATGATTGACAGCTCCCAGTGACTTAACATCTCCAGCTGCATCAGGAGGAGTTCAGAGGACAGGCTGCTGTGGCTGCAGAGCAGACTGACACAACTGAAATCAGAAACTGCAGAGGAATGAGGAAACAGACAAATAGTTCCCAAGGAGGCCTCAAAAGAAGCGGTGAGGAGATCTTTAAAGGACAGCTTGTATATTTAGTTTAATTTATGACGGCACTGTGACTCATTGGTTGAGATTAAGTCTGAATTCACCCTGAATTCACCTTTCTACTGTTATTATCATGGTAGTCATTGTTCTCCCACTATCAATACATGTTTTATTAGATCTCACATGTGAACTTTCTGTTGCATTTTTTTGAAAAGAAAATATAACATTACAGAGGGAAGTGGGTAAACGTGATGAACTCAACGTGTAGTGATGTTTTATGTCCCTGTTCGTTTAGCCTGCTTCAAGGGCAAAATAGCTGCAGCTGTAACTTCTCGACTTTAAAGAGAATCGCAAACTGCTCTGTTGTCATGAGCTTCTGGGCATACTGTGGTTAATGGGAACAAAATAAATGAACACCAAACTGATGGAAACATCACTTTGTTGACTTGGTTTTTACTCTTGTCATGCATGGCGAACCACATCAACAATAGCAGAGATAAAATCGTTCTGGTTCATAAACAGAGCAATTCTCCTTATAGAGTATTCATTGTTGGCTTATACTGTAGCATATATATTTGTAGCTTCCGCATGTGTGCCAGTATGTACAGTATGTACTTCAGCTCGATGCAATATATACATTAGTGTTCTTCTGTGCAGAAGCTATCTGATAGGACACTGTCTTGTTGTTACAATGGTTGAGAAGAGCAATACTGTAGCTGCTGGTAAAAGTTGCATTATGTACATCTCATCTAAAACTGACATTTAGAGTGTACAGGCATCTGGCAAGCTAAGACCAACTAAACACAAAATCATTTTTCTGGGAAAATCTTCACCCTGCCCTGTGAAGTATTTTAGCAAGCCCTTCGGCAAAAAAAGGCTTTCAAGAAGAAGGTGCTCTTTGTCTCCACCTCCCCACAGAATGAGCAAGCCACCCCCTCAGCTGGATCAAGGTGTGTAACCACTGAGAGTGACCTCCCCATTGTAGCAGGAGTGTATTTCTCTGTTGGAGGTTTACAGAGCAAACAGCAGTGAGAGTGAGAGAAAGGAGAAGAGACAGACAGAGAGAGAGAGAGACAGAGAGTGAGAGATGTGTGACGGGACAGGAAATGTGTCTTGTGAGATCAGTCCTTCAGGGAGAATGATAAATGGGATCAACAGCAGTGTGTTGAAGTTGTTCTGCCTCAGTGACACCGTGACGCAACAGCTGCTTGCCTTCCTAAAAGCCTCTTATCAGCCTGACCGCTCTCCACATATTCACTCGTGTATATTCACACAAACACACACACACACACACACATGCATTTGCACAAGCAGACATATGAGCTCCTCACCCTGTCCCTAAGGGGGAGTCCAGACTCCCTGCAGAGAAAGCTCATTTTACCCAGAGTTCATGCCTATTCATGGAGAGCAGTCAACTCAACAACGGTGGTCTTTATGGACAGTTGTAGCATGAGTGGCATATAAATCCAATAACAGAATAAATTGACTGGTTATGGTCTGAGGTTTCCTCTTGATTCAGTTGATCCACTTTCTACAGTCTCATTGCTGTTTAATATTGACTATAACATATTCATTTAAAGTTCACAATGTACAACTGCTGGACAAGTGATCTGTATACCTGATCATGATAGTCAAAGTTCTAACAATAAAAAGGATTTTGTTCCAACATCATTCTCCACCAACTTGATCCCTTATATTAACCCGACAACCCACCAATCCACTCAGAGACGTAGAAAAACTATTTGTTATTCATCATAAAATGACAGATGTCTAACTGTCTAACCTCAATTTCATTTTCTCTGAGCAGTGAAGTGAAGGTACATAGTTGGAAACTCAGCAGACTATGGGAGTGACTTGAACGTGAGTTGAATGTTAATGGACCCAGCAAAAGATTGTTGCTCCAGTTCAGATTGTGTGTTGTATGGTCCATAAGTCATGCTTTGACATACATGAGTTATCATTCAGTCCAGATATATCACCTCTTGTGTTTTATATCTGAATGCTCTGGCTCTGCATCACACATTTAGCATTCTCTATATCAATTTCATATTAGAGTGAATGTAGGCAGGGGGATGTTTGAAAGCTCCCATACGGGCTGTTTATATCTCACACTGCTGATGGATCTCTTAATATATTGGATAAGGCAATAGCTCTCCTCCTCTGCAGAGTATTATTAGTAGTAGTGTGTGAGGAGGGTGTGCATGTGTGTGATAAGCACTGCAGAGTTTTGACACTGCATGCGGCAGCAGTTTATCTGAGACATGAACTGTAAAATTTGGTTATCAGTTGTGAAAGTACATGTTATCTTTCCCACTAAATACAGTGGAGAAAAGATGTGTTCTCTACTTTCCTTCAGGCAGAATTAATTTTCAAAGCATTTCTAACTCATTAATGTTTGCACAATGTACCTTTGCATTAAGTGAACTTGAGGCAAAACTAAGCTATTCTATAGCAGAGAACACTGAAACACCATCCTCTGTTTCTGAATCAAAAGACATGTACTGTAGAAGAGGAAAAAATGCAGTATATGTTAACATGCACTACAGCATTATTATCATTATATATATATATATATATATATATATATATATATATATATATATATATATAATTTGTCTCTCTTTATCGGTCTCTTTATTTCTCTCTCTCTCTCTCTCTCTCTCTCTCTCTCGCTCTTTCTTTCTCCCTCACTGAATCCCTTACCAGAATTGGTAAAAACAGTCATGCAATTAGTAATTAATAATTAGTAATTAGTGTGTGTGTGTGTGTGTGTGTGTGTGTGTGTGTGTGTGTGTGTGTGCCCTGTCCTTTACTTAACAGCATCCATACATATGTATCTTCTTAGCTGTGATTATATTTTACAAAATGAAACATATTACCATATTTTCACCACACTGTTAATGTGCTGATGCAAATCAGTTAAACACTCAGTGATTTGAACCTTGAGATATTCATGTTGTAATTTGTAAAACTTCCAAATGTGTGGAAGTTTTATTTAAATTTATTTCAAGTATGCAACTTCTTCTGTTTTTCAGTCCCAGCAGTGTTCCATAATTTGTTCTTGTTCAGAGGTTGAACTGGGCTGCATCTCTTTGTCAGAGCGAGGTGAAGAGGCCTTCTGATGACTGTTTGTTTGCCGGCTGCTGGTTGAAATGGCTCTGAAGTGTCTTTGCAATCTATTCAGTCGATAATAAGCCCTCTCCCATTCATTAAAACCTACAACGGAACTTTTTGGATGACACACATTTAAGTGGAAAAAGCTTCAATC
The DNA here is from genome assembly GCA_023631565.1 of Gymnocephalus cernua. Lineage (NCBI taxonomy): Eukaryota > Metazoa > Chordata > Actinopteri > Perciformes > Percidae > Gymnocephalus > Gymnocephalus cernua. The sequence continues at coordinate 28,175,244 of CM042430.1, forward strand.
AACGAGCAAGACACATTGGTTAACTTATCTTTAATTCATGTGTTAAATATTTTTAATAAACTGACCTTGTCTCAAGATGCATGTCTTCCCTGATACATGCACATACATAATTGTGTGTGCACAGGCTTTCCAGAGGGTGTACCAAATGCAAGCAGTCATGGAGGAGAGGAGTTTTGGCATGTTTCCTTTTAACATTGTTGTTTATCTGATGATGATGATGATGATGATGATGATCAGTGATTCTTATAGTGATATAGTTTTCTTGGAATGTCTATTTGGTCCTCCAGTACTGCGTTTTTGTTTTTATACATTGGATGGGATGACAACGTGTAAATGGAATAGACGCTCCATCATTTTACCATGCAAATTACCAATTAACAATAGTGATAATAACATCCCAGTTTCTATATGAAAACAATAGTTTTGCACACAGTGTTGTGACAGCATCTGGAATCCTAAAGCTTAGCTGAAAAATATTTGGTACAGAGGAACAAGGTTGGTAAGTGAGGTCATTGGGTCACTTGGGCAGTGGTGGCCTAAAGGTTAGAGAAGTGAGCTTGTGACCGGTGAGCTTGTGACCGGGAGGTCGTCGGTTCAATCCCCACACCGACAGGATCAAATCTGGGTGAGGAAAAGTGACCCAGATTTACCACCACATTATCACCACTGAGGTGCCCTTGAGCAAGGCCCTTAACCCCCAACTGCTCCAGTGGAGCTGCTCAGTGGCCAGCTTCCAGGTATGAATGGGGAACTGTGTGAATGTGATCAGGGCGTTCCTGCAAAAGAGAGTCTTACTCTCAGTGAACCTCCCCTGAATAAATAAAGGTTAAAAAAAATAAAAAAAAATAATTGGTTTAATGTAGCACAATGTGTATTTCAATATATATATATATATATATATATATATATATATATATATATACAGTATATAATAGATTATCTACAGCTTTATATAAAGAAAATGATCAGTCTGAACCATGAACATAGAAAGAAAGAAAAAGACAAAATGTGTGAGGTGTTGTTAAGGTTTGGATGAACTAGGTGATATTTCAGGCTCTAGATAATATTTCATATTTGGATATCGCCATGGCTCAATGGCCCATGGGAGCAAAGACATGGAGGTAAATGGGCTTTCATTAGCCCTGCACTATTGCTCAGGAAACAATTTAGCATCTCTTCAAATACCAACATGCAGTGTAATATCTGCAACCTGCGTTTAGATTGTCGATGTATGTCTTCGTTCGAAATGGATGAGCATCATATTCTCTCTAAGTAACAAATCCTATTTGAAATATAAAATAATAGATACAATGCCCATCCCCATTTTAATATCTCTTTTTATTTCTATCCTTATTTTTTTTTATATATTTTATATTTTATCTCTTATTTATCTTATACATACTGTGTACATATACTTATACTTATGTTGTTTATACCTATAATTATATTGCTTAATTTTCCATGTAGAGAATGTGTGACGTGCACTAACAACACCAAAACAAATTCCTTGTATGTGTTAAAAACGTACTTGGCAATAAAACCCTTTCTGATTCTGATTCTGATATTAAATGTTTTTAAAGAAAATGCTTATTTTATAGATAGGTGCGTCGTATCAGCTAGAAACACTGTCGCCACACAATAAACCATTTATCGCAACAAATGGGGATACAGTTTTGCAGTCCTCTGATTAACCAGCATGCTGAAGATATAACTGAGAGCACACAAATCCCCTGTGGGTGTACACTGAGCTGAGTCACCACAGACTCAACGGGGTAAAACTGCTGTAGCAGGCAAAGGGCTGGTGAGGTGGAAGCAAAATGGACCAGAAGCCAGTGTAGGAGGACTAAGTGTAATAGGTCATTTCATTACAGCGCCTTGTGATGAGAGTGGATTTAGTGTGATGTGTGCAGTGATCAGTGGGTAGACTGCAAACATATGACTCTTGTGTCCTGCCTAAACGACCACACTCCAGTTCAGCCAGGAACACTCGGCAAGTGAAACCACTTCGGGGAAAAAACAGAGTAATACATACTGCTTCCTGCTTGTGGCCATGACAAAGTATTCATTGACATATAGTACAGCACATGTGACATTTGTGTGAACACACACTGTTAGCAGAAACAACCTTGCCTTACAGAAGACACCGGTTTGCACTGTAATTTATTATTTTCTTATGCATTTTTTTCTGTTAATGCTCTTAAGAAGAGAGATACAGGCATTTATGAGTGAAGTAAAGACTGATTGATTCATATAATTTCAATGAAAGTTAGTCTTACAAGAGCATTTATAAAGAACAGAGGCATGTTTCTGGGTTTTTTAAGAGTAGAAAAAACAAAAACCATGGAGATCTTAACCGGTAATGCAGCAACACAGTGGTGATGTTTGGATCAATATCAAAGATATCAATAATTCAGTATCCTTCATTACTTTTAGCTGAGTAGAAAAGTATGCAGTCTCCCATCTGTTTTGTATAACATATACAGTAAATGTCCCTAAGTGTGATATTTGTTTCTGCAGTAGTAGCGTTTACTCGTGATAGAGTAATTATCTCTTTCTGTGATTTTGATGGTTTTCAAAAGAGATATTTGCTATTCATGCTGAGCTGCCAGTGGGTGTTATAGTTATAGTGTGACTTTTCCCCTGAACTGTCTTTGCCTCTCACAGTTATTCAAATAGTCTATGTGTCCTCCAGGATTACAGTCACCGGTGGGTTTTATAGTTGCACTCTCACCTTTCTCTCTTTGTCCTCCTCCTACGTTCTATTTCCTTCTCTTTGGCACAAAGTCATTCAGTCTCTCAAGTTTGTAGTCACCTTTTCTCTAAAATTAGTGTAATGCAATGTGTGTATTTTCTCTCTTCTCCTGCATAACAGGCATTATTTAACAGTGTTTCACTTAAGAGCCTGCCTTTCATTTGTCTGACTTCACACACTCTTATACTGCTCTTTACTCATATCATTATAGTTAGATACGCAATACTTGTGCAACCCTGCCCATCACACAGTCTCTTCAAGGTCTCTCTGACCTCTCTGCTCAGAAATGGTAATACCACATCATATTTCATCCCTCTTTTTATAGGAATAGAAGTGATTATGTGATTAAGACGTGGTACTGTTAACTTTCTCAGAAAAAAGGAGAGATTTATTTTGTAACTTTTATTCCAAAAGTTTATTTTCCAGTGGGCATGAATAAGGCCATCTCAGTTATTGTAGTGTTTCATGTGTTTCCATGTATGTGGTTTATTATGTATCTTATATGGTAGGAAAAAGTACACTCTTATTTTAAATATTTTATTAGATATTGTTTTGTCAAGTAATGTCTATCATATAATCAATTATAATCAAGAAATCAGACAAATGTAGTCTCACTATATAATTATACTTTGGGATCGAGATATTTTACAGGTCCTTCACATATATTCACTTTTCTTTCTAATTAACATAAGTTTAACAATGTTCAATATCTATCAATCATGTATCAATATGGGTGTTTATTCAATACACATTGAGTTCCTGTTTTAATTTAGTGTATCATGTTTAAGCTCAATTTAGGCCCAGCAGACTTGAAGAGGAGACTTTTCTCTCTGCGTCAGAGACAGGAAGTGCAGGTTGAAAGCTATTGTTAGTTTAAACCAGGGAGATGTGAGGGAGCTAACATAGGGAAGTTAGCCTAGCAAGATGTTTCCTGTCAGTGAGTGGAGGGGTTTTCTAGTTGAAGCAAAGCTGCGCAAGTCTGGGTGCTGCCCTTTAAAGACCAAATATGGCATCACATGTCTTTTATTGGGCACTCCCCTCACCTCTCTGCCAGTTTGGGAATGTGATTGGCCTGAAGCCACATGACTATATATACAGCCCTTTTATGTGTGTCCCATTGGCTGATATGTGAGTGAATGTGTATGATTGGTTGTCTTTTATATTTTGAATTTTATTTCTGCTCCAAACCTACTGCTCCAAATGTTCTTTGCAATGCTTTTCATGATGACCCTGATAAAAGCCACACGCTGGAATGTGTTAGTTTAATAAATACAACTAAATAGAAACATACAAAACAATAAAGTTATTCTGCATACTACAAGTGTTTGGATGAGTTTTACATGACGAGTGTGTGAAGACATGACTGGAGGACAAAATGAAGCAGCATCTTTTACTAGCTGAACTGGAAAACAAACCTGGACAAGCTACAGAAAGGTAAGATTTATGTTTTATGCCTTAACTTCCACTTTTGCACTGTATCGCGGGAACTGTATTTTGTGCAAAACCACAGCAAACAAAGTTTGATCTTTTATCAGCAGTTCTGTGTTGCAATTGCCTGACTTTTACATGACATACATTTTGATATGTTACAGCAAGAAAGTGGCAGGTGTAAGTAATGACAATAATGAAGGATTAATTACCCCAGTGCTTCTCCTGCTATGGCAAGTAAAAAAGTCTCCTGTGAAAAACATCTTGAGACGGTTGTGGACATTGTGTATCTTCTAGTAGAATGAAGGGTTTGCTCTCCTGTGCTTCTCTGAGCTACAGGAGATACAGTAGTTAAATCAGGCAGGTAGGGCATGGTGTCTGTGTGCAGGTCAGAGTGTTTGAATTTGGACGTTTGGGACACACTGGGCTGTCCAGAGCGCTGCTGGGTTTAAGTGGAGTGCGTACAAGCAGCTGTCACTGCACTAATTTATGAAATGCCCATATGGGTCATATTAGAGTGTAGGAATAAACAATATCCATTGTATTGTTTGGAGGACTTGTTGGAGAGAATGTGTGGGAGACAAGCAGCAAAGCATTGTTTGCTTTGGCTGCAGTTTTTAGTGTGTCTACAAAATGCTCCATTTATCAATTTTCTTTATGTCCTGTGTTTTTTTTTTCTTCAGTTCTCATTAGCCTGCTGTGTTGTCCACATCTCCACAGAGTTATCACTGTATTGGTTGGCAGAAATGCAGCAGGAAAAAAAGACTTTGACTTATGAATGGTGATGTTATTTGCATTTATGTGGTCATCCTTGTCTGAATACAAATACAATTTCAGTCAATTTATGACAGGGTTTCTAATGTAAAAACATTACTTTCCCAAGTCTAGCTTTAAACTAACGAGCCTTCACATCAGTGGCTGTTTTTCTTAATCTGTTGTTGTTCCAGACGACTGAACACTGAGACCACAGTCACACCAAAATCCAACTATTCGGCTTAAACTCGCTGTCGATCATCTGCTGTCCTATTCTCCCTCATTTATGAAGTGACACTGCAGCTGTTGTTTTTTTTACAAAGACACAGCATGCTGTATAATGGAAAGGCAGTAGGGCTGTAACCAATTCTTCCATTTCTGTTAATTTGCATGCTTCTTTTATTTAGAGCTATACCAGCCCTCTTTTCATTAAGTGTGATTTCTCTAGTTGTAATACTAGTCAGATGCCAAGTGCCCCACTGTGCTTTTAGAGTTGCCTTGTATGTGTCCCGTAGCTCAAACATGCAATGATGCTGGCAAATGACATTCAACTCTCTAATGTAAGAGCTGCATGTGAACAGAGTAAAAATCTACATCATGACCAATTAATTTTCCTCAGAATACAAATGGAAAGCAAGAGAGTATTTTTCATATTGCAGTACAAATAACAAATCTACTCTGCAGTATCTCCACTTTGACTCAGTCAATGTAACCTGCTGGCAAAAATGGCATTGTGTTAAGAACATGCTAGCTAAATCATTACAGCCTCTTAATGCTCTCTCCAAATGAAATATTGGCCATACAGTACGGACTCCAATAAACTCCTGGATACATTGGCTCTATTTAAAACTCTTCATGAAAGCTTGTTGTGTTCGTGAGGTAAACACTGTTTTGTTGGTGCACTGTCTCTGTCCATGGTGCTGACTAATAGCCTGGATCAACCGTTTACGTATCTATTGCTGTAGTTCAGGCCAACAAACCTGTATTCAACAGTCCACACAATGTGTTTCCTACCTGTGTAGTCCACTGTCAACTCTTTGAACTCATTTGCAAGTGAGGCTCCCTGCTATTCTTGTTAAGAGTCTACCAACCAGCCATTCTCTCACTTACTAAAAAGAACGGCATGAATGAGGAAAATGAGGCCTTGGCTAATATTCTGACATACGTCAATCGGTTGTTCTCCCTCTGCCAGTCACAGCACAGATGACCCCTGCCTGGGCTAAACAATGTCTGTTTAAAATACTTGGTCAAAAATAAATGTAGTTTCTAACTGACATCCAGTTTTACTTGTGAATACTGAAATACTGCAGGCTGGACATTACTAAATTATTAATCAAAACAGCTAGGGGTTAGGGATTGTGAAGTGGAGGGAAAATCCACCTCTGTGCTACTAAGATATTTTCTCCCCAGCCTGGAAATCAGAGCATCAAGAGATGTGACCAGGTGATACAGTATAAATACTATGTGTGGACTGAACATGTGTAATTAATAACATTTAAAGATGACTCATTTAGGTACAGCAGTTTCAGGGTTCTGTTAATTTGTATGTTTAATCTGTGGCAATACTTAAAGAGAAGCTATAATGGAACAGAACCACCGTTATTGTTAATAATTGCACCTGTGCTTTGACAAGTAAAAATATCTCCTTTAGAAGGAGTCTGCTTTACAAGCTGTCACTGCCTATGTTGTCAGGAGTGTTACAGTAGAGGGTAATTATGGGTGCTTAACAGTGTTTAAGGAACCATATGTCTTTCATTATGGAACATGAGATGTGTTATGTGCAGCTATATTGCAATATTCCAGCGGTACTCTGTGAGAGACAAGCAGCAATGTAATGTTTGTTTTAGATGCAGTTTTTTGTGTGTGTCTCAGCTTTGTTTGTCTTGTTAGCCTGCTGTGATGTCCACATCCCTGAACTGCTAACACTATGAATGCCAGCAGAGATAAAAGCTGTGTGTTGCACTACAGTGAAAAAGCCGTGAGTTTTGTCAGTTGAGATTTTAATGGTGATAATTGGAGAAGTGACTTGTTTGTGACACTGAAAAGTCTAATTGCTGATATGTGGTTGCTTAGACTTTGCGTTGACGGTGTTTGTAATGAAAGTTTTCCCAAGTGCAGTTTTAAAGTTTACTGTTAAACAAAGTTGATAAGATGGCCTTAGCAGAATAACAAAGGAGTGGTTGACAAATCATCAACCGACAAAGAAATATGTTTTACAGTTTTCCTGAGTGTGTGCAAACCCTGATTAACTAAACATTCGTGGATATTGTGAGTCCCCCTCTTACGTGAATATCTACCGTATGATGTAATGTAGCCAGGTACCCATCTGTTCAAATGACCCAGCTGGACTGAAATCAAGTGAAATCAGCTCTATTAAACTTTTCTGGCAGTTCCACATTTCTTATGCCAGACTGTATCGTGGCTGAGTGTCTACATACAAAGTCTTTGGAGGTCTTTGGAGGTGAGGAGCCACAGTAAGCGATGATTAGTTAAATGTTTTGGCTTGTACATCCCAAGGTTGAGGATGAAGTGTCATTTTCATAAATCTGAAGAGCTTTAAAGAATAGAATACATGAAAAGTTCTGATTCAGCCAGGAAAACCTCTCTTATAGTTGTCAAGGATCCAGCTTCACTAAAAGGAGAATGCATACCCATGTATTTTCTGTGATTATAAAATATGTTGAGCTTAAAATCAGAGAAAAACAACCTCTAGCATATCCTACTTACAGTAGGCCTATGTTTCAGCCCAGCATGGATAAAATAAACAGAGTTTGAAAGTGAATTATGTTGCAGTTTAATAAATCAAGTTCCATTCCAGTGTTTATGTGGATTTACATGCACGCTCACACACTGATGGCACAGCCTTCGGGAGCAATTTGGGGTTCATTATCTTGCCCAAAGACACTTTAAAACGAGAAGTGGAGGGTCCAGGATTGAACCGCCGGTCATTGGACGACCAGCCGCCCAGTATTAAAGAAACATGATGTTCCTCGTCAATGTAAACTTCATATCAGGAAATATTAGCTATTTATCTGACCAGACATATGGTATCATCCAGACAGAACTGTATTTCATCATTTGTGGAGATAAGCTGGCTCTTTTTTTCTGTGATTTCTTCAACATGTGTTGTTTTTGGCAGTGGTGCGCAGATCATATTTCATGTGGCTAGAACCAGACTCACAGGACAGACAGGAGTGAAAATGTGATAATTACTCAGGATAGGGAATACTGTATCTCAGGAAGTCTTGAGGGGTGGTGAAGCTCCTAGTCCAGTGTTTTCTTAAATATCCTCTGCCATCTCTTGTGAAGTTTGACCCCCCCCCCCCCCCCCCCCCCCCACACACACACACACACACACACACACACACACACTGCGGCAGCAGAATTAAAAGGTGTTTTGTTTCTTTTGGGGATAGATGGGCTGCAGGGAGCAGGCAGATCAATTTACTCTGCAGGGTCGGGTCATGTTGACCTTTACTCTCCAAAATGCTGGTTTTCTGTCTGGTATTTTCTGAATCATCACAGCATTGTGACCAATACTTCCTACATCAGTGTTTGCCTCTGTCTAGCCAGCAGAGTGACTGGCGATTGCAGCTGAATACAAAAACAATATTACTCTGTTAATGATGTAAAATAATCATTAGCTGTCTTCTCCTCAGAGCAGATGTACCTTCTAGTCTAGTCGTTTGCCACCATCACAGCTACTGCCTCGTGTATTCCAACGATAAATAAGCTTTAGAATTACATTTGGGGTCCGCTGATTGCTCGCTGGTTAAACAGTGATGAACAGGTTGATGTAATGTAGCCTCCTGCTGTGGCTCTGTGTTTAGTAGCAGAAATCTGGTTGAGGCAGAAGTGCCGGCTGCTGTGTCTTTAGTATGTTGGTTGGTTTGCTGCTGTGCCGGGTTTTGTTTGTGTCTGCAGTCTCTCGTCCACCTGTTGCTGCTGCACAGTTCTGACACTCTGCAGTGAGATGGATGGTCGTATGGACACACCTGCTGACGTACTGAGAGGTTGCTAATACATTTAGACATTAGACTGGGATTATGGCTTTGTGAGTGTTGCTTACAGATTACATGCCATTAATAATATAAATAGGCCTATATAATCTGCAGTACAAAGCAGTATATTCTCCATTTAAACCATGTGTGTTGATTGTCTGATTTGAGTAATTGGACTGCACTCACTGATCGTCACAAGCTGTGTAAAGCTGCATAGTAAACACTCTTTACAGAGAGTATGCATCGTCGTTTCTGACTGTTATTCAGATGAAAAGATTATTATTCAGTCCATAGCCTCACATTGCTCCAGCAGTGCAGCATTGATTGAAGCTTATGTGGTTGGAAACTGTCAGGATTCCACAAAATACAGAATAGATGCATGCTGGGAGCTCCTGCTGTGGGTCACAAAACACATCACATCTATCCATCCAAACTCTTCCTCAGAAAAAGAAAGCTATTGAATGTAATTTGAAAGTAATATTTTTAGACCGAGTAAATGTGAATGAGGTTGTTTTGATCAAAACTAATTGTTTTGGCCGGAAGTAAATTGTTTCATATTGTGTAATGAGGGTACTTAACTTGACTTCTAAATCTCTGCTTTAGATGTCAGCTAGTAGTGCTAGTGCCGCACCAGTGTGTCACAGCGCGTGATGCAGATTGAATTCTGTGACAGTCTGTGATAATGTGTCTTTCATACAGACTGGTTCTGAGGGTGGCTTGTCAGTTAGGACCAGCTGAATGAGGGGGATGTTGCTTTGCTAATATGTTGGGAGTTGCTTGGAAGGGATGAGAACTGGGATCATTACTACCGTCTGTTCCTCTTTGAACCTGTCAGTGCTGACTTGTGCTCTAGAGCCAGGCACCAATCATTAGCCATCATTAATAGTTGCTGAGTGTTTTTTGAGTGTACCTCGGACTCGTTTTAAAACTCGAGGAGACCGTACCTTTCAGTTGGTAGCTCCTAAGCTGTGGAATGCTCTTCCAATAGGCTTAAGGTCATTGGACTCTATTAAAAAGCAGCTAAAAACCCAAATGTTCAGATTCCATTTAGGTAGTTGTGACCTGTCTGTTTTCTTTGTTTATTTTTCCTGCCATTTTATTTGTTCTTGTGGGTTTTTGTCTGGTGCTTTCTCTTTGCTTTGTTGATGACTATATTGGATTTTAATTAGTATTTTTTTTTATTGTGAAGCACTTTGTGACTGGTGTCTCTGAAATGTGCTACATAAATAAACGTTGCTTGCTTGATTGCTTGCTTGCTGACAGGAAACCCAATTCAACTGTTAATTGTCTTTAGAAACATTAGTGTTCAGAGTTGTGAACTGGACTAAGCTGTTCCTTATGAGTCTATTTGTTAACTAGATTATGGTGATACATTCTGAAAATGTGGCCAACTACTATACATAGATCAGGGGTGTCGATCCATGTGCCATGAATCCCAGAACAAGTTTCTGGTCTGGTGACAGATCACAGCAGGGAATTTCACTCATGAGTTCTTTCTTGCTGCTTAATGGTGGCATCATCAGTGTTGGCAAATGGTGAGAAAAACAAAATCACTACAAAAGAATAACAGGGTCCTTAACTTAGGCAAGTTTTGTTTTGAAAGCTATATGTTTAGTCGGGGAACTCTGATTCTCCAGAACAATTTGAAGGATTCTTAACACAGACACATTCCGCATATTCACTCTTCATACTGAGAATATCCTAAGAGCATTTGTGTGCTGTGTCATACCCAAAGCAGGGCTCGAGCCAAATGTTGTAAGGGTGCGACTAACATTTTTCCTAGGTCGCACCGGTGCACCTAACGTCCTCTCCGCTGCGTTACATGACCCATCCGCGCAGCCCCGCCCCCATTCACACACACGGCCACCGTGCAACATGAAGAGACATGGCGTCGGTCCACACTGCGACATTTGTCTACAGTTTTAATTATTGTTAACACAGCTGTATTGTTAAGCATGAGAGGGAAACCTGTATTTGTACCAGTCTCTTCGCTGGTAACTCTGTTACTGCGGCCGCCGCACGGCGAAAAACACCGACGAAGTTGTTGAATGCAACTAACTTCAGACACAGAGCCTGCTGGACCTGGGCGAGAGACGTGGCCAGAATATCATAGTTCATAAAAATGCAGCGCAGTGACGATACAGACATTTCATACACAAGATGTGTGTAACGCCGCTGACCCGCCAAAGCATTCGACCCGTTCATAGTGAGTCAGCCGTCACTCTGTGAGTAGCATTCTCTCTCTCTCTCTCTCTCTCTCTCTCTCCTTTATTTTGATAGGAAAGCTGAAGACATGAAAGGGGAGAGAAAGGGGGGAATGACACGCAGCAAAGGGCCGCAGGTCGAGGACTAAACCTCTATATATACCAACTGAGCTATCTGGGCGCCCTCTTTCTCTTTTAATCAGTCTGTTATTGTTGTTGATAACAAGTGAAGGAGCTTTCTCAGAGATATATATTTTTTAAATATATCCTAGGCTATTTATTTCAGATAATCTTCATTTACATGTGTTGCAGCTGTATATTTTCAAACTGAGAAGTAAACCCTGTCTTTGCATTTTATTTTAATCACAATCTGTTTTCATAAGAGTGAAAAGTGGCTTTGACTTAAAACGGAACATTTAGCCCACTTAGTCCACAGAGATTTTTAGTCCTGGACTAGTGGAAGATCTGATAAGAATCAGTGTGTGTGCGTGTTGGGGGGGGGGGGGGGGGGGGGCAGTTTGGAGTATTTTGATGCTAGGGAGTGTGGCAAGCTGGTTTAGCCAAGGCTAAAGGGGAAGAAGGCCAAATTACAGGTGTTGGCCATCTGAGGGGCATGTGACAGCAAGGAGGGGGAGGGGGGGCTATAAGACTTTGAGCCATGAAATGTTAGATCTCAGTTCAGGGAAGCACTTTGAAACAGTAACACTTTCTATTTTGAAATGTTTTACTTAAAATGTTTTAGTTTGGCAGCTCAGTGAAACACTTCAAACCTTTTTTTGTTAATATTTTTATTTTTATATGCAGTATGATTGTGCTTCAACTAAAAAAAATATTTTTTATTTACCTACACCTTATTCTTGTTTAAAGTAATTTACATAATATATATGAATGTATATGGAGTGTGATAAAAAGGTAACCTTGAAATTGTGGCGTTAACGGCGCCGCAAGGAAAAATTTGGGTGCACCTAAATTATGTTCTGGTGCACCTAAATAAAAAAGTTAGGCGCACCAGTGCAACCAAGGCAAAAAGTTAGTGTGGAGCCCTGCAAAGATGTATTGACAGTAAAAAGTATTTAACATGTATTCCATATTGCTATATCCTGTTGGGCTAGACAGAGCCAAATACTAACCCTTTATTGTAGCCATTCTATTCTTTTAAACAAAGTTTCTGTCTCTCTTTTTTAAAGGTATAGTGGAGGATTTTCTTTTTCCGGGTGGATCATCAAGACTATTGGTCCTCCTAGTTGTCAATCATTCTGCTGATATGTTTACGTAAGGCCGTCGTACGTGCTCGTCCCTAGGTAGTTATCGCTTTCTGCGGCCTCTAGCCCGACCGCCTTCTCCCCGCTCTCGGCTGGTGCTGGCTCTTGCACCCCCGACCTCGTCTCCCTCAGCTTCTAGGCGCACCCCCCCTCCTGGATCTTGGTCGGGATGAACAGGGCACGGGCTCGTAGTCAATATCAGATCCCACAAGACTCTCTTCTTGAAAGCTCTAAAGGCACCAGCAATAAAAAACAACAACAACTTAGATGCTAGACGATGGCTTGTTTGTTGGCCTGTAGCATGCTAAAGTTAGCTATAGAGAGGCTTGTCGTAAATAGATTTCCACTTACCGGAGCCATGCCGACAGCAATTTGTAAACAGAGCGTGCATGAGGAGAACTAGGCTTGTGCATGCTCTCTCGTGCACACGTTTAATAGGCGTTCCCTCTCGGGAGCAGGTAGAGTGTTTTTTCAAAAAGTGGAGAGGGCGGTTCTTTTCTAAAATTTGAGAAAATCATCCACTATACCTTTAATTATATGTCTCTTCTTCTTGCTCTTCCTCTTTTCTCTTTTCTCCTTCCTTCATTTTCAACCTGTGTGGTCAATACACACCGCCAGCTCTTGAAGCAGCAGTGATAATTATCTGAGCACTTGAGTTCTTTGAGTAATCAATTCAGCCATTTCATCCCAGAAAAAAAAACATTTAAGGCTAGTTTTTTCTTTCTTCCTCACCTCAAACATTTAATCTCACTCGCTTCTCCTCCTCCTCAAACTAATTTAAAAGACAGTCTCATTTTTCTTTTGCCTTTAACCAAGGTTTACTTATAGAAGACAATCTGAATGCAGCATAATGGATGAGACAGAACTGCAGCAACTGAAAGTAATGAAGCCTGGTTGCATTTATCTATCACTTTAGAGAAGGAGAAAGAACGACTGATACACAGAAGGACAAGTGAAACGAGAGACTTATGAAACAGGTACACAAAAGAAGAAGGAAGATAAAATAGTATAGTTTTATATCCTGTGCACGTAGTCCAGCACTGGGATATTGAGTATCTGTCCTTGGCTTCTGCTCTCCCACTCTCTCCAGAAGGTATGTGTTGTTCTGCATAGTGTGGCACAAAGTATGTTTTAGTTGTATTTTTTGTAATTACGTTGTTTTTTGACGGTTTAGACACGATTCCATAAACTAGAAGAATTTAGGTTTCAAATGAAGCCTCATACATGCATTTTGGCCTTCATGAGCTTTTCCCTTTGGGAAAGGGAAATAGACAAAATCAAGCAAAAGAGGTGGATTTAAAGAGCTGAGAACATTGACAGAATGGCAGAAATAGCTTTCAATAAGCCGCCCCCATAACTTAAGATGAAGATGCCCACCATGAACCGCAGTGTCACTGGTTCGAGTTCAGTCAGGGATCCCTCATTTCCAATCCTGCCGAGATCGTTGTGAATATACTAATTTGCTTGTTTTGGATCCCTGTATAAGTATAGTTCATGCATTATTATATTTCATAATGAGGAAAATATTGTTGACAACACAATTAGTAAGATTGTTTCGCTCCTCTCCAGTGAGGCAGCAGGGATGCTCTTTAATGTGTTCAGCTCTAAAACAAATCTCCTCCTATGATGAAGATCATCATTGTGATGAAAATGTTCGTATTACATTCAGTGTGTTGGTGCTCCTTTGTGTTTGTGCCTCCTGTGAGAATCTCATTAGTTTTTCATACCTGCAGTGTGGATTAGAGAAGCCCTGGAGTCTACACACACACACACACACACACACACACACACACACACACAAACTCACACATTTGACACACAGACATACAGTATGTGTTGTTGACAGTTTTGGGATAGTTCACTTTCTACATGAACTAGTTCAAAGTTCATTTCACACATTTCAAAATTAACTAGTTCAGTTCATAGTTGATACTTCAAAATGTTGAGCTAAGTTCACAGTTCCAAAAGTAGTTAAAATAGTTCATAGTTTTTTTTTCTCCATATGTTGCTGCAAGCTATTATTTTTCAAGTATTGCCACAGCCCATATAGAACCAGACAGCAATTATGTTATCAGTTATAACACTGAAACTATGCGTCAACTGTACGCAGTTAATGGGATTTGGGTCGAGGATCTGTCGTGAGTGTCTTTTGATTTTTTTATTTGCTTGCACATACCTTGAAAGGCTCGCCGGGTGCTTCAGTTCAATGTGCTGTTTCAGGTTGGCTGTGGATGTGACTGAAGTGCAAACTTTTTGAAAGCCGGCGGGCAAAGTTTGCACAGAAATGTAAGATTGTTCCCATCCTCACCGACCTTGTCATGGAACTCGTTTAAATGATCATACAACGCCTCCATGCTGCTTTTTGTTTTGATGACGCATGCGGCACTGTTGGCTGGTGTTGCCACATTGGGTGTTTTTTCCACTTCATATTAAGGTCTGTTTACTGTGTGTTTTAGCCGGGTTTTCGCCTGGAAGGCTCTATAGAAATCTGGCACCCTATTGAACGAAGTTAAACTGAGGGAGCGTGCCGTTCACAGACACCAGAATGAACGAGTTCACAGTAACGTTCATCAGGCAGTAATACCGTATGTTCAGTTCGCCCAAAATATGAACAAGTTCATGAACTATCATTCAATGAACGCGTTCAGGCACAACACTGGTTGTCGATACATTTGGCTATACTGTAGTGTACTGTAGACCATGCTGTAATTAAGTGTGCAGAGTATAATGCTATTTATTAAAAAATGCAGCCTCTTATTTACTCACAACCTTTGATATCTAATTCCAAGGATGAAGCAGATTTAATTCATATACCCAACATTTTTAATCATAACACTGAAAATCTACTTTTAGTTGACATTAATTGGCTGTTGCTGAATGACATCCAAACACTTTTGGTGGTAGTGTCTCCAGTGACATAAAGAGTAATGCACATCTTCAGCACACGCACACAGACACTTCTACATTCTGAAAACTCCTGTGGTGTTTGAGCCAAAATGACTTTGTCTGGTTAAAATGGACTCCAGCGTCTTCGCAGTTGTTCTCTCGGCTGCTCCGTGCTGTGTGATTGATGGAGCAATTACTCCATGAAATGGTCCAACATTACATCCTCCACCTGGTCTTTATGTCATGTTCTTCAGTGGAACAGACCCTTTATGGTCATTGTTCTACAGCCCCACACTGTTTAAATCATCAAACACATAATCCAACACAGTCCAAAAGCCTCATGTTTGTACAGGATCGTTTTCTCCTTCTTTGATAAAGGTACCGTTATCTGGGATGCTAATTTGATGACATACAGCCTTGCATGTATTATTGAAGGAGGACTTGTTTAGTGCTTGACCATAAAATAAAAATTAAAAAAACCTTATACAGGGGTGATATCTTGTCTGCAACAACAACACTTTTCATGTTCAAAAGTTGTCATAGATGAATGTATTGTTAATTTTGCCTCTACATTTTTCTTATTAAATAATATTTCAACTTGGAAGCCACTTATCTGTTGACTCACATCGTTGATATACTTCACATGCTCCCTGCATGAGTGCAAATGTAAGGACACACATATAAGGGCACTTACATCAACATCTATGCCTGCTTTTGAGTGGGTGGCAGGAAAGCGCTTGCAGCGATCATGTAAAGCAAGAGCATCTGGTCCTGTCACAGGCTTCAGGAAACAGCAGATCGGAGAGAAGAGCTGGCCTTAAATCCCTGCAAACTGTTAGCTCCCTGAGAGTCTCACACACTCTGGCAGGAGACGGCATATTGTAGGGCTTAGAGGAAGCATATAGCTCCAAGTTGAAGATAATGAAATTATTATATGTAATGTCAAATCACACTTGTGCAGACTGATAGAGCAAACTCTTTAGAAACCCCTGGTGTTTAAATCCATTGTATATGCAAACCAAATGTATTTGAGAATGATGGGGTTGAGGTTCGTATTCAACATGTGAGGGTGTTAATGTCGTGCACTTTTGTCTTCCTGGAGAAGACTTTAAATGAGCCACACTGAATGCTTCATTTGGTTTGAGGTCCTTTTAGCCTTTGAATTAAGTGTTAATTAGAGAAGAAATTATGTGTGGCAAAGAGATTAGAATAATCTCCTCCTCCAGGTGTCCAACCTCCACTACACACCGGCAATAATCTCACCATATCCAGTGTATGTCCTTGAATATTCAACTGAATCCAATTACAAATGTGCGTTTAATTTTTTCTCCATTAAGATTTTAAGGTCACACATTACTTTGATAAATCTCCCATTCAGCACGGAACTCTTTAAACAAGGTATTGACAGGACATTTCACAAAAAAAAAACATATATGGTTCAAACATTTACAGTATATTCCTATAAATCATGTGTCGAGCATATTAATGTCTACCATGAATAATATGTTTGGATAGCAAGATAGAAAGTAATTCTTTTCTTTAGAGCTCTGTTGCAGTCAATAGCAGTCAGGATGCTTTCTTTGCCTTTTTGCAGTAGGGCCAATTCTATACACTGCAGATCTCTGATATTTTGCACACTGACATGGTCAGGATTATAAATGGAGAAGAAAGAGAGAGAGAGAGAGAGAGAGAGAGAGAAAGAGACAGTGAGGACAAAAAGAAGGAGTAACTCCTCTAGACATAGATTTATCTCTGCACTTCAGAGGCTCAAAGTCAGAATTGATTTTCTTTACTCCATTTTCACAAAGAATTCATTCTCACACTACATTATTTCCTAGTACATGACACCATGGATGATCTGACCAGGATACCTCCGTGGAGAACATTATAGATACTCTGCTTAAAGGGTAACTACTTTTTTTTTTTTTTTTTACTTGGACCCTATATTCCTATGTTTTTGAATTTAAGTGACACATGGGAACAACAATCTTTGACATTGGTTCAGTATTAAGCAAGATCACTACAGTCGGCAGCGGTGTAAGCACCAATATAAGTTAATAGGGCAATTGCCCAGCTTGTATTTACCTTCACAAAAGTGCTCATTTTGCCTCTGACAGGCTCAGATTAATATTCTTTATGGAAAGGATTTCTAAGGAGGTCGACCTTTCTGTTAAAGAGTAAGATCCTTTTTTTCAACCTAAAAACATCCGCGGAATTCCGTTTGCGTTCGACAGAAGCAAAATAAAACTATGAAACGCCGTTTTGGGTCGTCTTTCCACTTTTCCAACCATCACAACTCTATGGTTTACCAATTTAGATGTGAAAATATGTTGGCACTATACACGCTAAAAGTATTGCTTTTTAAAATGGAGTCTGGTGGGTTTAGCACTAGCCACGTCATAGCTGTTTCTGGTTAAACAGAAAGGTCTCAAAGAGGTTTTTAAGGTCTATCTCTGAAGGGATCCTTTCCATAATGTTGTCAGACACTTAGCATATGAATCTGAGCCTGTCAGTGGCAAAACAAGCACTTTTGTGAAGGTAAATACAAGCTGGCCAATTGCATTATTAACTTACATTGTAGCTTGTTTTGCCGCCGCTGACTGCAGCGATCCCGCTTAATACTGGACCAATATAAAAGATTGCTGTTCCCATCAGTCACTTAGACACAAAAATGTAGGAAAATAGGGTTGAAAAAAACGGTCAAACAAACACAGGACTTTCACTGAGGAGACTGGGGTTTGTGTCCCGTGTAACTGTTGCTTTTTGAAACTAACAGTGTTTTATAGACTTTTGTCTGTGACGCAATGATGTCCATGATGTCACGTTACCTCCCGTAGCTTTATGTGACTCATTTTAAGCCAACGTTTTACTAACACTAACACTAAGTATCTTTGCTGCCTAAACTTAACTAGTTCCAATTCACGACGATATCAAAGTGTTTAAAAGTGCTACCGTTACCATAAATACGTCACGTGATTAAAAAAAACTGCCATCACGGTCACATGTTACAGTCACATATTCAAAATGGCCGCTGTGCGGCCATATCAAGACGTTTTAATAGAACACTCATATTTGTCATTTTGGAAGCCATTTGAAATCAACCTATTCTGTCCTTTAGTTATGAGGATGTGTTGGTTCCTAGAGTTTCCTGTTGTAGTGTTTCTCTCTGCTGAGTGCTTTCTCAAAGCTGCTCCCTGCCAAGTAAATTGTTTCATTAACCTGAATGAAAATGAATTGTGGCTACTTCAGGGTCACCCAAAGAGGAATAAATGATTTCCTCATCAATTCTCTGCTTATTTATTGCCCTACAAACTGAGCTCGGCCCAAGGTTGGGACAGGTGCAGGAAAGTGGAAGTTGCATGCAAATATGGTAGTGTAAGGGAAGGTGTTGATGTTTTGAAAGAAACACACTAAGAATAGCCATTTTAGTTTAGGCAGGGCCACATCACCCTTTCAATAATTCCATGTGTAGGCAGTCAGTCAAAATTGTACTGCGATGTATTGAAATAAACAAAATGTTAATATGCCAAATAAGAAGAAAAAAATGAATACAAAATGAAAGTGTCCTATACATCATTAAACATGTGATTAAAGATCTTTGACTACATATTACCAATATACTGTATATATTACCACATCCCCCAAAACACATCCTGTATTAAATGTATCTGCATTTCCCGAACTTATTGGAAACTGAAATTAATATTAGTAATGTAAAATCTTCCACCAGGTAAGATCAGGACTAATCCATTTTCCAAGAGGCTCTGCTCTCAATCATGTGGGATAAACATGTTTTTTTTCACTGCTGAACCTCATTCAGCTCTCTTATATTCTCTCCTTTTTACTGTGGAGACGCCATCTCAAATGAAATCCATTCATTTTCATCATTATCACTGCATTTTAAAACGTGTTGCACGTTCATCTTTTAATGTCTTACAGACAGATTCTGATACTGAACCTTTTTACTCTTAAATGTCAACCCTTTAAGCTATAGAGAAAGTTATCAATAGCTGCACTGAGCTACATTACATTAATTTCTCAGGTTTCTGTAGACAAGTGAAGTGTCATCAGATGCGACAAATGCAGTGTGACTCCTGCTGCAGGGTGTAAGGCAAATAAGAACCAATAAAACACTCTGTAGCTGTAAAACTGTAAAAGGGAGAAGAAAGAGTCTAATGTCAAAGCGCCGTGGAGGGAGACAGCAGCAGGACCACCACTGTAGGCCAGCATCTCTATTTAGCAAAGGTCAAAGCATGTAGTTATGTACAGACTTTAGTCTGCAATGTGTTGTGTGGTATATCATCGGTGAGATGGGGAAACATCAAATCTTTGATTAATCTATATACAATCAGTGTTGCTACTACTCCCTACTTCATATATAGGGAGTTCATCTGCAAAATGAAAAAAAAAACACTTTCGGACACTACTCGGGGCATTTGTTCGGCGCCGTTATTTACGTCAATGCCGTTAAACGATCAAAATGTTTCAGATCAACCTTGGACGATGGTCAGAGATGGGAAAAGTACTCACTTCTCATACTTAAGTAGAAGTACAGATACTTGTGTTAAAAAATACTCTGGTAAAAGTAGAAGTACTGATTTAACTTATTTACTCAAGTAAAAGTAACAAAGTACAGGCTTGGAAATGTACTTAAAGTATAAAAGTAAAAGTAGCCTTGCGAATGACAACCATTTTTTATGCAAAGCTACCTGGACCACAAATGTTACTAGAGTGCAAGCTGAGAAACTTCAGTAGCCATGGAGAAAAGGCTCTTTATGTATATATGCCATTGTCTACATTTTAAATGGATGTCTGCCAAAAGGCCTAAAACATCACATATATGATTATTGTGACAGAGACTGGGACTCCAGGTTAATAAGATTCTGACTGAGTAGCAAGATATGAATTCAACTGTGATTCTGTAATAATTCACAGATCCAGTTCCATTTTGAATCAACATTTAAAAGGAATCTACATGTAAGTTCTGCATACTTTTAGAGTACAACTAACCAGTGGTGTACTCTATATTTTTGTAGTGAGTATACTGTGATTTTCCCCTCCCAGCCTCATACTCGCCTGTCCCAGAGCGACACCCCATACAGTCGGTACTGTGACGTTTCTGAATACGAACTGTACACGGACAACTGACGTTTAAGTATTGATGGCGTTAATTTAAAGTCCTGGAAAAACAACACTTAGAGTTGAGTATAGATGAGACAGATTTAACTTTTTGAGAAACGCAACCGAACCTGAACGCAACAGGACATCACATCACACAAATAAGCCATTTAACCGACACCCCTACACTGCCACACAAAACCATTACTAATAATTAGCATCATCATACAACTTTTGTATCGATTAGCAGTAAAATCTGCTGATAAGGGCCTACATTTACTCAAAAGTATTTAATAAACTGTTTACAGTGACATGGCTAACAAATGCATAAAAAGCAGACAAAAGAAGAAAAAAGCTCCACTCTTTCTATTTTAGTTAATTATCTGACCATTGCTAACTAACATTACCATATAGTCATTTAATTGTGTAAAGCAATGCATATTTAAGATTTAAGAATTTACTCTAATGTTGCATAGTCATTGACCTTATGAAGGCCAGGAGTTCTCACTGTCTCGTCATCTGAAACAAGGAAATATAAACTTTGTATTCTGTTTACTGCTGTACTCAGACACACAGGTACACACACATATAGACACACAGACACACACACAGGCGCGCACACACACACACAGGCACGCACACACACACACACACACACGCGCGCGCGGGCGCACGCACGCGCGCGCACACACACACACACACACACACACACACACACACACGCGGTATCATATAAGCTAGGCTACTCTCACTTACCAGGTAACAGTAGGCTAAAGTTGGTGGCAGCTGTATCACCCGACGTGGCAGCAGCTTCAGGGACAGACTTTTGACAGACTTAGTTCAAACTCTAGATAACTAACTAGTTGCGAGAAACGAAAGACCGCGCAAAGAATGCAACTTGTTGTTGCTTAGTAACGTTAAGTGACCTCACGTCAGATCCAGGGCCACGGAAGCCCCCACAGTCCAAATGTCAGAGCTTTCCAACCCCCAACACAGACAGGGTGAATTTATGAATGAAAATGAGAACGTTCTGTCATAAACAATGTTGTTACGTATCATCGCGCTTTTGTAAGTGGGTAAGTAACGAGCCACTTTTGTAAAATGCAAGGAGTAGAAAGTACCGGTATTTATGTTAAAAATGTAAGGAGTAAAAGTAAAAAGTCGGCACAAAAATAAATAGTAAAGTAAAGTAAAAATACTTAAAAAATCTACTTAAGTACAGTAACGAAGTATTTGTACTTCGTTACTTCCCATCTCTGACGATGGTACATCCGTAATAAATGCTGACATGCATTTTTGCAATAAATACGTACATATTACTGTATCACGCAAAGGGCTGATATTAAAAAATATATATATAATATAAGAAAAGACAAAAAATAAGACTTGAACTGACCTGTTTTTCCTACGGAACGGAGCTATTGTGTTGGATAATAATATCAGAGGGCTATTTCACAAAACCAAGATAAGGGATTAAGCCGGGATTTCCCAGTTATCCTGGCTCAATTTAGCCTTGACTCGGTTTCACAAAAGCAGAGGCACCTAAGTTACCATGGAGATATATTCTGTGCTGGTAGCCTGGTCCTGACCAGGCTAACAGCCAGGATTTATTAATCCTGGAGCCTTTTCTGTTCACTCAGCAGTGGTTTTACCCTCTTGTTATCGGCCTGCATTAAAATGCAACAGGTACATATTGCTGTTCATTTAAGTACTGTTATTGTTTAAAGTTGTGACCATTATTTTTCATAATCAGTAAAGTGACAGTCGTTGTTACTGTTATATTGCTGTATGAAGACTGCTGTTCATATTGTTGTTAGAAGTTTGGTGAATATATTATGACAGTTGAGATAATTAGAAAAGGCTGATAAAGTTGCCAGATGTGTTTTAAATGAAGTCAGTTACTAAGGGCAATATATAAAGTGCTGTACATGTGTGTTTCTATAGTGGACCAATGCACCTTGAATTATTTTAGTTGATTAATTTTTTTTGTATTCTGTAACAATAAAGGATTCAATAAACTGACATTCTTAGCACACAGTGTGTGTTGTCCAGTAAACTGGGCCTATAATTTGGGAGGATTGTACAATTATAAAAACCTATCCTAATTGTACAATCCTACTTAATTATAGTCTTAGTTCACTGAACCAATAACTTATATACTGTAGACTACTGTACATTCATGTAACAACAGGGAGAGGACAACCCAAAGTTTTTTTTTTTACCTTATATTTTGCTGGGGGGATAACTGATGAATATACTCTGTTACATTCATGTTTACAGTGTGCATTATATTTATCACTTAATTATCTTTATAGTTTCTAGAGTCCAATTTCTTCAGTGTCTTTCTTTTCTATCTTCGTATATACAGGGAGAAAAGCATATAATATGTAAAGACGGAAACTCGGCCTCTATAAAAAAAAACTTGAGAAAAAGCGTGTCAGATAACAGCTGACCGACTGAATGATAGTCTAAAAATATACATTTACGAACTACTGCTCTTAGCTGAAACCATTCAATGAGTTACTTGTCATTTGCAAAAACAAACAGTTGTACACTTTGCATTAAAAGCGAGCAGTGGAAGTTAATATGACTTATTACATTTATATTTTAGCCCATGAGAGAGAGGGAGAAACAGACTGAAAGAGATATTTACGCATCATATTCTAGCGTTGTAGAAAATGGAACTTCATGGTACATTTTTTTTTTACAAATGTGTTTGACGTTATCATACTTCCACAAGAAGCTGCTGCTCACTCTGTATAAAGTATGAACAATGGGTATTCTCCATTGTAGCATCAGTAAATCTGTGATCGACCTCATGGTCTGTTAAGGAAATCCGTGAACGTGCATCTATCCGAATTACTTCAGCCTGACTCGACCTAGTCGCTCCTCCTCAGCCTGGCTTGGCCGTCGTGAAACGCACCAAGCCAGGCTGCACAGATTAGACTAGGTCAAGTCTCACTTTATCGGTTATCCTGGATTTATAAATTCTACTTTTGTGAAACAGCCCCCAGGGTCAGTTCATAAAGAATAGAATACGTTGCATATGTGTGCTGGAAAAATAACTGTAGTGGATAGACTTTTTAGACTTTGTTAAAGCAGGTTGGTGTAACAAGGCAGATATACAGTAGCTGACTATTCTATTTTTTCAGGATTTAATTCTTGGTTATACCTGTGTCAGCAGCTCTAAAATTGAGGCTCAGTTTGCTTTTTCTTAACATCACAGGAGGCTGGTGGAAGCTGAGCACTGTATCCTGCTTCTATCAGTGTACATTAAACAATTACAGTTACTTTGTCACTCTGACAGTGTAAAGACTACTTTTGGCAGCAGCTGAATGCCAAATGTTTCTTGTGACATGAAGACTTTTTGTGGCCAATTTGTTTCTTTCCTGCTGTCATAATCTGCTCAAAATGAGACAAAGACACAGTAATGAAACCTCTGATCTAAGAAAAGACGCAATTAAGACACAATTAATTCACTATTATCTTATTCAAGTGAAGGCCCTTTCTATGTTTCAATATGTCAGTTTTAAACTACTACATCGTACACGTAACTGTCCCATAGTTCTTACTGATCTCAACCCATCTCATTTAGGACTCAGGTGTTGTAGTCTAAACCCAGTTTTGGAAAAAACAAAACATCTATATTAACATTTTGGACAAACCTTAACGTGGTTCAAATTTAAAGTAGCTTCAGGATAAATCTCCTGGGTGATCCAGCCAATATAATCAAGTTTTCAGATATTGTGTTGCATTAAATACAGCACATTTCACAATGTGATCGTGCTGTCACTCCTTTCCTCTCTCCTCCTCATCAATGATCTATTTAGTGAATATCTTTCCCCCAGCACAGTAATGATTGTTTGAGTCTCCACCGTGAAAGGGTCATTGTCTTCCACAATGAACTTTGACCTTAGTAGAAACTCTGGAGCTGAAGTATCCTCAACAAACATACTTCATATCTTCTGAGCCATTCGGGCGGCGGTTATGCAGGAGTCCTTTAGACTAACTGACACAGACAGTTCTACTCTGGCTCTGGTTAATCTACTAAATAAAGATGACAGCTGAAGACTGTGTGAGAACAATATAGCTGAGGGGGGGGGCAGGCATTTTACAGCAATACAAAAATGTTTTGTCTAGTTACATAGTGGCACAGGTCAAATCATTTTGACTTTAAGTTAAATGTAACCATGTGAAAATAACTTTTTAATATCCCAATACTTACACATAGTACACAAATCACATCTCTGTGTTTAGACATAATATACTGTAAGTGCCTCTCTGCATGTTCAAGTTCCACTTCCGGGATTGCTCCAGTGCTGCCGGAAATTCCGACTTTTCCCCCCAAATGTCCGTTACCTTACTCTTTCTTTGTGTTGGAATTTTTCAACTCCGGTGGATTTCTGAGGACTATGGTTGACTGCTCCTCAGATCTCTGCACGGTTAACCCAGACAGCTAGCTAGACTATCTGTCCAATCTGAGTTTTCTCTCGCACGACTAAAACAACTTTTGATTGTACAATGTTCCACCAAAACAAGTTCCTTCCTGAGGCTATTTTGCAGCAGCGCCGTGGCTCTGTCAGGCGCTTAGCCATGACCATTGTGATTGGTTTAAAGAAATGGCAATAAACCAGAGCTTGTTTTTGTCCCATCCCAGAATGCTGTGTGGACTAGGAGACCTTCCTCCACAACGCTGCGGAGGAGGGTCTGACAAAGCGTGACTACACCTAATTAGATGGAGGGTTTGGATTGTAAAGTATTTTACAATTTGCAAAGCGTATTCATGACTGATGTTTACCTGTGCATTGTCAGAAGATGTTTTAAGGTACCAACATGAGTAACAACCTCCCAATTAGTGAAACAGCCAAACGTCCACATAGAGCCAAAAAAAGCTGTGTATTTTTATGTGACACAAGGTGTCAGCAGTCAGAAATGCAGGGTTAATCTCATGCCACATGAATGCTAAAATTACACTTGAACATCTGAATTGCAATGCTGACATTGATAGCACTATTGGTCTGTTATTATTAAAGGTTCACTAAAACTGGAACCCTGAACACAATACGTAGACATTATGTGGGGTAAGATTGTGCGCACAAAGACAAGGTTAGTATACAGTAAATGTGGCTGCCGAGGCAGTGGCAGCGTGACTTTATAATCACCATTTGAAATCCGTGGACTTCTTTGCCTTGGCTGTGTAGCCTTGTTTGTATCGCATAATTCTTCATGTTTAAGAGTCCATCCTCTGCTCTGCTCCTTCAGCCTCCCTGAGGTCTCCAGCAGGCAGCTGTGTTCTGCTTCCCAAAGTGGTTGCTTATTCTGCAGGTGAACACAAAGGTTGACGTCCACATGACATTCACGCCTACACACAGAATGTAATGTTTGCACATAATATTATGCACAGAAGCAGACATACACACACACACACACACATCACACAGCGGTGTACACTTAGTACATTGTAGGCACACTAACATACAGAGAGTGAGGGAATATGAATATGTTTAGTTTAACACTGATTCATGTTTCTGTTGGATTTATGTTGGAGTCTGGTTGGTAAAGTAACTTTCTGTAACTTTCGGTATGTTGCTGCCTTCTGCCGTCACACAAGTTAATGAAAATGATGTTCAGAAGACACAAAGATGAGTTGTTGAACGTTATGATGAAGCGAGCTGTTTATTTTAATCAGCCGCTCTGACACTTGGAGAGAGGCGCCGCAGGAAGTTGGATGCTGCTGAGCTTCTGCTGTTGCATATCAACATGTGAAATTATAAACATGATGTGATGCTCTGTGAGGAGTTACAGAGAATACAAGTATAAATGTGTTAGTCAGATTTTGATGAGATAGTGAAGGTTTCAGTAACACCTTCTAAAGTATGCAAGTTGTTCTCTCTCACACAGTGTGTCTCTGTCACTCTGTCCTGGCTTTCTAAACAAAACTTGATTAAGCGGTGGCAGTTATTTGAGAAAGAAACACGTCACACATACTTAGAATTCAGGGAAATGGAAATTAGATTTACTCAGTGACTCGTGTGTGTGTGTGTGTGTGTGTGTGTGTGTGTGTGTGTGTGTGTGCGCTGATACAGCATGGATGACTGTAAGTAGTGGGATAACTGTTGATATGTATGCAGGCTACATCTGCCAGACTTTGTGTCCAGTCTAGTGTATGCTGCCTGAAAAACTCCACTTGTTAACTGGAGTGATTCAGTCGCCCTGACACTGTACAGCTGTGAGCTACAGCCAATGGGACATGAAGGGGAGGCAGTAGATGAAAGACTGCTGCTTTGCTCAAGAGTCTGATCTCAACAGGCCAGGCTGAGTGTCTGTGCAGCAGGAACAGCATTACACGTTAGGCTTGGGATGTAGACCGGTACCTGGTATAGCTAAGAGGTCATGGTGCATGCTGCAAATAGTAATAGTAATGTTAAATTAAAAAAATATTCTTGCCTGATAATTTTATCTGTACATGGTTTTTCAGCTAAATTTTCCTCAATTGCCCAAAATATACCTTTTCATTATACACATAATGTAGCTTTGATGGACAGAAAATGCAGCTAATATGTATTTTGTTAAATATGTATCTGCATTTTATTAGAGACATTTTCTTTTATCGCATAACAATTGCACAGAAAAAATACAGACTCACTTTGATGGCCTAAAAACTGCCCCCTTCACTATCTCATCAAGAACAAGCGCAATGATTCATCCCGGTCTCACGGCAGTTTGTGAAGTGGTCACGTTATTTAATCTATTGATTCGTGTACACGGACATGTTTATCTTGTTTTTTTCGTGGTGGTCAGCACATTTTCTTAAAAAAAAATGTTTAAACTAAGTATTTCAATGAGAAGCATCTTTTGTGATCACAGCACGACTAGAGTAGTATGAAATGCTGAAAATCCGCGCAGGGATGTTGGTTGTGGAGGTGGATGGGTCAAACAAAACAGGACTTTCACCCCGGAGAGTGGGGATCTTGTCCTGCGTTTGACGTTTCCTTTCCCCGTTCTTCTTTTCCTAAACCCAACCGTCCCATTGTTGTCCCATGTCCCCCAGAGACCGCAGATCGTGTCCCGGCGTGTGACGTGTCCTTTCCCCGTTCTTCTTGGATGTATTAAGAGGTCGGACCCCTGTGTCGGCGAGTCGTGGATGAGCTGTTATCCCTCAAATGTCAGCTCATGGGAAAGAAAGGTTGATATAAAGTGCCAATTTTTTAACCAAACATGGACTTCTAAGTATGTATTTACTGAAGTCAAAGGTAAAGCCATGTGCGTAGTTTGCGGTGAACAGATGTGTTGCTGTGTTAAAGAATTATAATTTGAGTCGCCACTTCAATACTAAACACGCAGAGAAATACAGCTTGACTGATGCAAAGCGGGAATAGACATCTGAAGCTTTGCAAAAGCAGCAAGGCTTTTTTACCAAGTGTCAAGAGCAGCTTTGTGATATCCCACAAAATCGCCAAAACAGTAAGCCATTTTCTGAAGGGGAGTTTATTAAAGAATGTTTGGTGGACTCTGCTGCGCTAATATGCCCAGAGAAAAAAGAGTTCTCTTCTTTTTTGATGTGCCTTCTGACATCAAATTATTATTGAGTAGATTTGAGTTTAGCCTATTGGTCCGGCCCTCCACAACAGTCCCTGTTTCTCATGTGGCCCCTTGGGAAAATGAATTGCCCACCCCTGGTATAGATGCTTCCCATTATGTGCTGACCACCACGAAAAAAACGAGATAAACGTGTCCGCGTACACAAATCAATAGATTAAAAATAACGTAACCATTTCACGAACTGCCGTGAGACCGTGTTGAATGACTCCCTTTCCAAATACTCAGATTCAGCAGCGTTGGTCACAGAAACACTGTTCTCTTGTTAACTTTCTAAATCTATTGGCCTTATCAGTCAAGCAATAAATTGAGGGGAAGGAAAGAACTGAACGACTGGAAGAGGACATGCATAAAAGACGAGGAAGGCGTTTGAGATGGATTTGAGCAAAAACTTTTACACCTGGAGAGAAAGTGGTCCTCCAAAAACAAACAGTGTTGTGGAAATTGTGGACCTGATAAAGAGATGATCAGAGGTGGTGGAGAGATTGGACAGGGAACGGAAAATAAACACAGACAAAAGGAAATGGGAAGAAAGGCAAAAAAAAAAAACAGAAATAAAGAGAAAAGATAAGAATGATTAAAGGAAGCAAGATGGGCATGTACCGATTAGATTTTTAACCTCATATGGCCTCTTCAATCTTGGTCAGCTTTATAATTTGCCTCTCCATGCCTCTGATGGATTATGTGTATTTAGAGCTGCTTTAAATTAATAATTCCACTTAAGTTCCACTAGGGAAGGCGAGGCATCCAGACTGCATCAAATATATCTTACATTTTGACAACAGAACAAACTCCTGGTAATTAATTCAGAAGTTTTTTTGTTCATTGAAGGTTTAATTTACACACCCGGCGCAATAATTACTTGGTTCTCATAGTAATAAGTGGGTCTTTT
Organism: Gymnocephalus cernua; assembly: GCA_023631565.1. Taxonomy (NCBI): domain Eukaryota; kingdom Metazoa; phylum Chordata; class Actinopteri; order Perciformes; family Percidae; genus Gymnocephalus; species Gymnocephalus cernua. The sequence continues at coordinate 28,204,139 of CM042430.1, forward strand.
ATGTTTTACTCAAACACAGTACTTAATGATTTTAATAATACACAATGACTTCCAGATTTCTGGCAGTGATAAAGTAATGAGGGCAGGTGGAAAGCAGCTGAATTCCCCCTTGGCCTGTGCCCATGACACAGATAGCCTGACACCTTAGATATATTGTGGTGTTGATGACAACAAACACTGTTGTGTTCCACTGGTGATTGTTGTAAACCTCCATTTCTGTCACTAAGATACATGAACAGGATCCTCCCATGCTGTTGCCCTATTATTTTACCTTCTCCATCATGTAACTAGGACAAAAAGTATGGATTTCCAACATCAATTTCAAAAACAATTGTGCTCAGTTGGGCGGAATTATCCAACATGTCAGACATTATGATTATGGTAATGTCTTGTGAATAATGACCATCTATCTACTCAGCCTGTTTTTGCAAATGCTCAGTTTGAACATCTCTTCTTCTACTGTTTGTGAACTTCAGCATGGCCTATCTGTCATCATGGCGCCGGCAGTGTGACATTGTGGTCCTTGTACACAAATTGAAGTTGAAGAGTTGTGATTCAGGTTGTGGTATTATTTAAGTGAAGAGGAGACTCTCAGCAGTAATACCACACACATTCAGTATCTTGTTATCCATACTTCTTCTGCTTTGCCATCTTTTTTTTGCTTTTTCAATTTGGAATATTTTCATATGTTTATGTGTTCTCCACATACAGTGGGTACACTTGAATGGCAATTTTCTGCTTTTTCTCTCAGAGGTAATGATGCCATCCATTACTCTTCTTAATGCAATCCATTTAACATATTGTAATTCAAAGGGCAGGTGCATTTCTGCTGTTTAGATGGATGAGTTGTTCCAGCACTTATCATTGATATGCAAATGATGTCAAACCATACATTTAAAGTGTGTTCATGCTAGAGGGAGAGACAAAGAGAGAGACTTAAGCTTGATTTATGGTCCCGTGAAGGCTCCACGCAGAGCTTTCGCCGTAGCCTACGTAAGTGGCCTAATGTTTATACTTGTTGGTGTGTGCGTCAAGCCGGCGTGTGTGTGTGTGTGTGTGTGTGTGGGGAGTGGGTGATAGAGCGAAGGAGAGGGTGAAGGCGATTAGCTTCGGAGCGAGTAGCGACTCTAGAGTCATAGTGAGAGGAACAAAGTGTCTCCCCTCCCCTGTTCTTTCTGACCACGGTGGGAAATCTGTAGCAGGAAAAGTTAACCCTCTCCTTGATTTCATGTTGTTTATGGAGAAGGAGAACCAGGAAATGAGTCGGGGGAAATGCAACGCTACCAAGCCACGGCCGCGCAACGTATGTCACCGCGACGTGTAGTTACATTTTTGCAAGTCAGGCCATGGCGTAGGTTCGTGTCTCCACATCCTACGTCCGTAGTAGTAAGTGCCAATGTTAGATTTGGTTAGAAGAGGTTGATCAGTTGGACTTCTAATATCTCTTATGGATGTGAAATAAATAAATAAATGAATTTGAACACCACTTACTTAATGAGAAGCTTCTCCGTAGTTCAGTTCTTGTGTGGTCTGAGGTTTCCTCTTAATCCATATTATATCATAGAGAGCAGCCACTCACTAAAGTCTCATTACTCTTTAAAAGTCAACATGAAATATTCACATTCATAAGGTAGGGAGGATCTCAAGGAAAAGCCGCTGGAAAAACCGTATTTGATGATGATTATGAAATATTCATAATCATGAATAAAATCAAACTGGGTTTTTGTGTGATTGTGGATTATCAGATGATTATTTCAGACATAGGTTAGCTGGAAAATCCACCTTCAGACAAGCAACCCTTGTTTCAACCCAAAAGCTATAAAAATGATCTTCTTTGAACAAGAACATATAACATCAGAATAACACTGCTTTAGACATCCTCTGCTCCCCTCAGTCTGCAGTATACACTGTGTTGTATGATACATCATTCCTGCTTTGTCATCTGTGAGTTTTTGTCTCCATGCAGTCAGTATTATCATATGTAGCCTTGGTGTCCATCACACATTCATGTTAAATGTGGCTGTGGACATGTTTATTCCACTGGGTTGTGCTGGAGCTCTGGCTTGTGAATATGCTCTCATCTTATGAATTTAAAAGAAAATCAGACAGAGATACAAAATCACACATGCTACTAACTCAATCTACATTTTATGCCTTCTGTCTGAAGAGTCAGATATCCTGCCACGTCCATACTTTACAACAAAATCCATTCTCTTTGTTAAATATTGCAGCCCAGTATTATGTGCAATGGGAGGCTGCAAATAGAGAGGTTTTGTTAAAAGCATGTAATAGGAGTAGTGGGTGATGAAACATTCAGGCTGCTAAATCACACTTCATTTGCACCAGGTGTTGAAATGCGGTCCTCATCTGCATATTCTGGTGTTATATGACAAATCTGGCTTTGCTCGTATATACAGCCAAGAATCCTGTTCACATATCCATTAGATCCCATTTTTGTGAGATTCACGGCAAGAACAAATTAAAAAGGTCAGGACACAAGCTCTTATATTGTACTGTATGACATGTACTTATAGTACATACGCGTGTGCATAGTAAGTGATATACATTCATGCCACGTGTTGAAATGCAGTGCATCTGCTGTTGTGAAGAATGGCCTACATAAATGATCTCTCAGTGTAAAATAAAACACAAATCCAATTTTATATCTGATTTGTTGACATGTGTGAGTCCACCAACAAGAACAGCCACATACACAGTTCAACACTCTGATAAAATGTGTCGCTCCACTGAGACATCAGCGCAATGCAATTTGATTTCATGGTTCTCCAGATCTCAAGGTTACCGACACAGAGAGAGTCTTTGTGTCCACTCAGCTGTATGTGTGTGTCTGTCTGCCTTCTGATGCTGTGTCTAAAAGTGTGTGAGCCTTCTTTTACAAAATTTGTTGTTGGTGCTGACGCAAAGTGGACACAAATATACTCAGCTAGGCTACTGATACTCAAAGGGAGACCTTTTAGATGAATGTCTGTCAAAGCAGACTCACAAATTAGAAAACGAAATGGATAAATAAATCAGAAAATCCATACTTCAAAAAAGTAAGTAATGTCACAGCAGCTGTTTTGTTTGTTGGTTTATACAGATCCCCATTAGCTTCTGTATGTCTTAAACAGAAGCTACTCTTCCTGGGGTCTATTATTTCATTAAAAAAAAAAAAAAAAAACATAAGCTATTACAATACATCAAAAGATCAACACTCAACACAAGCCCAAAACCCGCCTAATACATGCAGTTGCATATATATATATATATATATATATATATATATATATATATATATATATATAACCTATACTACACTATAGGGCTGGGCAATATGGAGAAAACCAATTTATTTTTACCTGCGACAGAAAACACCTGACAACGGTGTGCTTGAAAGCTTGATCACAGAACAGCCTGATTTGGTTTTGATGAAAGAAATATGGGATTTCATATTTTCTTTTAATAATCTGCCACCTGAATCTGATCAAGAGAAGTTTCCCTGAGCCATACATGTCATTTATCATCAGAGCATCTGTACTGTACTGGTACTACCTGAAGATAGCCTTGATGAAAACCTTATTAGATAGTATTTCCACTGTGCTCTATGCACATAATGAACTTTTCTCTGCGTGAATGTTTCAGACTTTGGTAAAAGTTTAATGTTTTTGCCCATGGCAACTGAAACTAGATTTACATCACATCAGACTATAAAGCTTACCAGCTGAGCTCTGCTCACACTTTGCAGAATAAATACAACTTCTTAGAGAAAATACAGTCTCTGAAAATGTCACACCACAGGTACATTGTGACATCACAGGAAGACATTCACTGACATTTAAGTACTAAAATGCCCCCAGGTTGTTGACTCTGAAATGCTTTATTAAAGCCCCAGTGTGTAAGAATTTTTCCCATCTAGCGGTGAAATTGTATATGACAACTAACTGAATATTACTTTCTAGCCCCCCCCATTCCGAACCCGAAATTACCGTGAGTGTCCCTTCCAGTGTAATAATAGTTTGACGTTATTTTGGAACCATTTCATTGCTAACATCAGCTATCAGGTTCCCACACATATGCAAGCTAATGTTAGTAAAGTATCAGTGCTATCGTTATTCTGTATATTGTACCAGATTAATAGTGTAAGGCGATGTTTACAGCGTAGGAGAGAAGCAACAGAGGTTTGTGTTTTTAATATATTTCTCTGAGCAGCATGGACAATGTCAATGAAACTGAAATGATCTCTTAGTGTCTCCGTCGTTTCCACGCAGCTGTTCTAGTAGCTAGTCTGTGTTACAACTCCATGACGTGAGTTGTCTGCCAGGAAAATCACGGCACATATGATTACGTTTGTTACAAGGTAGACAATCCTTTTTCATCATTGACGTGAGGAAAAGTATCCTAGACGTCGTTCTAGCGTTATGCACAACCATGCTATAGTTAGCCAAGCAAGTAGCAACTATAAAACTTCTAATTTACACAAATAGGCAGAATTACCTGTTAAGAAGAAAGCAGGCAACTTCGACGTCCCTTTTAAAATCCTTGCTCCTCATGAGCTCTTTTCCATCTTGGAAAAGCCACACCAATATTAACTTTGGTCTTGTTGCTTTGCCTGTCGAGTTGTCGTTTTGATTTTCTCGGCGACTCAGTTACATGTCCTCGATAATAGACGCAACAGGCTTTCAAATCTGCCGGCAGTGAGTCACAAGTGATCTTCTCCCCCCTCCCTCCCTGGCATACGTCAAAGTCATAGACAGTTAAAGAAAACAGTCGGTCACAGTCAGTGCCACTGAGTAAAAAGCACGAAATGCGGAGCAGTATATCCTGTATGTCCCTTACCGACTAACGAATTTCAAGATGCCGCATGAATATGGAGCGTCTACCCCAGTTCATGTAAGCGCAAATTTCAAGCCAATAGGAATACTTGGAATTGATGGTGGTGGTCAATATTCATAAAAAAGGACAAGTTTGTGAAGGGCAATACAGATTTTGATAATGAACAACTACAAATGTTACACACTGGGGCTTTAAAGAATAACATTTATTACAAAAATGACATTGAAATATATAGTTTATTGTTTGTTTTTAGTGTCTTTGTCTTTCGGTGTCTACTCTTCATTTAGTCTTTCTTACATAATAGAGTCAGTGGGGATGCATGATTCCTTGCCTGCACCAGTGCATTCACTTGTGGCTGTGTAGTGTGGAGCAGAGCTGTTTTTATCCTGCATGTCTTCACACCTGTCTGATCCTATTAGATCACTGAGCAACACTGTAGCCCAGCAGGTGGTGAGCTGATTACCGTTCATAATGGAGAAAATGAATATTAAATTACCTGATAATAGAAATTAGGTTGGCTTTTACCTCCATTAAGGCAGCTTTCAGGCTATGTGGTGCCCTAGGGTGTATTTGCAGTTTGGACTTGCTGTACATGAATCCACTTGAATATAGCGGAGCCTTCCTAACTAAATGACCTGTATCTTATATTGGTCAGTTCCCTGCAGTACCCAGTCTCAAAGAACACCACATTTTCTCATTATGTGAACTTTGTGACACTGTCAGCTGTATGTATGTATGTATGTATGTATATATATATATATATATATATATATATATATATATATATATATATATATATATACATACATACATACAAAAATACATTTTTTTTTTTAATCCATTTCGAGAGAAAATTAAAGTTCTCTGTTATACTCACCATCGTATGTCCTCTTTTACTGTATTTCAGCTCTGTTAAGAAGCAACAAATGTTCCTTTAGTCTTTCAGTCACATTTAAACAGGAATGATGATGAATGCAGGAAGGAGAGAAGCAACAGATTGTTCAGTAAACCCTCACATTATTGTTTGTCATCTAGCCTGTTTATTGATTTCTTTTTTTGAATGCCTCTGCACCAGCGGTTTGTTGCCAGAGGCATTACGTTTTCAGTTTGTCCATCCATCCGTCCCATTCTTGTGAAGAGCAATATCTCAGGAATACCAAGAGGAAATCTCTTAAAATTTGACATACATGTCCACTTGGACTGAAGGATACATTTGATTAGATGGTCAAAGGTCAAAGGTCAGAGATCACTGTGATCTCAGGCCCATCACATTCTTGTGAACGTGATATCTCAGGAACGCCTTGGATTGGAAGTCTTAAATATGTAGAAATGTGAATATTTCAGTATTTTCCTTTTTTAGTTAACAGAATACCTGCAGTCATCATACATCAGCAGGAATGATGCCTTCATTCCATCTACAGTCTAATCAGAGGAACGTGCTGTGCATTGTTACACATGAATGACACTATGCAGTATCCAACGTTTTGTCTTCACAGTAGTAAACCAATCCATGTGTTCTGTGACTGCACTGTCTCTGTCCATGGTGCTGATCCATATAGAGAAGAAGCCAGTTTACTACAGACCAGTGTAAAGCTAAATGACCAGTATGGGTCCATGTATTTATGTGAATGTAATTGTTGCTGTGCTTGGTACAACGTGTCCAGCATTCTGAATAATCCCGAAATGAACATGAGGAAACATCTCAATACAAAACTGAAAAAAAAACATTCTAAACCATTATTTACATTTATGAGCTCAAAATCAATTGTAATATATGTGAGCATTAGCCCTCAGCTTTAGCCAAGCTTTGGGATATTAATAGTTGTTTCTTTGTTAAATCAATATTTTGTAATTTTCCTTCACAATCTGCAGGAATGCATTATTCAACAATCCACACAGTGTTTTCTACCTGCACAGTCCACCTTCAAATCGAACTATCTTTTCTGTTCATGATCAGACTATTGTGCTCTTATTTACCAAGACTAAGACATTTGTCCTCTCAGTCACATTTCCTCTTCAAAAATAATAGTTCTGATCTTCACTGACTTCTGCTATTTGATCTCTCTTGCTTTTTGCATCTTTCTTATTCTCATCCCTCCTTCTCTCGGTCTACAGTGTGATTTAGGGATAAGCCGGTTGTTCTTCACTTCAGTCGCACCATGCTCATGGGCCTCAATGCATCATGGGCAGTGACATATTACCTGCCTCAATCTCTGCTGTTCTCACAGTAAAAAACACCCCACTGTATTATCAAAACAAACAGCATTAAGACAAAGATCTATAATAACGTTCTGTGTGCCCTGGGGTTCTGAAGTTCTCCTTAAAAGAATGGCAGAGTTTTAAATCAGCACAGCTCACTGGATGTTTTCTCACTGACAGATGAAGCTTAGTTGGAGGACAGAAGAACTTTTGGCTGGAAATTAATTATGAATTAAGTCACCCAGGGGTCAGAAGCTTTGAACCTTGTGTCCAGTCTCAGAGACGAGTGTTCTGGAGCGTGTAAGATGAATATGGATTTTCTGCCTAATGAATGTAATGAGGAGTTTTTATCATCCACAGTGATAGGTTTGTGATTGCCATAAAATGCAGCAAGATTGTTAACAAATATAGATGAAGGTGGATGGCAGACTGTATGATTTTCGTATTGGTAAAACCTCATTTGAAAAAACATTATGTTGCAATTTGTTTTATCATCTAGTTCATTAAAACTGCAATCTGCCCATAACAGAGCTGCTCTTTGCAAATAGTTGTCTGTGGGATGTCTGGCTGCATGCATATGCAATTGTTGAATGGAGTCATGATTCAGTGAGGTTCATGAGGTTTTTGTTTACTGATCCAGCTGTGTCTAAATTAATTAGATGTTCCCACTATTGAGTGAGAGTCAGGTCTTTACAGAGTCTAATAGCGAGTATGTGATGGTGTTATAGCGTGTTGCGCTGGGTAACATTTACACACATACTGCATGTTTATAAATCATGAATAATGTAGATCAGCATGCAGTGTGCATGCCAAAGCTGTACTAATTTAATGTGCATACTATTACTTCTCTGAGTGAGACAGCAAACTTTATTTTTCATCATATTTATTTGATGATTCCACTGCACCTTTGTGTTGTTCCTGCTTTTGTGTTGCTGCTGGCACATTATAATGAAACCACTAACCTCTCCTGAGTCTCAAATACAAATGAGGTATGAAACAAGAGGGGGATGTAAATGAACTTCCACATACAGTCTACCTGTGCCTCAAGGTGTTGAAGCCTCACAGAGGCAAGTTGGAAGGAAAACAAATGATTGTGAAGACAGTATATAATGAAGATACAGTATATCAGCAGCACATGTTTTTTTAATGCTTTTTTTGCATACAAAATAATGACAAACTGTTTTGCGACAGATGATTTTGAGAAATGTCTTCTTTCCCACATCTGCATGCACACTGCACTGGTGTCTTGTTACATGAACAGCTTCTCTGCTAATGAGCTGTTGCTCCAGTTGGCAGCCACACTGGAGCAGAGTTAACTTAGAGCAGATTGGTTAGTGTCAAGTCTAGTGTTGCTACAACCAAATCAGAATGACATTAAACAAGAAGATGGTGTTTATAGTTGTTGACACTGAGGAAATAACACGATTAATATATTACTATATATATTACTGTCATCTCTTACGATACTAACAAGATCAGAAGTATTAGGAGTATCCACATCCTACAATAAGCTTCTTTTAAAAGGCAGACTAGTAACACACACACACATACACACACACACACACACACACACACAGACACACACACCCTCCTGTTTCTCTGTTGAATCCCAGAGAGATTTCTGTTCTCTACCTCAAAGATGTTTCATCACTCTCCCTGAGACGGACTGGATCCTCAGTTTGACACTTTCTGCTTTAATATTGACACTTTTGGTAAAAACAGCTCAGCCTAAAACTTCCCATAGCTAAACCCGTAGTTACCTTTTCTACACATGCATTATTGATCACCTTTTTTCCACATTTCAGTTCCAAAGATGTACTCTTGTGCCCCCTAGTTTCCCTCAATTACATGTTTCAGTATGGGCAAAGGGCAGATGCTACTTGTCTAATTCTGAATGCCGCCAGGTCTGTGTGGCACAGCTAATGTGATGCATTTTACGTGAAACTGGATGTGTAAGTTGATTGCGTGAATAAGCTACACTTAGTTGTACAAGATAATTTGTGCATGTGAATTAGACACCCCACACACAGTTAGTACATTAACAAAGCAATCAACTGCACACTGTATTATACTAGGCCAGTGTGAGCTCATTCAAAGTTGTATTTTCTGGTAAGTTGAAAGTGTATTTACAGGTACAGTACAGTACCTACACAGATCTCCATAACCGAGCCCTACAATAGAAAATAAAAGCTGAAAGACAGACAGGAAGGCGAACAGACGAGAAGTGAGCTGCAAACACTTGATGCCAGGCTTCCACTCAGATTTGATCTTAGTATTATATATATATATATATATATATATATATATATATATATATATATATATATATATATATATATATATATATGTTAGGATCTCCTACATGGTCCAGTCATGTGTATATTACAATTACAATCAGAATTACATTATCAGCTTTATTGGCTTTAATGTCTACACATACTAGGGATTCCACAATTCAGTTTTTTTTATCGCTTTCCATGAACAGAAATACACACAGAAATATACATACAGCTATGAACCAGGACAAGGAAGCTGAACAAGGTAAACATAAACATGTAACTGATATGTACAAATGCATACTTAAATAATTTGTAAACAGCAAAACAATTGTGTAGTGGTAAAGCGTGCAAGGAACCCCTAACCTTTGGCTCACTGTATGGTTTGGTAGCTTCAAATGGAGACTTTATATGTCTTTACATGTGTCTTGTAGGTGTACAGAAAAGGGCCGATGCCACTTGTCTGAAAACAAAACGTTTACAATGGTTAGATATTGGTACATTTTAGATATACTGGTCTGATTTATAGCACAACGTTATTTTTGCATTGCTTCACCTGTCATATCTTTAATCGTTTAATCGTGGCACCACTGATGGAGCTGATCTGCATCTCAAGAAGCTTAAGGGTAGGACAGTTCTATCCCTCTGTCTACTGCATGACCACACTTTCTGTAATATCATCCACCATAAAAGATATTGCCGACATCAGCCACATTTTACAAGAGAGCAAGAGAGGAGGGAAAAAAAACAAGAAATGCTGATGAGAAACACAATGAGAAAAGAGAGTCAGTCCTGGAAAGGAATAATATTAGTTCCCATGTGTTCTCTGCTGTCTACTTTTGTAATTAAATGTCAGCATTGAGTAATGACACTCTCTAGAATGTAAGTACATCAGCTCTAAAAGGAACTGTATGTTTGGTAATGGAGTGGTGACAGAAGCAACTCTGCTGGACTCGATGATGAGAATCAGTTGGAGTGAGGTCTTCAGAGTTGATGCTGAAATTAGACGTTCCCAGTTAGTCCGAGGAGTTCAGGTGTTTCTATTCTCACTCTCAAGACTAAGGACATACAGGAAAGTATCACTTTATTGTTTAAATGTTCCATCGTATTGTTGACTTCGGGGTCAGTATTGACTGACACTCTACTGTTGCTGACTATTGGGACAAGCAAAAAGGCTCGCTTAAGATGAATCAGGCAGTGTCTTGCTCTTGCATAATTGATTTTTTATGGCTCAGTTCATGCCCAAGATTATAACCGGTTTCTGTCATAGAAATATGATTATTATTCGATGGAACCCGGCTTTCCCACTGCTAAGCACTGAAAGACACAGAGCTTAAGAGTTAGGATTCCTATCATCCTGTGTTTTCTCATTGAGTTGTTCAAATGTTTCCACTCATTAGTTTACAGTCTGCAGCCACTCCATCTCTCTCTCTGGTCTCTTGTATTTTCAGTATTTCTTCTTTGTACTTCAACTCTCCTTGCTTAACATTTGTGTTGACTGGCTCCCCTACATTTAAACTGTCTGATATTTTTATGTCTGCTTAAACTTGCAATGATTTTCCTAAGAAAGCAACAGAATACATGATGAGCAGTGACTTGATGCAAAACAGCGAGGTCAGTTCAGATCAGCTGAAAGCTGATTTCAATCCTGCAGCTTGAAAAACGCAGGGCAGACCAACAAACACAGAGACATACAGAGTGATATATAATTGAGAGGGTGTGTTCAGATGCATTTAAAAAGGCAGTTGATTAGACACCACACAGTGCATGGTGTCATTGTTTAGACCTCTGCAGATGATACCGAGATGAAGCTCCTTTATGTTGCACTGCTGCTCCCCAAGCTGACTGAAGCTTTCTCTCTGGTATTTCATTGTTCATCAGGGTAGCATGGGTGGCCTTTTCTAGAGGACTCATCCAATTAATTAGGACAAATTAAACTTTGTAGTTTTAATGAGTGATTTGTTTACTTCCTGAGTTCACAGTGAGAGACAGAGACAGGGAAACAACAAGGGGGGGGGGGGCTGATTGTCAGTGAGCTCTGTTTTCATTGGGTTCTTCATCTCATCACTTCTCCCTTAATGAATCACACAGTCCCAAAGCACTAATGAGATGTTTTGACGGCTGTGTTGGTGTGTTTAGATGAGATAGACACCTCAGCTATTTCATATTATTGAATTAATATAATTATATAATGCGCCCAAATATGTCTGCTTATAATATAGCTGCACTGTTATTAAAGTGTGTCATGTCGCACCAATTTGAGTATTTTAAACATTTGAGCAGATATGTCAAACCACAAACAGAGACTCAATTTTGTTCTTTTTAGTGTTGTGTTGCAGATATGCTGACATTCCATCATGCCCAACTGGAATACAGACCTTTTTTTAACATGAAGGTCAATGTAGGTGCTTTGTTTTTGTTGTAGGTTTTGATGGAGTGTTTCCAGGCTCTTACTCTGCTACAATACACGTTATAAGAGGGCATGCAACCTTTTTAACCAGATGCAGTAGCTCTCTTTCAACTGTTGGCGTCAGCTAAACACGTAAAGCACATTCTTGTCCAATATTTGATATATCTAACACATGCTCATTTTGCTGCATATAGGCTTTAAAGGCTACAGTATGCCACATCTCATGCACACATATATGAAGGCACTAATAGCCTGATTTCTTATGTCTCTGTGAGGACGTTATACATGTTTAAGGGGCAGACACTAAGCAGTATCCAGATGGCTTTTCTTTGTGACTGTGTAGAGAGGTGTGAATTCACTGGAAGCTGCAGTTTGTGGCTGTGCTGTAAAACTACTAACATTTAAAATAACAGCTTTATGCTAATGTGAAATACACATAATGTTGAGATAATGCTGATCAGTTTCACACCATGAAACAAATATCAGACTGAGAGATTAATTGTTAATGAATTGTCATGAAGCAGTTATACATTATTTCATTGCAGAGTTTATAAGTGTGTCTGAGGATCCCAGGAGATTGGGGGAAATCAGTTATCAAATCAACAGGCTTAAAAGGCTGGTCATCCAATCACAGACTCTGTTATCACAAATTAACTTATAGGATGTGTATTGAATAACATGTTGGTGGTGCAAAGAGCAAGAAGGGATCCAGCTGAGACACAGATGAATGTGTTTCAATACAGCTCATGCATCAGTGGAATCACTAATAGAGCTCACATATTGACCTATGCCTCCCGGGTGTTTTCCTTTTGAAAGGATTCAATGCACAACTGACCGGAAGGACTAGAGGAGATACTAGAGCCAACAATTTATCTGCCAGCCTACCTGGGAGGAACTGAAGCATGTCCCACTCAGTAAGGAGCTGGAAGAGGTCCACTGTTAGGAAAGTATTTTATAGATTTAAATACCAGATCACATTCAGACCGGTGTGGACATCCCATTCTCTGTTCTCAATAGCCAGGACTTGTTCCTGTGTGATGTACCCTAACAGCTCTGCCATAGTTAACTGACTGGAGAATAACCAATAGCTCTCATTGTATTTGTGCTTCACTGTTCTAACTGTTAACAAGGTTCGGGGAATCACTACCTGCCCTGCTCTGAACACCTTTCCTACGATAAATGCAGTGTCACCCAGACGCAGCACAGCAACATCATTGTCAATAACTAATTATTTTCCTGGTAATGGATTTTGAACAGTTGTTCTTCAGTGCTCAATTTACAACTCATTTGTTTTCTAATCAAAAGGACACTGTGAACCTCTTCCTCCTGTTTCTAAAGCACCTTATACAAAGAAGAAGCGTACTGAGATGTTACATCACGGTGCATTGTCTCTCTTATTGTTGCTCACCCTCTACAACCTAATTACCCAGAATTTTCATTTTTCATGCTTTAGTTTACCTTTTGTCACAAACTGCAGTGAATGCAGCAGCATGGCTGTGATAAATGAGACATGCATTAGGGAAGTAATAAAGCCCTCTGCGCCACAGTCTTAGTCCCTGCTTACTTCTCTGTTGGCCTGAGTAGAACTGCAGGAATACATGTGCCTCCTTTGTGACACCGGCGTCACCACTTATTTTTACCTATGAGTAGCAAGCCTCACCTGGAGGATTTAACATGCAGGAGGTTGGTGTTCTCCCCCCGGCCCACTGTACATGCACCCCAAGCAACCCATATTAAACTTTACCCAGCCACATGTTAGTTACTCTCTAACAAAAATCATTTCATATTATTTTGGAGGGTTTGGATGGTTTATCACGAGTGTTCTTTCTTAACCCACAGTACATGATCCCTGCTCTAATGATAACTGTGAAGCAGATGCAATTACTTTCTCCAAAACCTTTGGTGAAATGAATCTACACTTTAATCTGACGTACGTTAGCTCTAAATTGGCCTTGATCTTTCGGCAGCACATTGCATGCCCCACCAGAGGAGAGCGAACCCTGGATCACTGTTACTCACCCTTCAAGGAGGAGTTTCTTCCCTCAGGCTGTCCGTCTGCTCAATGACAACTGTGGCTAGCCCCCCACCTACCACCTCATTTTCTTGTGTTGTATTGCTATTTTAATGGACTTTGTTGTTATTATTGAGACGGAACAGGTACACAATGAATTTCAATGCACATTGTACTGTGTATGATTGTGTATGTGACAACAGGGGCGCCGCCAGGAATTTTGGGCCCCATGACAAAAAATCTAATTGGGCCCCCTCTGCGCCGCTGCTGTCACCACATCTCTAGGACCTATCTGTCCCATCAAAAGCTTTACATAATTCTAATTAAAGGCTTGCAACTGTCTTGCTTCTTGTAGTTCAATACTAGTACTAGCACAACATTTACTGCTGGTGATTTGTACATGCATGCAAGTCTAGTATGCAGTTCACTATTTGATGCAAGATTAAAAGCAACCATACAAAAATGTGCTGAAGGCCATCTTTTACAGTCTCAGTGTATTTTTATTGTAAAATTTGACAAAATGGAAAATTCTCTTAACAAAATTATTATTATTATTATTATTATTATTATTATTATTATTATTATTATTATTATTATTATTGTTATTAATAATGAAAGATTAAAAAAAGAAAACCAAACAAACTTAAATATATATTAACTGCCCTTCATGATGGGAGTAATAAAGTCTGTATCTATAGATGTCATTTCATAATTCAATCTAAATGAACGTATCAAACTGGATTATTTTAATATTGTCTGTATCTTACATGCAGGCTCAGGTAAGCTACTCACTGTTTCCAACTGTCCAGCATCAGTACAGACAGTAGGTTGTTGTTTTTTATTGTATTTATATTGTCATTGAACCCAATATTGCTCACCTTCTTCACTGGGACAGGGAGGGGCACAGTTAGGGGGAGACTAGGGTGCTGCTGACTCATCTGTTGTTAAGTCTGCTAAAAGGGGCAGGGACAATGATTTAATATGAATATCTTGCTAAACGTTTCCCTGCACTGATTAAATTGTGATTAAATGTAGGCTAACACTAGTCTGTAGCTAGCTATCTTATTTCACTATGGACATGAAGCCAACAGGTTAATACCACTCACTGACTACAGGCTACCCGCCTTTTTTGGTGAAAAACTGGGTTACAGTTTGACACCCTTTCCTTTCTCTTCCCTCTCTCTCTTTTCTCTCTTTCCTTTTTTGAAAACCAAATTTTTATTTAACGTTACTTGGCAACATTGTGATCACTGAAGTTCTGGCGCATCTACAGACTGCAACTAAACACCGTCACTAGTGCACATGCAGATACAGGGGGGTGGTCAGTCAATATGGATGTTTACTTTTTGGTCAATGGGGATATTTAACATTTACTGCCAAAAACAAGTAAAAACAAAGAGATCATTAATTATTATTATATTCTATATATATATATATATTAAGGGTGCTCCGATCAGGATTTTTGGGGCGGATCACCGATTGCTGGAAGACGTATCGGCCGATACCAATCACCGATCAATTTTATGAACTGAAAATTACGCCATTACGTAACAGTCACACATCTAAAAAATGTCCTTTCAATCACTGCAGACATTTCTTCAGCACACACACACACACACACACACACACACGGACCGACACACACACACGGACCGACACACACACACACACACACACACACACACACACACACGGGGAAACAGCTGTTTGAGCGGCGCCGGAGCTGCTAGCTACACGACTCCGCTCTGCCTTAGCGTTAGCTAGCTTTGAAAACACGTCATACTCCTTTCTGTGACTAACCTTCAAATGTCTGAGGAGGTTGTTGCTGTTGAAATGTCTTTGGAGCTTTCCGCCTCGTGGTATTTCCTCGGCACACACGTTGCAAATCGCTAATGTATCGTCTTTTTCCCAGATAGCATTGAGTCAGCGAACCACCAGCAGTGCTCCAGAGGCAGTAGAAGCGTCAGAATGGCGTAATCGCACACACATTTGCTGCTTTTTAAAGGCGGTAGCCGTCTTCCTACCGCCTTTGTTCCGCGGGCCAACCGCTGTTCTACCGCCGTTCAGACACCTTGCCAGACCAGTGAATGTAGGGACGCCGCCATTTTAGCTCCATGTTAAAAATGTTTTCACGAGTAGGGCGCTCTTAATACATCCGTGGTAGTGCATCATCTGATCGGCCTATCTGATCGGCATTTATGGAGACCACCGATCAAACTATTTAAAGCCATTATCGGCCGATACCGATCGGTGACCGATCGATCGGAGCACCCTTAATATATATATATGCTGAATGATGATGGTTTAATAATTTATATTAGTTTTTACTTATTTTTTGGGGCCCCTTTCGGTCATGGGCCCTTGGACTTGTCCTAACTTTCCCCCCTACACGGCGCCCTTGTGTGACAAATACATTTGCTTTGATTTTTTTTAATGCTGGGACTCCAGTGGCAATGAGTATCTCATACCTTTAGCACACAAAGACATAGAGGCAGAGTTACTCCAAAAAAAAGTGCAAAGTTATATTTGTTGTTTCCAGCTTTCAGTTTAACTTTAAAACCATCATCATGAGCATGTTTAGGCATCAGGAAACAATAGCTTATACATACAAGTGTGGCAGCTGACTGCTAAATTTCATCCATTAGGCTGATGATGTCACAGGCCTTAACTATTTGAAAGAATATTGATACATATTAACAAGTTGTTTGCATGATACTGGGGGCCTTACATGTTCACATTTAGCCACTAAGTAATCCCTCAATGGTAATTTTACCATTGCCTTCCATTTGTGTTCACCCTCAAGTAATGCAGAGGATGCAGAGAACTGCAGAAGACCGAGTAAGAGAAGATAAGTGAAAGTGACAAAGAGAGGAAAACTTCTGGCTCAACTGATTCCCTGTCTCCTGTTTGCTTTTGTAATTGAATGTCAGCATTAATGAAGCTCTTCAGACTGTAAGTAGCTCAAACCTAAAAGGGTGGGCTGGTAAGCGAGTGGTAACAAAAGAAACACAGCGATGGATCAGCAGCTCGGTTGGACGTAATCAGGAAATCACTTCCAGTGCAAACTCAGCTGGAAACAGAATTGACCAGCTTGACAGCTAGAGAAGTTAAAGCCTCTTTCAGTTTGAAGCCTGACACACACCGCAGGCGTCGGCCCAATATATGACAAGGTGTAGAGGGAGTCTGCAGCAGTGGAATGAATGTTAATAAGCCCCCTATTCCATCTGTCATCATGGTCGTTATCAGCTTCTCAGTAAACACAGTTAAAGTTTGACTGCTGCTGTATGGCACAGTATATATGTGAGTTTACATCGTTTGACTGACTCTTCGCTGTAGTAGGAGATTGGCATGTAGAGCTTCATGCTGTGCAGGCCGACATATGTGTTAGCCTGGCTACAGCTGGTGCCATGTTAATGATTTAACCAAGACAATCTGTTCCCCTCATGTTAAACAAAAGAGGTGCACATACTCTACTCTTATCTGTCAGGGTTCTTAAGTACTGCATGTTTGTGATAGTTTACATTTCTCAAGAAGCCTGCTGCTCAGTCACACTGCCTCAAGGACTGTCTGACTACTTTTTTTTAACAATCTGTCAAAATACTGCACACTGGCCTTGACATTACAGGTAGAGGTAAGAGCTGTTCTGTAAGCTGAATAACTATAATGACTTCACTCACCAGTGAAGGCATTCACATGCAGATCTTTCTGATGACACGGTGATTGTGAGTTACATTATGTAGAGGTGATGATGTAGTTCACAGAGCATTAACTGGGTCTTTTGGAAAATGATGTGTGAATAATTGACTTCACCTTTCAAGTACAGCTTTAACTATGGAAATGCTGTTTTATTTAACGCAGCTCAGTTTGTAGTACTTTTCTGCTTATTTTGGGGGTTACTTTTGGATCAAGCTTTACTATGTAATGATGTTACAACAAAATTGAAGTTGTTATTTTTCCCCAGCACTGTACATAATGGAAGATAATCATAACGGCCCATGATCACTGTCTGGGGTATCAATCTACTATTATCTATAAAATAAAAACCACTGTATGAGCAAAGAACATAGCACTATCAAATTCAGAGGTGGGCTACTTGCAGAAACACAGATTTACCCGTAAGGTCAGAAATGTAATGGCAACGTGCCATTTGGGAATTAATATTTTTTTATTCCGACTGTCTCTTTCATGTTGAAAATTCCCCTTGCGACTTATTTCACTCCGTAAGTGTTCATCATCTGCTGATTATCACTGTAATCACACAGGTACAGTAGCTTACTGTTCCACCTACTCTGTCATTCTCTAACAAGGCAAGCTGAGAGGCTTAATGAAAGTCAACTCAGTGGAAGAAATCAAAGGAAACTATTCTCTCTGCAGGAAGAATCTGCATTAGTTAGTCCCTAGATAAACAATATGGAAAGTTCAGATTCTCCATATTTCAGTCATCCATTACTCAGCCTTGTATTTCTGATGTCGGAGTTTTCTTCTGTGCTTTTAAAACAGACCGAGTTCATCTGCATGGGGCCTAATGGAGCTCTAATAGGTTTTGGGAGAAGGACACATTGGGCCCTATCTTGCACCCAGCGCAACTGATTTTGTACACCAACGCATGAATCATTCCTATTTTGCACCCGACGCACAGCGGACTTTTCCGTCCATAGACGCACGTCGGTAAATTAGGGAATGAATTTGCGCTCCCGGGGCGGTTCAGCGAAAAGAGGAGCCGTGTTCAGGCGCAACCGTTCCCTGGTGCTAGTTTGCAATTTTAAAAAACTATTCCACCACAGACCAGGAAAAACCTAGTCTATAGTCAGTGGCGCATTATTCAGATGGTATTTTAGGGGCGCATGCTTGGCCATAATGTAGCGTGTGCACAACGCGCATACACTTTGCTTCTCTCATCTACACGGACGCAGCAGCAACAGAAGCAGGTGGTGCGTTCGGAGGCCCAGGCTACATGGCTGCAGCAACCCTCTCCAGACTTGAGGATATGCGCCCGAGAGGCCGCAGCAACATCACCACCCGGTCAAGACGGGCATTTATTACTGCGCCACATCCCGGACAGCTTCCGCTCCAGCCCTGATGAGAACGTCTCCTCGGCTGTGAACCGCTCCCGGCGTGCACCAGGCAAAACCGCCGTCATAATAGCAATCCGCCATGGAACAAGCGCGCCTGCTCTTAAAGGGAATGTGAGATGACGCTCTGATTGGTTTATTGCACATTACGCCCAAACCACACCTAACTACTTCAGACCAACCCATTTTAGATTTGCGTCGGGCTCAAGACTCAGAGCGCCCGAGATCCGCCCACAAAGCTACTTGCGTTTCACGTTTGATACTTGCGTTTCAGATCGTTAAAATAGGGCCCATCATCCTTCAGGCAGTTTTACATGTTAAGTGAATGTCGGGGTAAGATGTTGAAATAATGGGCAGAAAGTACATTAAGACTACACAGCCATTTAACACATTTGCATATTGGTCATGTGTAGCCATTTAATAAATTACAGCCCTACATATTTTTTGTTTGCTTTCAGATTTGCTTATTCCTTCATTTACTGTATGTGCACTGTGTACTGCAGCCAGACAACCATCTGTTTAGTTGCCCAGCTGGATTTAAACCTTTTGACCCTGTGATATGTTTCTGCCTGTTGCATAGTTCATAGGTCAGACTCTGTCTGGCTGGAAGTCCGCAAACACAGTCCAACACTGAAGGAAAGTAAAGCAGCATCAGTGATAAACATGTCCTTGTCTTCTTCCCCTGGCTGCAGCTTTAAACAGGTGAAGTGCTGTAAAGGCTGAGCTGCAGTGAGCTGTCATGGATTCAACCTCACAGAAACACCTGAACAAAAGACTTCAAGGGTGATTGAATTGTTTTCCATCACATGCACATCCCGAGGGACCCATTCCTCCTTCATACAGACTATCATGGATTATACTAGAACTGTATGTATCGTGTTTAGCATCTGGCTGGGATGTGATAATTAACATTTCCTCTTACACTCTTATGATGGCCATGGTAACACTTTTTATTGGTAGACTTAGCAGTGATGTTTAAATCTGCATGTGGACCCAGAATTATAAGGTCTGGATCTGGTGGAGATGGATGAGCTGCAAATGTTGCACTGATAGTAAAAAGAAAGCAAGAGCAGTTTAAATTGTCCATTAGCTTGATACATACTGCACACGGTGATCCCTTCCAAAATGTTCATGGCTTCCACTTATTATTTGTTTTCACTTTAAGTTTGTTGCTGTTGTTGATTGGAGATACATATGAACATGGGACTATAGAACAGCAGTGAAAAGTTTCCCTGAAGTTGTCAGTTTCAGGGACTTTCAATGTCACTTTGAGACTCCAAATATAGTGCTGACTGTATAAATAGGCCTCTGGCAACTGCCATGTTCCTCACACACACACACTCACACATACTGTATGCCTTCTCTCTTTTTCTGTGAAAGAGTAACTTAAAAGCCCCTGAAAGTCTTGTTTTTACTGACCTCCAGAGGTTTATACGGAGGAATTAGCAAAAATATGACAATAAAGTCAGAAAACTCATAATTCAAATACATGTACCATACAGTATGTGGTCCAAATCCTCTTTTGATAGGTTTAACTTCTCAGCATGCTACAGTGAAGTACAGTTGGACCTCTGACCACACCCAGCATCACTGTTGTGTTTGGTTAGAGGTGAAGCAGACTTGAAACTTTCAACCAGAGTGGCTTCTCTAGCCTGCTGTTAAGTTACTCTTTAAATCCTCTCTGGCACCACGGCTCTGTTTCCGCTGATTCCCAAACGCTATGATGTGTTATAGCTATTTATTTTGTATTTATTTCTTTCTCGTAATGAGGTGAAGATCAGACACGAGATGCACATTTCCCTGACAAACCCAAACTAGGACACTTAACTTTCTTACACAAAGAACTGTCAGGGGGAGAAATGGAAACAAGAAGCATCTACCACCTGACCTGGAGCTTGTAGTTTCAGCTCATCTGATCTCTGATGTCTCGCTTCTTTTGGTTTGTTTGTCTTTGTGGGTGAAGTTTAGGTTCAGTGTTGTTGTAAATAATATTAGTTGTCAGGGGCGTCGGACTGAGGGGAAAAAGACGACTGAGTACCCAGGGCCCTCATGTGAGGAGGGCCCAAAAAGACGCTAGAATAAATAGCTGTGGATGCGGGGAGGGGCCCATAGAAAATGCCTTTCTAAAGGCCCAGAATTTTGTGCTACGCCCCTGTTAGTTGTAATGTATTATTAAAACAACATTTGGCACTTTAGGGTTTTTATTGAAAAGTTGGGAAAATGATGAAGTGATGAATGAACATTTTCCTTCCTTTTTAAGCAGCAGTTACTGTTAAGTCAACAAAAGGTGACTGTGAGCCGGCTACAGAACACTGTGAGGCCCCAGTCATTTAAGCGGCCGTTGCAGTTAACTTTAGCTGAAAAAAAGGTGACATGCAGCGACAACAGTTAAAAAAAAAGACTGGGGTGTGGGTTGAAACACTGGTCCCCTTAAGTACTACCGGGAAACACACACACATTTTCTGGGTGAAAGCCTTGTGTTTTTCCCTTATTTTCTTCCGCGACACAAACTCCGCTCCCCCGCTTGAAAGCCCTGTGTTTTAATGCAGCGCTTCATGCTCTCATCAGCAGTCATTGCGCTTCATACGGTAATACATATGTGGAATACATACGAATTCCAGTGCATTTTTTTTTCGTAGCTATACGAACAAATGGTTCATGAGAACAGCCTTATCACGTAGCCTACTCTAGCTGTATATGCACGCTAAAACTTTCTCTTCCACAAATATTCCATAAATGTGCACTGCAACTATTCTGAGTAAGTTTCTAAAAATGCCACTGGCTCTATTTACTTGACTTTTATGAATTCTCTGAATGGATAGAGCTAATCTCCACATGACATAAGCTGGCATTTTGCTCATTGCTGTGCTGCATGTGTGCCTCCCACTGTGAGTTCAGCTGGATATCAGAACACAGGAGAGTTTGACTTTGATATCTAACTGTAGACATCAATACTCTGAGGTGAATCAGAAGCTGCATGTGTGGAGTTACATTTTACATTTCTAAGAATAAAACAACTATCAAAGGCCGGGAGCAATGACAGTGGGTAGAATCTGCTCACCGTACTATACATAAACATATAGTAGGTACTAAGTGCGTGTGCGTGCGCACGTGTGTGTGCGTGTGTGTACTATAGAAGGTGCATTGGTGTTTACTCATTCAGTCTGTTTCCAGGTGGATCTCAGTCAATTTTTTCACTAAAGTCAATGGATTAAGAGCTTTGTTTCAGTCCGTTTGTTGGTCTGTGTGTGTGCGTGTGTGTGTGTGTGTGTATGTGTACAAAACACAGTTAACAGTAAAGAAAGGCTCTTCGAAATATGCTCGGATCAACCCTAATCAGTTTTCTTTGTCCTTATTCAGTGTAATTCAGTGCTTTGGCTAGGCTTTTACAAGTACAAGGGGTGATGCCTTGCACGAGTTTGGTGGAATTACAAATGAGCATTCCAAGTCCACTTTTAATAACTTACACAGAGATGATGTGTCAAGGTTAGTCAGTGCAAGTTTTATAATTACCTGTAAAGCACCACAATAACTTTTTAATTGTTTTTTCCATAACTCTTGATCCTTTCTCTAATTTCCTTTTGTGAAGCAGTTTTAAGTTGGTTTCAAATGGTTCTAATGAGATCACTGAACAGCTGCACGTTAATCTGATATTAATTAGCTTTTAATTAGCTTTCTGACAAACTGACAAAGCCTGTGAAAGGCATTAGGGAATTGGTCCTCCAGTTGCATTGAGTTTGTTCAGACCTTGAACACAAACACATGAAAACAAAATATATTGTTACTGCACAGCAGATATTTAAGCAAAATACGTCCATCCTGTATATACTACGTACAAACTATATATACAACGTCAAACGCTCATTAATCTTCCATCACTTGAAAGGGCTCAATTTTTAGAATGACAGAGCAGCCATGTTGGCTCTATGCCAGGTTAGATACATAATATCAGTCAGCCCAGATTATTCTTCATGTCTTCCTGCATATCAGTTAGCTGTAACACTCTTCACCAGGTGTAGCAGTACAATAGTTGAATCAAGTCAAATAAACAAAAGTATTACCCAAAACTCACTGGCAGGAGAGTCCAGGCAATGTCAATCAAACACAGTATGTTTACACTCACACAGTTCTGAGAAGACGTTTAATCAGCCAAGATAATTAAAATGTACCTGTGTGAGCTCACCATGGATGTCCAGGGTCTTTAAATATCCCTGTAAAAATTCAAAACCGTGTCAAACACTTAGCCAGTGTCTCCAGCACATACACATTTTTGAGTTTATAATAATTGTAAACACTGGATTTTACCATTGGACGCTGCAAAGTCTATTAGTGAAGTTTATAATGAACAGCTACTGGAAAACAACCATATCTGAACAAACAGCTGTCAATCAAATGAGCAGGAGCTGTGGCAGTCAGTCATTATAGTCTGCATTTCATTATAATCTGCTTCTGCCAGCTATACACACACACACGCACACACACACACACACACACACACAGACACGCACACAATCAAAGTGGAACTTTTTTATTCACTCCTCCCTGGTGTCTGACCTGCTCTTGTAAGTAATGCATGTACATGAAAGACAACATATAAAAAAACATACCGTACATAATGTGTGTAACATACATGTGTTCAGAAGGCACTAATATTGTAGTCACTGGTTTGTGGAGGTTGTTTTTGTGTATATGTTTGTGCTGATTGTGTGGAAGCTGTATTAAAGAAAACAGAACGTGATGTAAGCACATACAGTACAAGCACGTAGAAGGAGGTTAGAAATATCCAGCCATAGACAT
The DNA here is from genome assembly GCA_023631565.1 of Gymnocephalus cernua. Lineage (NCBI taxonomy): Eukaryota > Metazoa > Chordata > Actinopteri > Perciformes > Percidae > Gymnocephalus > Gymnocephalus cernua. Next base: position 28,227,737 of record CM042430.1, read on the forward strand.
CATCACTCCTGTTTCTTAGAAATTGGAGGATAAGTGGATTTCAGAGACCATAAAGGAGATATACAGGATGTGAGATAAAGCTTTAAATCCTGCTATGGGAATAAGCAGACACCAATGCAAACACAAAACAGCTGTTGTGTGCCAGAGGTTGTGGAACATTAAAATGATCAGCTCCAAGCTGAAGCCCATAAAACATGAACAACCTTTTTAGTTAATCTGCTTCTTCCAGTCAGCCTCCGTGTGAAAGCCTACACAGTGGGTCCATTCAACACAGGCTGTGCTGTGCTCAATAGGCCTTACCTACAGCTGAACTGATATGGACCTGGCATTTACAGAGAGAGAAGTCCTGCCCATTGATTCTGATGCTTTGTGTCACTGAGCCTCTTTTTGTCTGACAATTGAAGAGCAATAGAGATCTGATACAGTGTCTCTCTCTCTCTCTCTCTCTCTCTCTGTCTCTCTCTCTCGATCCTAAGAACACAGAAGAAATTCTACGATAATGCTTGACCCTCTGAATTTTATCATTGTGGTTGTCATGGCAATATGCTATTGTTCAGATCAAATTATATTTGCATAGCTTTATTTTAATTGCATGCAAAGAAGGAACTAAAAATTCAGCGTGTTGTTTTCATCTTTGCCGCAGTAACAAAGTAATTGTGACAAATCAAAGACCTTTAGATGAGCCAAACACAATGCTTCATATTTAGCAGAGGCGGTTTTAGATTAAGTGTTAATTAACATGACAAATGAGTCACCGCTATTAGAAGAGTCCCCTCCTGCAGTTATTGCAGATCCAGTAAGAGGACTAATTGTTGTTAAGTCTTAGTGACTTATCCTGGTGAGTGCAGTCAGTCGTTGATCAGAAAATGTTATATTATAAACATAGTTGAGGGTATGGTAGCCTGGTAGCCACACAGACAGACGGATCGGCACAAAAATAAACAGCAGAGATCCTCCAGCATGAACGGGCTTTAGACACTGGTGGTGCTGAGGAGAAGGGCGGAAAAGCAACAAAAAGACCCTTTTCACAGCAGACATTTCAAAGGGTCATAGTAAGCCATTCATTTCATCTGCGCTTTTCCTGCTCTTCATGCTTGACTGCTGTAAGCCTATTGCTATGGCAAGACATGGTGGTTAAGACACCGAATACAAAAAGCAGGCATGTTGGAGAGGAAAACTGCTCAGACAGAAGGAAATATTCATATGACAGGAAAATAACATGATGAGAGTCAGGTGCACTGGCAAACACATGAGGGACATTTGCACAGAGCTTTGTTTCGAAATGTACTTGACAGGCAGTGGGACTGTATGCATGAGCTTCCAATGTAAATGTTTTGAGAGTCATTGAACTAATCTGTGATTGAAGTAGTGGTGCCGGCACATATAGAGGGAACTCTGGGCTAAGACTGACTGGGAAAGAAGAGGTAAAAAAAAGACCAAGAAATCAGTACAAAGATAGAACTATGGCCTCCAGAATGTGTTCTTTTGAGTACCTATGTGTAAAAAGAAATCTGGAGTAAAGAACGTGGGGAAACAAGAAAGCCACACTTCACGAGGCACTGTACATGAAGCTTTGTATTATTTGATCTGCAGTCCAGTAAGGTGTGGCGCTGTGGCAGAATCTCTGCCATTCTGCTGCACATGACATAGTGTTTTCACCATGTCAGAACTGTGAGACAATCCATTGCTATCTTCTGAATGTTTTAAGAAAAAAGACAACACAGTTCACACATTTAGGCTTGCAGTAGTACACATTTGTTGACAATGCTTTCACTTAAACAAATATGTTTGGAAGTTTGGCACAGTTTAGCTAAGGTCAGTTGTATAAGAAGAAAGGAAAAAAAAAACATTAGTGTCACCAGATGTCAGGAACTTGATTTGGAAAAAGTTAATTTCTGTATTTCAGGAAATCAAATGTAGACTTGATCCCACCTTCCCCCAGAGAGCACTCTCGAGCACTAAATGTATTTATCTACAAGAAGGTTAGATACAATTAATATATTATATTATAATTCATGACATTAACGGTCGCTGTTTGGGTGCATCCTATCAACACATTTCTAAAACATCTACTGTACTGAGCAGACTTAAATTATTCCGAAGACATTTGAGGTATGGTCATTAGGTTGTGCCTCAGCAAATATTGTCTTGTGTTTCAAATAAGCATCTTAACAACACATCTGGAGGCACATCTGGAGGAGATGTGCCTTCAGATGTGCCGGTGTGTGCTTTAAGTCTCACAGAGTGAAAGAGAAAGGGGACACATGCTGTTTCCTGTCTTTCCTCAGTCTCATTTCAAGCCAATGAATTGCTTATCTGCTGCACTCTGGGAAATCGGTTTCCTCCATCTACAGCTGTTGTGTGTCAGTGACTAGCAATTGGCTCTGTCCTGATCACTTCCTTTACTTCCACATTTAGAAACAACCAGTTTCTAAATGTGAGTATGCAGAGGGAAAGAGAGAAAGACACAGATAGATACTGGAAGAGAAAAAGAGTAGATAATTTTGTATCTGCCTGAAGGTAAACACTTCTTTCTCTGATTCCTGTTTATAAAGTGTTACATTTCTGTAACAAATCCACACCTCAGCCACAACAAATTTACATTTAAATAGGAAAACAGTGCTGTGAAGATAAGGTGTTTCAGGCTGGGGATAATGTATTAGTGTAAGTCTGTCATCATGCCTGCCTTACTTATAAATCAATACATATATCTTATTAAAGGAATGTATCAAAGAAAGAGTGAAATGAGTAAGTGAGTGAGTGAAAGAATGTGAGCATAGAAGCTGCTTTAAAGCTTTAGTGCGTAACTTTTTGATATTAATGAACGTCCGTTACATTCGAGCCATTGCCAAATGAGCTGCTACAAAGCTAATTAAAACTATCAGCTCCACACAACTCTGTCTGTACTTCTCAGTATGACTATGTTCAGAAGATTGTGTCGTCCGGTGACTTTCCCGCACAGAAACTCAAGTGAAGATAATTACCTCTTCGAAGAGTCCATCATGTTTTTTAATCCTCCGTGTCCTCCTTGGCTACTAGCAACTGCAACAATATTGACCTCTTCTGAAGAGTCCATCATGTTTTTTTAATCCTCCGTGTCCTCCTTGGCTACTAGCAACTGCGTGTGGGAGGGGTGGGGGCGTGTGCGCGATCACGAAAGCTTGTATCATGTGAAAGCAGTGTTGTTGTCATTACTTAGAATTCCTCATGGGGGAGACGGAAACTACGCACCATAGCTTTAAAGATTACATGGCCCTATCTTGCACCCAGCTCAATTGACTTTGTACACCGACACATGAATCGTTCCTATTTTGCACCTGACGCACAGCAGACTTTTCTCTCCATAGACGCACGTCGGTAAATTAGGGAATGAACTTGCGCTCCCAGGGGCAGTTCAGCGAAAAGAGGAGCCGTGTTCAGGCGCAAACGTTCCCTGGTGCTATTTTGCAGTTTCAGAAAACAATTCCACCACAGACCAGGAAAAACCTAGTCTATAGTCAGTGGCGCTAGTCTAAAGTCAGTGGCGTGTTATTCAGATGCTATTTTAGGGGCGCATGCTTGGCCATAGGAGCAAGTGGTGCGTTTGGAGGCCCAGGCTACATGGCTGCAGCAATCCTCTCCAGACTTGAGGAGATGCGCCCAAGAGGCCGCAGCAACATCGCCACCCGGTCAAGACGGGCATTTATTACTGCGCCGCATCCCGGACAGCTCCTGCTCCAGCCCTGACCAGCCCATAATAGCAATCCACCATGGAACAAGCGCGCCTGCTCTTAAAGGGAATGTGAGATGGCGCTCTGATTGGTTTATTGCACGTTACGCTCAAACCACACCTAGCTACTTCAGACCAACCCATTTTAGATTTGCGTCAGGCTCATTTATCCCGCCGATATAAAAGCAACAGCGCCCGAGATCCGCCCACAAAACTACTTGCGTTTCGCGTTTGATACGTGCGTTTCAGATCGTTAAAATAGGGCCCATAGAGTGCTTTGTGTCCCCTTATCAAGTAGCAGAGATTTTTAGTGTTTGGCTAAATCAGTTTACAGTTTACAGCCTCATAATTGGCCTATATCATTGTTTTCATGAACAGTATTATGTCAACTGGTCTCCTGTGTTATTATTCTATATGAAGTTGGTAAATTTCCATCTCAGTGTAAAAGCTGGATGAGTGGCTTCGGTGCAGATGGATGCAAATCCTGTCCCTGCAGCAACACAGCAATATGTAGCTATACACTTTATATGTGTAAGGTAGTAAGAGCATGTAGAATTAATCTAGCACTAAAAAATGATTCAAACAGAATCTGCATTTTTTATTTACACTAATGCGAATGCCTATTCATAGTTACCTCTGTTTGTTTGCTACCTGATCACAAGGAAGCTCAAAGAAACTGCACGTTCATAATGTTGCTGTTCCTCAGCACATGGACAACATGATGCACACTCTTGCTGGTCGTTTCATTCTACTCTGCTGATCAGTAGCTGCTGGTAGTAACGATCAACGGAGTGCAGCAGTGCACGCATAAATACAGTGAAGAAGAAGACTACTAACAACCAACCATAGATGTAACAATGCAGTATTTGAAATATTCAGCAATGACGTTTGCAAGTGTTTATTGAGATGGTAAATCATGAGTAGTATGAATATGTATCTATTATAATAACTGTTGTAGTAGTGTACCCGTTGTTAAATGCTTCATCTCCCATCAGATTATCAGCCTCTGTCAGTGGAGTCTCATACCCTGCACCTTTGTTGCCTTTGCTGAAATATCTCTTCTAGCGCTGCCAGATAATATGATTCTTATTCAAAGCAGCTGAATTGATAATCTCATTAGACAATAGAAGGGTAAAGCTGTGTATATTCAGCGGGTTGTCATCTCAGCTCGCTGCAGGGTTATCTGCTGAGCTCAAGCTGTATGGCTTTTTAGTTCAAATTGAGCTCAGAAATGGAAAAGTATCACTATTTCCCATCATCCTGAAGACTGTTACATCACCACAGGAAGTACAATGGAAATAAGAGAAAGCTCTGATTTTAATTACATATATACAGTGTATATATATATATATATATATATATATATATATATATATATATATATATATAATGGATTTGCAATGCAGATAACATGCAGACATCACCACGGACAGTTTTAATTGTAACAACTTTCTATTGAAGAAATAGTCTGATGATGTTTAGTAGCCTTTAGTGCCTCAGCACTGGGCATGATGTGTCCGGTTTAACCTCTGTTCCCCCCACAATGTGCACTTTGGTGGCAAAGAGTGACGTCTGTCACGACTGCAGATTAGTTCAATAAGGTTTGACTTGACAAGGAAAACCGGAGAGAATGAAGGGCAGTTTATCTGCTTCACCAGCAGCCCTGGTCTCAACTGTTCAGATAACTTCTCGACCTCAACAGCACACACACACACACACACACACACACACACACACACACACACACACACACACACACACACACACACACACACACACACACACACACACACACACACACACAAGATAAATGCCCTCGCCAACACACTGTGTGCTGTTTAAGCAACAAAGATGTCCAACATGAACGCAGAGAGCGTCCTCCATCACGGTCATGTTGTTTACATGAACAACAGACACAGTTAAATAATGACTTTAATTTGAAGGACAGATAAGGAAACAAAGAGGAGAAAATGACCAGCTTGTCTAGCATGATTTGCACCTACTCAGATGATCAATCAGTGTGATTTGTTTTTTTTAATTTAGTGCTGATATCTGAATTAATCAATCTGAATGCAGCCTTTGCAAGGTTTGTAGCATCTCTGAGAGCATCCATTTCTCAGAGCAGCGGTGTGAGACGCTGCCCTGGAGATTAGGTGAGGACAATGAGGGAGGCTTGAAAGCCACGCCCAGAAACACACACACAAACTAGACAGAACATGACAAAGAATGACAGACAGGGAGGGGAAACAGAGGAAACAAGAGGACCGAGAAGGTGGCACAGCCAGACCATGACAGATTGTTTGTTTGTATGGTTGTATCAATACATCTGTGCCTACAATAACCATCTGTGGTTATAAACATGAGAGCATAATATTAAATGGTCAACCATCAATTTTCCATGTTGGTGGGGCAAAAATAGCAAATTGATTTGAACTTCACAGTTTCTATTGAGAATATTTAACGGATTATTTTCTTTCTAGAGTGGAATAGATTGAATATGGAGGCACCGTTAGATATAATGTCTGGTAATGAAAAGTCGGCTAGTGTCATTATTGTGTTTTGATTGTTCAAAACATTGCATTGCAATGTAAAAACTATGTTGTGGAAACACTGAGTTACCTTGAAACATTTACTACTTGAGTAAAAGCTGCAGCATTTCCCAGCCCAGCCTGTTCTCATGAACCACAAGTTCGAAAATCTACGAAAACATAAGCATTGTAATGCGCTTGATTTCCACATTATTATTTGCTGTGCGCACCACATTGACTGCTGCTGTATAAGAACGCGGCTGGCCGCGTAGGGAGATGCTCGGGGTGATGTGTGGCCGTTAAACACACAGGACTTTCAAGCCAGGGAGTGGAGTTCACTTCCCGGGGAAAACAAAAGACTTTCACCCAGGGAATGCGTGTTCCTTGGAAGTGTTTAAATACAAACCACAATTGTTTTCCTAAAGTTAACTAGTCATTTCGGTGCCTAAAACTTAACTTTCATCGCTGCATAACTCTTTTCTAAATTTAACCGTAATCTCCGTTGAAATGACCGGCACCTCGCGATGCTCTGTACCCTGCTCACAGTCACCTATTCTCGAGTATCTGAACCACCAACAACGACCGGCAGCTGGCGGTGCCCTGTACCCAGCGCACAGTCACCTATTTTCAGGTATCTGAACCAGCCACCTAACGCTGACCTGAGGGAGCACCGTGGGGAGCACCGTAGCCGGTGTTTCAGAGCCCTGTAGCGGATAAACACATCTACTAACTGCCACTGATTCAACGAGCTGTGACGGAGGTCTGTAGCCGCGTCACGAAGCTAGCAAGTGCCGCTCCGTAGCACGGAGCTCTGTAGCCGATGTAACATGACCAGCCAGCGGTCTCCTAGTTTATAAAATACGTTCTAGTGTGCATAACTTTTCATACGACATCCTACAAACATGGGAATGCCTTGCAGCCCAGCCACAGTCTGAACCTGTGATGTGATGCATATATAATGCATACTGCAGCTGTTACTACTAACCATAATAAGATATGCTTAGATAATAATGTTATAATACTGTGTTAGGGTGATGTGTTCTGTGTGTTTGTCTCTCAGGTAAAATGAGCTCTCCAGTGAGCATCTTTCTCCAGCTATGTATTAAGTCTCTCATATGGATGGGTCACTGCCCTCCAGAATGATCTTTAACCTTATAATAAACTACTAGTGGAGTTAAAGCATCTTCAACAGACAGCTAAACTCCTCCAGGCACTTTTATTTCTCCTGAACAGTCCAGCCTCACTTTATTTCCTCTGAGCTCCTCAGGCTGCTGTGCTGTAGGCCTACTCTTCAGACAAACTGCTACAGACAGCTCTACCGTGGCTCTGATTTGTCTGCTAAATAAAACAGTTTGACTGTTGATTTAAACACCCTGTACAGATCAGCAGCACTGACGAGAGGAAGCGAGTCAGCGTCCCTGTGTTAAAGTAGTTAGGTTCGCCTCCTTGTCTCTGTCTTCTTTGAGCCAGTGGAGAGGTTTCTGTAGATGAGGTTACTGTGTTCATTGTAATGCCTGCACATATTACAATATTAAGCGCTTAACAAAGAAATACATAAATCACAAAAAAAAAATAATCCAGAACACAAGTAGCTTTTGAAAGCCTTCAGTGAAGCTTTTTCAACCAGCACTTAGGAAGATGTCTGTTTCTTTCCTCCCTCCTGTCAGAGAGGTTGTGAATAATGCTCAGAGCACTTGAATCATACTGTAGTACTCAATGCTAAATTAATCTCTAATTAGAGACTTATACTGAGAACATGAACAACACCCACACTTGCTCTCTCTCTCTCTCTCTCTCTCTCTCTCTCTCTCTCTCTCTCTCTCTCTCTCTCTGTGTTCAGATTTTACAAACATATTGGAGACTTTGATGCTTTTAAACAACGTTGGTGTTTAAGCAATTGTCTATTCTGTTGTTGATGAAGAGTTGTTTTTGCACAGCTCTTTACTGGATGAAGTATTTTTAAACAAAAACTGAGATTTGAATGCATTAGCACTTTATTTCATTGTTAAACTGTACAAATTATAAATATGTAAATAAACTGGTTTTGTAAAAATCCAAATCTCTCTCTCTCTCTCTCTCTCTCTTTCTCTCTCTCTCTCTCTCTCTCTCTCTCTCTCTCTCTCTCTCAATTCAATTCAATTCAAAGAGGCTTTATTAGCATGACCATATTGACACATAGTATTGCTAAAGCAACAGGGACACGTACACATTTCCATGCGTTTTTTAGGATGCAGACAATAGAACATTGTATTATGGGAGTGCGGTAGAAACGAGACGGGTAAGTTCAATTCAGTTGAGTCTGTTCATTCCCACTTAAATCTACAGCTTCAGGTTACACTTCCAGTTCTACTTCCAGGTTAACCAACCATTGCTCACAAACCACACAGCCTGAAATGGTGTCCCGACAACGCCCCCTCGTCCCAGTGAGCTCCCTACTTACAGGAGCCGCAGTCTCCAGTGAATGTCTCTATATTGTGGGTCACCACAGTGTTAACATTTGTGCAAAAGCAACAATTATGTCAACAAAGTTTCTCAGCAAATCTTTCTATCTCTCTCTTTCTCTATCTCTCTCTCTCTCTGCCTCTGTCTCTTCTTTGTTTCTGTTTCTGTCTCTGGCCCTTGTCCAACCAGTCCCCTCCCCTTATCAAACACTCACACCAATGTCATGTGCTGGGTGCTGTGCCACAGATGTGGACAGGCTCTGCTGTTGTGATGATAAGTGTCATGCTGGCTGTGTTGGGGGTTTGTCCTCAGTGTCAGGAGAGGCTTCAGGGGTGGACGTGACGCACAACGAAGTTAAGAGCCACGCGGCAGGCAGGAGGCCAGGACAGAAAACCATAACATCATCAGCTGCTAACAGATGTAATGGCAAAATTATATTTTACCAAATTAATTATGTCTTTTCTGTATGTGCTCTTGTTATGTCTCCCCCAAGGAGAAGTTAAATACATTTGTCTGTGAGAAAATAGCCAACCTAGGTTTACTGAGATACAACCGTAGTCACAAGGTCTCTACAGGTTATACGACATAACATCCCTGTGAACCAGACAGACCAGAAGGTCTATCTTCATTTGTTATTAGATTGAATTGTGTGCTTAAAGCGATGTCACTCCCTCTCTCTTATCTGTGTATTTAAGCTGATGTTCTTGATGTGTGAACTTTGAAGACTTTTCCACATCTTGCTGTGTGCATCTTGTGAACGAGTTCTCCTATTCTGCGCAGAATATATGTACTTCAATAAATTACAAAAACCTACATTGGTTTCAGTCTACTATTTCTTGTTACTTGTTTCATCTTCAATTATTCTAAAACAGTTAATGAATCTACACCTGCTGCACCCTGGGTATTTTCCACCACACAGACCACTCACATGCTGCCTGTGTTTGTACTGTGGATTCCAGCTTCACATTATTCCAAAAGCTGTTGCTAATGTAAACTAGCTGGATTGGATCATGGTGAAATGGAGTAGTGCATTGTCAGTACACACAAGAACGAGCATATGAGTTTTTATTATATTACAGTTATTCAAACTCTTATTTCAACTCTGACCTAGTTGCCACTGACCTTTCGAAAGCACAACCATTGAGATAACAGCATGTCGTTACCTAGCAATGGGAAATAGCTTCCTTGCCACCCTTAATGACGAAGACCTGCGCTTTATCTTCATTTAGAACTCTCAAGAGAGAGTTCAAGAGAATCTCTGAGGGCAGCAGGTGCAGTGTAGACTCACCTGTAGCTCGCTCTCTTCTGCCTCTGCAGCTGCTTTTGTAGGCCACTGTGATGACTGCTGTTTAGCTACAGCTGTCTCGCAGTGATGGGCATGACAGGGCTCAGTCTTCTCTGAGATAATAACCTGGTGGGGCGAGTGCTGGCCGTGGTGCTGGGGCTTTTTGGAGATGAACAGTAGGATTCTGTGGTCCACATTCTGATTCTTAAGCTAAGCATATTATAAGCTACTCAACCTACACTTTTAGCTGTTTACAAGAACAGATCACAGATTTTAGATACTGGAGGAGTACATAGTGCAGGCATTTGTGGATGAAACGCTATGCAAACTGCAAAAGCCTTCATTTGTAAAATACTTTCACAAAACCAACAAACATTTCCCCACAAATAGGACCACTTGTTGTGTGTATTATATGTCTGTAGCACTACATTTATCTCTGAATCAGTACGTCAAGTGGTGTTCGTTTTCAAACGTAAGTGTAGGTCTCAGTAAGTACAGCCGTTCGCTCTTCAGCCTCTAGACTGATTCAGTGGCTCCACTCTGAATAGCATTATGTTGCAATAATGTTTGGAAACAAACATCAGGAGAAAAGGGGTAAATAGAACACAACAAACAACAGATACGGGGCGTAGGAAGAACGTGTGATTCACTCAGATAAGAGCTACACATACACAGCCCACTCCACTCATGGTGACAGCTGTGAAGGGAAATGTGCACGGGGAGATAAGTAATTATTTGATCCAGTTCAACATCTTCCCTCCTGTTATGATTATTCTCATTATTTAATCAACTTTGATTATGTGAAAGAATAATGACATCATCTCTATCAAAATCTACACCAAATCTCAGTGTGAGGTTTCTCACATTGTCAGCAAGAAAAGAGTGTTCATGAGTTTGCATGACTTCTAATGAGAACATTTCTCCATGCAGCAGAGTAACAGTTTAGCTATATCCCATTAGGATCTGCACACTGGACAGTCCTTGCAACTTTTGAAATGTTCTTTAGAATTCTTTCTCAAACATTTTATTGTTCGTCAAGCTTTCTCTCAAATCCGAGAATCTGAGAGGTGTGAGGATTCGCGTACTCACATCCCAAAAGACTAACAGCCTCAGCCCGTTACAGAGCCAGATCCAACAGCAACATTTCCCTTTTTAGATACTCATCAGGTTCACCACAGTGTTAGTCACAGAAACGCTGTTCTCGCTCCAACCTTCTGAAAGCAGCTCAGTCGACCTTCCTTATCGCCCAGAGCAGGGCAGGAAAAAGGTAGGAGGAAGAAAAGGAGCAAATGAATGGTAGAACAAAAGCAAAAAGACATACTCAAAATTGATTTTAACAATGTTTTAGTTGAACAAAAGCTTCTCAGGAGAAAATGGGCGTAGGGAGGAAGATCAAGTGGGATAAAAAAAAAAAAATGGCCGAGAAAGAGAGGGAACACTAAAGAAATATATTGAGAGAGAAAGTCTGAAGTCTAAAATGTTCTTTCATGCAAGTCATGACAGGGAACAGACATTTTCATTTTCTGTCACCACAATTCATCTGTCACCTCCTGCAGCAAAACCAGTTCTTCACAACAACTGTTCAGAAGGGAAGGTGCAGTTAGCCTGTTTTCATCTCATATAAATTCAAATGATTCACACAGAATATAACCTGCCAACAGTTTCCCCGATAGGTTATATATAGTGATTACCATTCAGCATTGGACTTTAACAGCTGTGTAGCAAAGAGCATGTCCCCTCTAAGTGTTTATACAATGATAATTAGTCAAATGTGTATTTGTATAAGTGAGAGATTATAATTGTTGAATATAATTAATATTTAAGCCTGCTTGAGATTACAGTGATACTAACTCTGCTCAATACAGTACAAGTAGCCCACAGTCATCTTGCCTCTTCAGTACTATTTTGGAATAAATCTATTGCCTATGTATCCATGCATTAGTGTTCAAGTGTAGTCAGTCTGATGCAAAGTCTTAATTCAGGGTGTGTTTCACCTCTCTAATGCTGCCACCCCAGGGCTCTGTAGGATTACATGTATTTAGAGCTGCTCAATGAGCTTTAACACCCCTTCAGTTCCACCGCCTCTGGACTTCATCACATATCCAATATGTAGACACAATGAACTGGAAAATTCCCTGTGTATTTATATAGTAGTGTAGTAATAGTGGTTTGCACAGTACGGATGTAAGCTGTGTGTGTGTGTGTGTGTGTGTGTGTGTGTGTGTGTGTGTGTGTGTGTGTGTGTGTGTGTGTGTGTGTGTGTGTGTGTGTGTGTGTGTGTAATCAGTGGTAATACACCCACATAATGAGTATATCTGTGTTCACTTCTGTGCCATAGCTGCTGGCCATGAATCTTTACTTTGACTTGTATATGCAACAGCATTTTTAAGTAATTTAAAAAATTTATTGTTTTGACTGGAGCAAGCAATCCCTCTAAATCATTTTGTGCTGACTAAATTCCCTGTCTGTTTGTGTGGAGGAGAGAGGAACTGTGACATTGCTTTTAAGAGGTGGAGAGTGATGGCAAAGGGAATCATATATCACATAATTGTCTTTCCCAAAAGAGAGTAAACTCAGCAGTCCGATCACATAAACGTTGTTAACAATTCTTCTTCTGTAACAAAACTAGTTTTGTTGCAGGTGTTGTGTTAGCAGTCTGTTGAGGTTTAGTGGAAGAGCAGAAGCTGTACAAACATTACTGATCTGACCACTTGTTGGTTTCTACAGATCAGTGTTGTCCATGTTCAGTCTGGCAATGACTGAACATTATCACCACTGGAAGTTGATCCTACAACCATTTGCGGTGTTGGAGCCTCTTAAAGCTATAGTGCGTAGTTTCTGTTGCTCCCATGAGGAATTCTAAGTAATGACAACAACACTGTCGGCACGTCCACGTGATACAAGCCTTGTGTGGTCGTGCACGCGCCCCCACCCCTCCTCAATGCAGTTGCTAGCAGCTAAGGAGGACAGGAGGATCCCCAAAACATGATGGACTCTTCAGAAGAGGTCATTATCTTCACTCGAGTTGCGTGGAGCTGATAGTCTTACTTAGGTTTCTAGCAACTCATTTGGCAATGGCTTGAATGTAACGGACGTTTATTAATATCAAAAAGTTACGCACTAAAGCTTTAAACAAACTTGACAATCTGCTTCTTCCACAACAGAAACACAAACTATACTAAGTTCAGATATAACAATATGACTTATTTTCAGTCTGTAAAACTCTTTTAATCCTGTAGCTGTACTTTTGCAGGGCTGTCTAAACCTGTGCAGGGTTCTCACAGGTTCTATACAGTGCCTTTTTACAGGATGTCCGATGTGGTAGGGTTAGAGTGTGTGAACACCAGCTCTCAGATCACTTTATCGGCCTCTATAAGGTCGATTAGAATTGACTCCACTGCTCTGCTCCTTGTTTATAAAGCAATAAATGCTTTCACTCCACAAGACTTGTCAGTCCTGCTCAGAGCTTATGAGCCAAACGGGTCTCTCAGGTCATCTCACACATGTCTGTTTCAAGGATTAAAGTGAAGTCTGGGGAAGATTCTTCTTCATTTAATGCTCCAGGGTCTGGAACAGCTTCAGTCAACCTCTGCTGCTAGTACTATTATTTCTAGTCATAGTTCTATTATCTTTATTGGTATAATAATTGCTACTGTTCAGCAAACCAACTGCTATAATTATTAAGAATCATATTTCTCCATATCTGTATATCTGAATAAGTGTCGTTGTGTCCCAACCGGCACCAAGAGTCAGGAAGTTTTTCCTCGCCAGTGTCGCACCAAACGCTTGCTCTTGGGCGGGGGGGGACGGGGGTTGGGTCTTTGTAAATTATAGTATCCTGAGATAAATCCTGTTGGGATTTGACACTATAAATAAAATTGAATTTATTTGAATAGATACCCCAGTTGTACCTCATTTTAGGAGAAACTTAAAGTGCAGCTTTTGTCTTTTCTTTTGACCAACTTCTTTTGTGCTTTTTTACGTACATTTTACATGTACATTGTTTTGAAACATAAGTTTATACATGTGTGTGTGTGTGTCAGTTTTGTTGGATGAGTCAATCATTGATACATATTTAATATGGGCTAGGCTTAATCCTTTTTGTAGTCTGCTGTTTTCGTGCAAACCACACTGAGTTTGTATGAATTGAGATATAAACTGAATCAACTTTGCCACTATCCTCCTCTTTCCCCTCTTGATCCTGTGTGAATGCTTTTGTCCAGACAGCAACATTGAGCAGCGTAATCATCAGAGAGATTACTGCACAGCAGAGAAGCGTAGCCCACCACTGGACTTGCTCATGCATTGATGCATTATTTCCACCTCCCTGCTATAAGCTCCACAGTGCTGCTGGCCACCTGGCGTGCTTTGCTGAATGCCAGCTCACTCCCTGTTGTGGGATTTGGTGCCAGTCTTGTATGCTGTCCAATTGACAGTGTGTATCCAATTAATGTTGATACGGTCATTGGTGTGTACCATAGAGTCTAACAGCCAACATTTCTTTGCATCTCAGAATTTTAACAAACAGCATTGTTCATCATAAATCTAATCTCAGTGATTACTATAGACTGCCTCAGCTTGTTCTTCTCTTAACGAACCAGTCATAGGATCATGCACGTAACCTAAATCTAAATGTGAAACCGCGTAATCAACGGGCATGCTCTATATTATGCAGCCCGGGCACAATCTGGCGAGAAGTGATGCCTAGCGGCGAGGTCTAAGCATACCTCTTAAATGGAAGGAGGCATCACCTTAAACAAAGCATGGATCTGTCGGAGCGATCAAAGTTTATCGTGTCAATTATTACTGACAAGAAAATGATGCCACAGAGAAAAATATGATACTGATACATATAATATGATATGATACCAGCAACCACCTGCTGGCTGTTCTGCTAGATGTTTATTCTGTGGTATTTGATCACTCAGTTGGAATAGCCCATGTGGTGTTAGTATCAGCCATGTGGTCCAGTTACGTGTCACGTCACTTTCGTCACATCAATTCAGCGGGGCATTCTGCGTATGTGCCAGGTGATAGATCTTTCACAGTAAATTGTGTGCAGACTCCTGCACTGGTGTGGTAATTATGCGGACCCAGTCATTATGTGAAAACATGACGCCGGTCGTTTGGAGGGGAACTTTACCCAGAGGTCTCTATGTTGATAGTCTCACAGCTTCAATGATTAAGCAACAACATGATATAATTGAATAGTACAAAGGGAGCAACAAAAACTCACTAAACAACCCAGCAGTGTCATTCTTCTGTATCTACACAACTCTATCTGTATCTATACACAATTCCAGTCAGTGTCAGTGAGGACCTGACTTCTCTTTAGTGATGTTATTAATCACACCTGTGCTGTTCCTGCTTTGACAGTAAGCATACTAAACTTGGTATTGAAGCATCTCTTGTAGCAGAATGGATGTGATGCATGATAAAAGTCTCGGTTATAAAAATCAAAATGTATAACTGTACCATGCTATGATTTAAAGAGGTTAAAAACAGATTGACATTTAAGGGTATGATACCATGACGTACATTTAGATAAAAATATGGAGATTTATTAAATGTGAAGTGTGTATGGGGACATCATGTACTGCATCTCTGTTTTTTTCTCTCTGTAGTAAAGTCACTGTATAAACATCTGTGGAGCCAAATTATAACATTTTGTGATACTGCTATTTTACTTTATATTTTTTTTATTCTTTTTTATTTTATTTTTCACAGACTTTATAGGAGTATTTGTTAATCTGAATTCTAAGAACGCAGACATGACAGCAGACTGTGGGGAACTGGGTCCTGGGGATTTCAGGGTGAGTTAAGCCAATGCCTTAGACAGAGAGAAAGAGAGATGAGTTTTCTCAGTTCTATACAAACAGCCGAGGAGAATCCTAATGGGAAGAAAGAAAAGGTCTTTCTGAATGTCAATTTCATCAGATGTTCTCTAGATGATATAGAGTATGTCTTTGACAAAAGGTTTGAGGAAGCTTAGAAAAAAATATTTAAATAGGTTTCAAAGTAGGAGTATATATGAAGTATGCTTCATATGTTTGACTGTGATGACCTTGCTGTTGATTCTTCGTTGTGTTGGATTAGTTTTTTAGCATTCCCAGTTCCTCTTACAGCAGAACCCAGCAGGCACTTTTGTTACCTTTGTTACCAGCATAGGGTTGACCTTGTGTTGTAGCTGACCGGTGAGGCTGAGGCCTCAGGCTGAAACACTGGAGCAGGTTGGACTTTGGAGGGCTACACGTGTTAAGAATGACACACACAGTGCTACTGGCAATATCACATAGAAATGAGCCACTTTGTGACCAACAAGTTCCACGAACTACGGAAACAGATACACTTATCTCAGAAACTAATCTAGCTACCAAACATCCCATGTTCATTTTACCTTTCTACCACAGCTGAAGAACCATAAAGATAAGGCAACTTAACAATGATGGAATCTGAAACGCAGTTTTTACACATTAGAAACAGCACAGCGTCATCCTGTTGATGTTTGTTTTTTTACTGTTGCGTGACGTGATGTTTGAGTTAGTAATCAATGAAACGTCTGAGCTCTTCTCTCCACAGTAGATGATCTGCTGAGTGTTTTGGTTATTTATTCTGCTTTAGAAAGTAACTGCCATGAAACGATCTGAGAATAAAGTTTAATTTCTCTTTTTTTTTTACTTTACTTTGTTTTTTCAACACCACTCCTTCATGCACTCTCTCCCACAGCCATGTAGCCTAGAAATCTAGACGCACCTTAGCGGCAGCAAAGGGGGTCTAGCAACTCTCCGTTGGCTTGTGAACTGGAAGAACCAAACTCTGGCCGGGCCAGTCACATTGTGTATAGAGTCGGTGGGCGGGCTTATGGCTACTGCTGCTGGAAACAGCGGTCTTTCGAATCGGCTTTGGCCGCGACTCTGGAAGACTTGGAGTTAAGCTTTTCTTTGAGAAAAGAACAAAGAACGGCACTGAAGTCATTCTTAAAAAAGGAAGATGTGTTCGGAGTTTTGCCGACCGGATACAGCAAAAGTTTGTTGCTCTGCTTGGTTGTAGCGCTATCCTATTGCGTGCAGAGAGAATTTGAAAGACAACCGTTTATCCCGCCCCTCGGATTGAGCCCTGTCAATGGTGAGTTCCCAGACCCAACATCTTGATGTGGGTCTGGCTTGTCAGGCTAACAGCCATGGTGAACCAGCACGCAGGAGGACAGAGATGCAGGGACTGGTCAGAGTATAGGAGTGCAAAGACTATGATTATCTCTAATTAATAGACTGTAGCTGTGTCACTGTAGACCTTTTTTCTTCCACATTTTGAACAGCACAGGTGTCACTAATCAACGTTAACGAGTGTCCTGCTTGACTGAAATGGAGCCATTGTTGATGTTATTGATAACACCTGTGCTTTTTTCTACCTGTCCCTTCTTAGAGGTTCCTCCAAATGTACCTAAGAAATGCAGCTCTCTTTAGCTCAATTTAAAAATGCAAAGGACACAAATGCATCCTTTGCAGTGTTCAATGTCTCGTAATCCAATTTGTTTCTGCCCTCAGGGCATGTTGATCTTGCTTTGTAGTACGGCTGGCCGTGGCTTTTTCTGCAGGTATATACTGGCTGCATTCGTTCTACATATCGTCACCTTCCTAAAAATAATGGCCTAAGTAATTTTTTCAGGTTTTTCAGAAAACACAGAAAACTAAACGGCCTAGAATCACATGACCTGTTCAACTGAGGATGTAGGCAATTTACCAGAGGTAGACAGTACCATGAGGAGATGATTTACGCAAAAAGAAATCATTTTTGTCAAGTCATTTTTTCAGGTTTTTCAGAAAGCACAAAAAACGGAACCGCCTCAGTCACACACTTGACATAAGCCATTATACTAAAGGTGTAGAATCACATGACCCGTTCAACTGAGGATTTAGGCAATTTTACCAGAGGTAGCCAGCACC
The DNA here is from genome assembly GCA_023631565.1 of Gymnocephalus cernua. NCBI lineage: Eukaryota > Metazoa > Chordata > Actinopteri > Perciformes > Percidae > Gymnocephalus > Gymnocephalus cernua. Next base: position 28,245,644 of record CM042430.1, read on the forward strand.
ATGAGGAGATGATTTAGGCAAAAAAATCATTTTTGTCAAAAAATGACAGCCCATTATTTAAGGAAGGTGACAAAATGAGTTGAACAAAACACTCAAGGTCTCTTGTACAAACTTTTTCTGGAGCTTCCAACCGCAACATATGGTCTTCGTCTGCCAATGGACTCAGTTGCCATAGAGATGGGTTTGTTTCCATGTTAGCTCAGCAGCTGTTATGTCATCCATAGGAATTTTAGGAATTTTCGTTTGTGCTTACACGTCTTTTTTGGTCAATAATGAACTTTTATGCTTCACTTCAAGCCAACATGGATAAGAACGAGTGTGTTTCTCTGTCATCATCAAGGCAGCAGGTATCTGTATGCAGTGTTCCCAGTTCAGCTCCTGTGATCAAAACAGAGCTGTTGTTATCCTGTGTGTCTCACACTTGTCTGGTCCAATTAGATCAGAACACGTCTGCTGAGCAGATTGACACTTTAGCTCTGCAGATGGTGAGCTGATGACCGGTCATAATGGAGAAAATGAACATTTAATCAGCTGATAATAGAAATTAGACATTTACGTCTATCTGGAGAGAAGAGAGAGAGGCTGCGTTGTGTGATTGATCACACTGATGTCTTTGATGTTTAGACTGAATTCCTTGAAATAAAATAAATCAGTTCTACTCTATGTACATGTATCTTATGTAGGCCAGTGCCCTGCAGTCTTCACTTTAAAAGAAGGCCACATCCTCACATGATGTGAACTGTGTGACACTGTGAAGTCAGTATTTGTCCTCTCTGTAAACCAGAGGGATGATGTGTGTCCCCTCGGTGTCCAGTCCTTGGCCCTCCTATCTTTCCATGTTCCCTTATAGCTGATCCAAAGCTGGATAGCTGTCCTCCGTCCCAGTCTGTCTTCTGTCAGAGCCAGAGGGCTGGAGCTGCTCTCTTGTGTCCCGTCAGTGGTTGGACCTCAGCTTTCCCTCTGTCTCTTCTCCACCAGACTCCACAGACAGAGCAACCACACACAGACTGACCTCCATCTTCTGTCCTTCAAACATGGGCGAAGCTTCACATCTCCTTCAGTCATATCATTGTCACTGTGCTGATGTCTGATTTGACTGATTAATAGAGCTTTAAATAGGATCCATCCCAGCTGTTAGGTGATATTTTCCTGAAAACGTTCAAAACTGTACCGTATTTTCCAGTTTTCAGTTAATGTTTTCAGGGGTAGGCTACAGGAGCACTGAGCAGCATAGAGCGCCCTCGCAGCTGTAGACGGTAATGTTTTCTCTTGGTTCTAAACAAATGCGACTTATAGTCGCGTGCAACTTATATATGTTTTTTTCCTCGTCATGACGCATTTTTGGACGGATGCGACTTATACTCAGGAGCGACTTATAGTCCGAAAAATACAGTAATTGATTATTACATTTATTTAATGCTAGCAGGTGTGAGTATTGTCGTTTGAGACTTCATTTGAAAATGTTTTCTAATGTTGAATCAAAATCATTCATCATTTCTTTTCTTTTTTTATTTCAGTTTTTCAAAAATGGTGTGCAAATGGGGATAGTACGCTTTTGACAACTTCTTTTATTTCTGGAAAATGAGTCATTGTTTCGAGGCTCCTATTGATATACAGTATTTTATCATCTTTATTTCACCCTTCTCTGTTTCCCTTCCTATTTATTCTTTTCTTCTGCCACCTGCTCCTCTGTTTACTCTTCCTATCCTCTCACTGTGCAGTTTGGCTGACTTTTAATATTTTGAATCCAACGGACAGAATCATTTGGGAGACAAAAAAAAAGGGAAAAAAAAGTCATCCGTCTGCCATTTCAAAACAAGAAAGATTCCCTCTACACACTTAACACCTACACAGTTCTGGTAATGTGAAGGAAAAATTAATTCTCTACTGTGGTGTTAATTTGCAGTCATCAGAATCACACGTTATCTTTTTTTTCCCAAACCCTGTAATATAAAAGGAACAATAGAAACTCTTCACAGCTGTGTTTAGTCTGTAGCTCGACTAGCTTTTTTGGTTAAACAACAAAACATCAAATTGATATTTCTGCATGAATTATGATGAATTATCATAAATTATGTTTATCCCTCTGTGCGGGTGCAGCCATTTAAGAACATTGTCTCAGTACCCAAACCCAAAGTGTCTGTTTTTTCTTTCCCTGAAAGTATCTATTTGCAGGTCTGAGAGCAGTCCATCGGAGTCTCTTTCAACAGTGCAATAACTTAGTTCCACTAGCTAGCAGACACCCAATCCATTGACTGCAGAAGTGAGAGAACAGAGAGAGAACAAAGAGAGAGGAGAGGAGGAGACACTCTGTCAGTCAGGGTTTTGTCTTCTATTGACTGTTTGAACTGGATTCAGCTCAGACTTAACTGATTGTGTCATAAATCACTTGAGAGCCAACCAAAGTGTTTGAAGAAGGATGTGTGGGGAAGTGGAGGGCATTCTTAGCTGTGTTGGATGTTTGTTTGGTTGTTCATTTTAAGACAAAACAGTGAGTTCATAGGAACAGTGAATTAGATCACCCTGGATGGACTACATGACATCATAGACATATTAACACACTGCTGGGTTTGCAAAAGGAAGCAAGACGCTGAGGCAGGGACATCATAGGCCTCACAGATCAAATTAACTTATTATGTAAAGAAATATTTCACCTATGACGGTATCATATAGGTAGGTCACAATTTGTGGAGCTCAACTGGCTCCCCATTGAGTCTCGTGTTTCTATGTCAAGACTGACCATGATCTATAAAATACTGTTTGGTAGTGTCCCATTTTTTTTGTTGTGTCTTATAACTAAGGTAAAGGACACACACAATATGTACACTTGTGGCAGCATATCTGACCTGTGTCCTTATTCATTTAAGACAGGGTTAGGGAAAGGAACCTTTGCCTATATAGGGGCAGTTCAATGGAACAAGTTAGATTGGCAAATTAAAGTCATTCTTTGAACTATTTTAAAAAGAGCATCAAGGCTTGGTTACTAGATAGGGTTGCAAAATAGAGCAAAAGGCAAGTTACCATTTTTTATTTTTATTTATTTAAGAAAAATGTTTTTATGTTATGTCATTGATTAAGTGTCTTGTCTTGTCCTGAGGACCACAATGGAAATAAGTCCTGGACTTTATTGTGTTTTCATCCTCGATTGTATTTGATGTCTTTTTTGTCACGTGTAAGGCATTTTTTTGATACAATTAAATAAATCAAATCAAAAATCTAAAATATCAGGGAGTTTGAACTAATCATGGTAAATCACTGCAGAATTTAAAGTTTCTCTTCTACAATGCTCTCTCTGTGTCAGTTATTTTTTGATGTCTTAATACGTTTCAAAATATTTATTTTAGGGCTGTCAGTTTAACGCGTTATTAACGGCGTTAAGGCACACCCATTTTAATGCTGACAATTTTTTTATCGCACGATTAACGTTCTTTCGGATCTAGCTAGACCGGAAACCAAACAGACACGGCCGGCAAAATTACGAATCCCACTATGGCCACGCCATGTCCCGCCCTACGAAGCAGCTCCATTGGTTGGGGTTAGGCATTTCGCCTCAAGTGGTTAAGGTTAGGATTGGTAGTAGTAGTAGTAGTGATTGAAGGGCGGGTCTTGGCGTGGCCGGCCGCAAACACTTGTTTGGGCTTGCGAACTGTGTAGCTGGTAGCTAATACTGTAGGCTCATCATGGCGATTAGCTTCGGAGCGAGTAGCGACTCTAGAGTCACAGTGAGAGAAACAAAGTGTCTCCCCTGTTCTTTCTGACCACGGTGGGAAACCTGTATCAGGAAAAGTTAACCCTCTCCTTGATTTTACGTTGTTTATGGAGAAGGGGAACCAGGAAATGAGTCTGGGGAAACCATAGTCGCTATGACGACCAGCCATGCTCGCCTCAGTACTATCTGCAATGGAAAATCGAGGTAACAGTGTTACATTGTGTGAAAGATTATTAGCTCCAAGTGAGAATGTTAGTGTGAAATTAAACACTACATATATTATATGCCAATGTTGTTTTCAATAATAAAAAAAAAACATTTGCACAATGCAAACAGCAAACATTTTTCAGAATTCAGATTGGCTGGACTGAAGTAAACCAAACACATATGTCCCTATATCCATATTCAATACTTCTCTTAGTCTTTTGACTACTACTCTCATGTTTTGACCTTCTACTTATTTGTAATCTAGCTTTACTGACAGACCAAATGTCTTTGTCTCTCTTTGTTGCCGTTTCCTGATTTGTTCCATCCTGAACTTGAACAGCTGCATATCATGTCTAGTTCTCACTGTGGGGTCATGATCTCACACAGGCTGTTTATAGAGTGAAACATTGTAAAGGAGGGGTATAATCATTTATGATGGTGGAGTTATTGACAAGCAGAAGGTCTTACAGGATGTGAACGAGACAGAGAGGATGGATCAGGGAAGATGACTCTGGTCCTGTGTTCCTCTGTTATACTGTTACTGTAACTCTATGCTGGTGGAGGGATTGCTATTTTACAGTAAAGCTCACTGAGGTCTGGAGTAATTATTATCAGTAAATATTAATAAGGACACCTGCTGTGCCAGATAGGAGTACACATCCATTTTTCCTGCCAGTTTGCGTCAGTTTAACTCTGCTAACGAAACAGTGAATAACAACAGAGATTGTGATGTAATCTTTACCAACAGGCCACAGTACAGCATGTTCTCATGAACCATTCATTCATTCAAAAATCTACAAAAAGTTAGGCACTGTACTTTGTAAGCATTTCACATTTTTTTATGCTGTATTCACTACATTGACGCCGCTGTATAAGGACGCAGCTGGCCGCATAGGGTGGTGGTCGGGCGTTAACACACAGGAACATGCCTGTTCCTTAGGAGTGTTTTAATAAAAACCACAACCTTTTTCCTAATCTTAACTAGTCGTTTTGGTGCCTAATCTTAACTTTCGTCGCGGCAAAACGCCCATATTTTGTGGACAAAATGTAACCGTAATGTCCACCGAAACGCGCGGCAGCTTGTGGTGCTTTGCACCCGGCTCAAAGTCACCCGGCTCAAAGTCACCTATTTTCGGGTAACTGAACCACCAACTACCGCTGATACAACGCAGGTCTGTAGCCGGCATCATAAAGCTCTGTAGCAGCTTAAACAACTAGCAACTGCCGCTCGGCGTCATGGAGCTCGTAGCCAGCGTCACATGACCAGCCGGCGTTCTCTTAATTTCGCAGGACATCATACATTTTGTTGTGCATACATTTTTGTGCAATATCATACAGACCCGTTCATGAGAATGCGTTGCACAGTACCGTAAAGTTTGATTTGTTAAACCTGGCAGCAACCTGTGATGCAGTACATGGGGCATACACTATTCTGTTCCTCAGCTCTGTTAGTTACTGAGAGGCAGTCACATCAATTACAGATATGTGAAGCAATTATTGCAGTTAAGTGTGAGAACAATTACCCTGTAATTAGCATGCAGCAAATCTGTGCTGCTGCATCGACAGTACAGAAATTCTCACCATCACATCTTTTACATTCTTCTCTGCTAGCGTAATATGGTGAGAAGCAGGGCATGAAATTAACACCCGCCCACCCGCCAAATGCGGGTGAATTTTGCAATTGGCGGGTAACACTGTCAATCTACCTGCCACATTGGCAGGTAGCCAATGAGAATTGAGTGATTCCGAGGCGCAACTATTGGTAAACAGGGTACGTGGTTGCTTACGGGCCCAGACCAATCAGGGGCCTGCATCACTGGAAGACATTGATTGACAGCCGGGGCCTCCTATCGCATTTGCATTACTCGCGACAATCCCAGCAGTCCCACGTGCAGCCACTGACCAAGCGGTAGAGAGAACGGGTCAAATTCATTTCCTTGTTTCTGATGACGAAGACAAGACGTGTGTGACTCGAACATTTCACATTTACCAACAAAACGTACAGCGACAGACCGTGCAAAACATTTTAGACTGTCCTGCCAACCGGTAGACATTTTAACATCAATGTACGCTGTAGCGATGTTTCACTCTAATGTTGCTGAAAGCTGCTGCCGGTTCAGTCCTGTCCTGGGCTGTTGCTCCATTTCCCCCGCGACGCGCGCGCACACACACACACACACGGACACACGGACACAATCACACGGTGAATGCAGGAAAAAACGGAGATGAGACGTACATAATAACCTAAATTGAGGACAGCTACGCTCATTATTCTAAGTGCAATAAGTTAAAGTCCAATAAGTAGCTACTCAAACCGTATGAATGTGTGTCCCAGACCAGGATAGAAAATTAACTAACGATGTAAAGATCAACAAGCCACACACATGGCCTACTGTATGTTCAAATTTGATTAATTCAATAAATTATTATGTTTTGCCTTAATACACAGGCTACGATGAATAGGACAGGATAGGATCAGAGAGACACAGTAATTCCTGTTTTTCACCTTTATGAGGCATAAAATAAAAAAAATAAAATATAAAAAATAAAATATAAGATCTGGAGAGCGGATTGTGGATTTGAATGAGCCAACAAGTCTGCAGAGACTCAACAAGAGAATCCACAGGAGAACAGCTGAGGTATTTGCTTTCATGTTCAGCCAGTTCAGGACATCCAACAGACCAGACCCAAAAACCTACAGATGCAATCAAGGATTACAGGAATGTTGTATCCAAACACGCACAAACTTAACTCAATCTGACATTCATTAAAGGTCCCATGGCATGAAAATGTCACTTTATGAGGTATTTTAACATCAATATGAGTTCCCCCAGCCTGCCTATGGTCGTCAGTTGGCTTGAAATGGTGGTAGGTGTAAACCGAGCCCTGGGTATCCTGCTCTGCCTTTGAGAAAAAGTAAGATCAGATGAGCCGTTCTGGAATCTTGCTCCTTATGAGGTCATAACAAGCAAGGTTACCTCTCCTTTCTCTGTTTTGCCCGCCCAGAGAATTTGGCCAACCCATGAGAGAGAGATCTTTCAATGGCTTTCAAACGAGCAAAGTGGCAGTTGGTCAAGGCCACACCCCCCCCCCCCTCCACCTTGCCCCCCCCCCCCTCCCCCCCTCTCCTCCTCCTCAATAGCTACAGACACAGAAATGGCACGTCCTGAGTAAAGCTCATTGTGGGACTGGCTCTAGTGGCTGTAATTCTGCACCAAGGCTGAATTTCGGGAAAGTGACTTCAGATATAGTATTAGGGGACCACTAAGGCCTATATAAAATCATCCAAAAAGCAGCATGTCATGGGACCTTTAAAGAAACTCAGAAAGTGAAGTGACTGACATTCATCATATCCTCAAAGGCAGTATGGTTGCAAGGCCAGTGCATTGGAATAAATCCACTATGAAGACATTTTTCTTTTGTATGACGACAAAGCACCTCTTAACTCTTTCAACAACTTTTTGTCTAAACCTTGATGATTGATATATGGGCTCATAATGGAGTTATTTATGCATTGATGATCCACCACCTCAGCGGCTGTTTTCTTTTCCTGATTTATTGTTGTTCCAGACGGTTGGACACGAGCAGTCGAAACAAAATCCCGTTTTCCCCCCTATTTTTAACTGGCTGTTGATCATCTTCCTTCCTCCTCTAACTCAGCTATGTAGAGACACTGCGGCTGGTGGCTCTCTTTTCACAGCAAAGGAACTACTCTAATGGAAAAAGGAGTGAAGTTGAAAGATAATTTTCTTAATTACTGTTTTTGTATCAACTCTTCATTCATTTTACTTTTGTAGATATAGTCTCACTTCTCTTCTCTCTGCCTGGGTATTTCGAGCTTCTTCTGTTAGCAATGAGAATCATTTCTCTCTGCGGAGTAAAGACCCAGTGACAGAGACCAACACACTTTTAACTGGCTCTGAACCAGAACGTGACGCTCTGCTCTGCAGACATTTGGCTCTCTGTCAGAGGCAAACTGTTATCAAACAAGTCTTTAGGGAAGCGTTCACCCGTTTGCATGCCAGCTGAGAGCTGCAGTGTTGCGGTAGAGAGCTCAAGTATAATCAGAGCAAAACCAGTCATAAATCAACGCTCTCCGCAGAGTCACAGGTAATCAGCTGGGGGTCTGCTGTGAGGGAAACCACTGGGATGAAGTCACTAGAAATAGACAAAGGAGTTCTTTATTCAGGACAGAGACCAACAGCAGAGGAAAATCGAGCTCCAACAGTCATTAGCATCAAAGTACAAGTACCACGGAGTATCTGCAACTTTACTGTAAATGATCCACTTCTGGAGGTCACAGCTCAGTGTGCAGTGCAATGTGGTGTCACATTTAGAAGTCAGATCAATACAGATCTTTTCTTAGGTGTATCCTGATACTTGATGGATGGAAAGTCAAGCAGGAAACTTTCACTTTCAAGCTCTACATATTACAGTAACTGCAATGCTCGGGCCTGTTCTGATGGAACCAACATTTGGGTCATTGAAATCTGACAACTAGAATGCGGTAAATCTTTTTTTTTCAAAGGATGCATCATAATGGCTTTAGCAGCCCCATGATCTTTCCTCCAGCAATGTACTAATTTACCTTTGTTCACACATGTGCAGTGTGAACTATGTGTGAGTGCATATGTCCTGGTAAAGCTCCTCTCTGGTAGGTGAAAAGAAACAGCGTGTATCAAAGGAGAAATATATATTGTCTGAACCATCCTAGGGAGTTGTGTCCTGGATTGTAGTGCACAAGAAATGAATATTCCAAAACTGGGGTTAAAAAGTGTACAGAGAAAAAAGAAATGGAACTACCTCAGTTTTTTTTTAAATGAGCATAACAATTAAGTAGAACAAAAATCTATGGTGACATGGATAACTGCTAAAGCACTGTGCAACAGTGATTTGGAGGGTGGGGGTGTGGCCTTGACCAACTGCCACTTTGCTCGTTTTAAAGCCATGATGTCTCTCTTTCTCATGGGCAGGCCAAATTCTCTGGGCGGTCAAAGCAGAGAAAGGGGAGGCAATCTTGCTCCTTATGACCTCATAAGGAGCAAGATTCCAGATCGGCCCATCTGAGCTTTCATTTTCTCAAAGGCAGAGCAGGGCTCACTTTACACCTATCACAATTTCTAGCCACTGCGGGACCATAGGCAGGCTGGGGGAACTCATAATAATGTTAAAAAAACTCATAAAGTGAAATTTTCATGCCATGGGACCTTTAATACTGAATAAATTAAATCACAGCAGTAAAGTAAAAATGCAATTATTATGTAATTATATTACATTGTTGATCATCAACATAGTGATGTCATAGTCTTCTCTGGAGAGCTCTGTCTCCACAGAGAACCAAGTTCTAATCTCTGCTGTCCATGGTGCTGACTGGGAGGATGGATTAACCCGCTGGACTCTAGCGATATGGTGGTGTTTAAAATGTAACTTAACACCCCCTGAGAACGTTTGTCTTTGCTGACCTCCAGTGATACAGAAGTATAGGTGGACTTTAAGACCTGGTGATATGTTACAGGTTTAACCGAGCCTATTCTGACCACACCCAACTACGCCTATCACTGATGCTGGGTGTGGACAGTGGTGAAACCGTCTTACAACTTTCAACCAGAGAAGGAAGCAAAACACTGCTTTGTATCCTCTTGTACACACACACATGTGGGTGTATTACCACTGATTACACACGCATGCACGCACGCACACACACACACACACACACACACACACACACACACACACACACACACACACCAAAATACAGTCAGTTTGTGTTACCATTCCAAATATCAAAGCAGGTTTCTTGATGGATTGTTGATGATCAAGACACTCGAGGGAAGAAGAATCAAAGCTCAGAGTCTCTGGTGGGGGCCATAGTGATGCAGAGTCACAGATGTCTCAATGTAAATCATCACAGATCCATTTAACTTTATTCTCACCTCTTCTGGTTTATTTATCTGCCTTTTTGTTTGGTCTCTACCTCCATCATTTCCTGCCTCTCTCTTCTGCCTTTCTACGTCTTTTCATCTCTTTGTTTTGATCATCTTTGTCTCTGGTGTACGGTTGATCTATAATAAAGTAAAGCCTACTTAACATTTCACATGATCTGAAAGTGTATCCTGGACAAGAGAGATATCGACACTCCCATATGTTTCCTTATTCCCTACCTTAGATTGAGCTCATATATTTTCCTCACAGTCAACACAGCCCCAAATTCACCCACATTATCTTTAGTCTTTTACAGTGCTGGAGGACAGAGACAAATAAATTATGAATCAAGACACTTAGAGGTCAGGAGCTTTGAACTCAGTGTTCAGTATGATAAGACATGAGTGGCCTGCACTCTGTAAAATGAATCGGAATGTTTCTCTCTAATGAGGGAATATAATAAGGATTATGTGTTTTCACCCACATTGGTGAAGACTCTGATGCAAAACTGTGAAAGCTGGAGAAACTGTCCGACATTATAGACTGAAATAAAGTGGGGCATTTACCTTGTTTGTTGCATCATGTGATCTTAATGTGTTTTTCAAACATTGGCAAGATTTTTGTATTTTGCAAACAATTACTCATAACCGTCAGTGGGAAGCTTTGCATATTTATGCAGTTTGTTGCATGGGGCCATCTTTCAAACAGATTTTCATACTGTGTATATACTTCCCACAGTGGGCTGTGAGATGGGCTGTGATTACAGTGTGTTAACTGGTGTGACTCAGACTGAAGATTGGCATTATGACTCGGTTACCAGACTTTGAAGAACCCTAAAAATGTAAAGATGACTATGAATCCTATCTTACAAGGCACACACACACACACACACACACACACACACACACACACACACACACACACACACACACACACACACACACACACACACACACACACACACACACACACACACACACATCTGACATCATGTATCATGCATAATGTATGACAGCTTGCAGTGTGTATGCATACATCATTTTCAGTTCATCCACCTGACTGATGACTTTTTCAGTTTGACTTCAACAAGACTTGACGTCTCTCACAGTTTTACTTCTGTGACAGCAAACTACATTTTGCATCACATTGTTTTGATTGGATTGGATTGGATTCAAACTAACCTTTGCTTTGTTTCTCTTGCTGCTGGCATGTTATAATGAAAACAGTATTCATCTCCTCTGAGCCTAAAATACAAATGAGTAGTGTGACAGAAACAGGTGGGGGATGTAAATAAACCCTCCAAACACAGTCCACCTGTGCCACAAGGCATTGTGGGTGGAAGCTAAACACAGATGGCAACTAAAAGGAAACGAAGCTGAGAACACAAATGAACACAGCTACACTTTTAATATGAAAATCTATCTCCAAGCAGCAGTGTTTCTGCTGTGTGAGGGC